>OX463759.1:28964123-29460854 GCA_949824845.1 Rhingia rostrata
GCTAAACCACGAAATGTTCAAGCATAAAAAGGGTTGGGAACCCTTTCAAATACAATCGGACTTCTAGGTAGAAATGTATAAAAGTCGACCTCATAATAAAAAATTAAGTTTATTTAGATATTCAACAGCATTTTAGTTCTAAGCACTGTAAAGTTGGGTTACGCATTGTAAATTACAGGCAAAAACGCTTAGTGATTAAATCTCTTTCGCGTCATTTTTGTTCTCTTAAATCCTCTCTCTGCGCAATCGACCGTTGGCCAACTGTTTTGGTACGGACTATATGAGCGATAGTTATAAAGAGCAGTGACGCAAAGTTCCCTCTCTCTTTAGATTACAGCTGATCTTGACAAACTCATCTCGCAACGTGAGAAGAAGAAAGCTCGTCAGTGTCAACGTCGGTCGATTTTAACCCGGTGTTATTATAATGTTTTTTTTTGGGAAAAGGAATAATTCTGAAGTACCAAGTGTTTAATTTAATCGCTTAAAATAAAATAGCAAAAAAAAAACAAAGGCTATCAAAACGAATACCATACCAAGAATATTTCCACTTGGAATAAGTGCAGTCTGCATCCAGAAACATTATTCTCCGTGTATGAAGTGAGACTCTTTGGATCTAAGTATTGTTTTCTTGGAAACAATACATTAATTGTGTAACCAAATTATCGCAAAAGAAGTTCTAACTTTTCAATCACGATTGGTTAGGAACAAAAACCTAAATCAAAAAAAAGGGGGATCCGGAGTATACATCACCACGCAGGTCTCATATACAGCGCAGTAGTGTATACCACATCGACTCAACCATTAAAAGATTCTCGAGTACGTAACATCCCAACAGACGATCAACCGGGATACTTAATGTCGTGTTAAACGCACCCGTCATCAAAACCCTCTGTTATCACCATCAATATCATCATTATCTTCATCTTTATATCCATCAACATCATCACCTAAATCAACATTTACAACTTTAATTTTCATCCCCATCATCACCATTAGCATCATTTTCATCTTTAACTTCATCACTTCCTCTATCAACGTCTTCCTTCTCGTCAACCCCAATATCCTCCACCTTCAAGATTCATTCACTTATATACATTATATTAATTGTACAAAAATCAAACACTAATTTAGAAAATTAAAAAAAAAAAAAACTCTTACACACACTTCCTTCATTAATCCCACCCATCCCGTCCGCTGAAGAACAAACAAAAAAAAAAATTACGTCAAGATATGTATACCTAATTTCTTTATCAATGGTAAAGTTCGTAATTATAAATCCACTATATTAATCGCCGACCCAATTTCTTTCAGAACATATTTACCCTATTTAATGAAGTAAAATTGCATTTTTTTTCTTACCAAATTGAAGCGTACAGCTCATAGATCGGTCGAAAAGAATTATAATTTCAAAAAAGTTATTGCAAAATTGGTAAAATAATGTTTTTAAATTACCTTGGTTACAACAACAACATTGTAAATATACAAAGAAAGATAGCTTTATAGCTTAGCTATCTGTGCGGCGAGTGTCACGTTTGAATGATGGGAGTTAAGCAAAGAAAGAGAGAAAAGTATATGCGCAGGGGTGGGTTGGGTATGGGTAATTGGATAAGTCACATTTTTCTTTCGCTCAGTCGGAGTCCTGTGACTGTCTCCTTCTATTGTATGAATCAGAAATTAAAAAAAGAGAATCATACACAGAGTACTTTTCTATATGCGTATGCGTATAACTCTAATGTAGCTTTAACATAGTGTGGGGTGAATGGTGTGCGTTAAGCGAATTAAGAAGAGAAGGGAATATGCGCACGCGTATTGGTGATTGGATTGGATACGTATACCTACTCTGTCTTTTATAAGTTATAGGTAATCATAATGTTGCCCGAATATTGTACAAAATTGTATTTTCTGTGGTTGCGTTGGGCTATTATTATTGACCTTATTTGTATAGTGTAGCACTATACATAGAGCAGCCACTGAGCCACCTCACCGAAACGAAAGTGTTTGGCGTGTGGGGGCGTGGCGGATGAATGTGTGTCGTGTTCGTTTGTGTTAAGCGAATGAGGGAGAGAAGTTATCCGCAGGTGTGGTTGCATTAGTCTGATGAACGGAAGTACATTTGGCTTCCGGTCATTCGAAGTCGGTTGTATCCTACACGAATTATTAGATAGCCATCCTACAATAATTGTGGTTTCACTGTGCTCTGATCCTGGTTTTGGCCAATTATTACCTATTCTTTGTTAAGTAATTTTGATTTCTTTTTTTTCGACGGAATATTAGGTAGATATGCCTCGGCAAAGAACTTTGACGAGTAGGCGTGAGAGGGAAAGAAATAGAGTTGATTATTTGTTACGTCGCGAAGCCGTACCATACGTACCATTCCGTACTCTCTTTCCTTCTCATTGCCTTGCCCGGCAAGTTTATCGTAGCGGTGAACTACGCTGGATAATTTGAAGAAGGGCGGTAACTTCGGACCGTTCCTTGCAATCGTTCGAAATTT
The DNA here is from genome assembly GCA_949824845.1 of Rhingia rostrata. Classification (NCBI taxonomy): domain Eukaryota; kingdom Metazoa; phylum Arthropoda; class Insecta; order Diptera; family Syrphidae; genus Rhingia; species Rhingia rostrata. The sequence goes on from OX463759.1 coordinate 28,966,618, forward strand.
CAAATCGGAAAGGGATGGCCTTCGTAGGAATGTTTTAGCAGTGAGCAGGGCATGAAGATATTTTGTTTTCAAATTATAAAATTATTTTTTACTCTTTTTGGTAGCAGGTACCTTACCTTTTCTGCCACATCTGGCCTGGACTGGAAGAAGAATGCTATTATTTTATTACTCTTCTATTGTGCGCATTTTGTTATCTCATAGCAAAAAATTAAAAATATTATTGAATAAGAAATATAAAAGTACAGCATGAAAAAAAATTTAATGCAATCTGTTTCATTTCAGTGCTATTTTTGTTTTTTCAACGTTATAGAAGTTAAGAACAATATAATGATATAAAAAAAATGTGTGGTCGATTTTCGAGCACTGGGCGAACCTAGTATTCATTAAATGTTTAACAGATTCAAACTAGCATCAATCAACAAATTCCTCGGGCTGGCTGGAAAATATGCATAAGGTCCCCACCCCCCTGGACGAATTAATAAGTAAAAACAAACTATAAGGTATAGTTTAAACTTTATCGGTGAGTCTTCATTTTTATTTTCACCCTACATGGATGTTTATATTTGCGAACCATTTAAAATTTAAAATTTATTATTTGATTTTTGTTTGTGATTGCCAAGGAAGCAATTTTTTTTTAAAAACAAAAGGAAAAACAAAACCCTAAAAGAAAAAAAATTACCCTTTGTGGAAAAACAAACCTTGTTCGTTCGTTAGGTACATATAAGTTAAAAGTAAACACGCAGAGTTATTATAAAAATATTTTTTCAGGCATAATGCCTAACCTTTATTAAACCGATAAAAACTTAAGACTGAATTCAAAACAACAATCCACATGCATTTATTAATTAATTTCGCTGACACACAATAAAGGCGTGTGAAAGGAAATGCACAATCAATAAAACAAACAATTCTTAGAATTACGTCTGCTGCACTGAATGACGGAAACTAGGTCGTGGGTCGTGGTTCGTGTTACTTTTTTTGCATGATTGTATTTTAATTTATTTCGCGGTAACTCTTCCCCCTCTAAATGCGATTGTCCTCAATCGCTCAAAAGTATGGAAGGTCGTTGAACTTCTTTCGCGGAATGATAGGGATGTCTATTGGCGGTGTTTTTTCTGTTTGCTGAGGAATTTCGATGATCTCTATTTCTGGTTGCTGATTTAGGTTTTTTATACTTTTTCGCCTGTTCAGGATTTTGTAAGCTGCTAATATGATAAGTATGATTCCAATAAAGGCCATTGTTCCATACGTAGTTAATGTTTGCGATTTTTTTTCTTCTTGAAGTAGCTCAATTTGTTTTGTGTTGTTAATGTGTAATTCATCCATCATCTCCAGAGATAGTAGTTTGTGGAATTTATTTTCATGAGGAGTCTGTTGTAGAATCGCTGGAAGTATGGTATGTGTAGACCGTTCTTGTGCCGTAAAAACCCTGTTGTTGATGGTGATATTAACTTTTTCATATTTGATAAGGAATGTTCCAGTAAGGTTCCGATGTATGGCTTCGACTTCGATAGTTCCGTTAAAATCATTCAGTAGAATTATTCCGGGTGATATTTCTTCAATTGTGGAGATGTGGTGGCTATTCATTAAATTGCACGTTGCTTTTTTACTTTTTAACAAATTTGGAATGCATGTGGAATTTTCTAGATTTACAAGATTTTCATTCTTACAAATGGAGATAAAATTAATTGATTTACATTCACTGATTAGACCAAACATTTCGTCTTTATTTTTTATAATTTGCATATAATTAATATCTATTGTTATTCCATTTCTTTTTACAGGTTTAACTAGAATTTGTTCATACAGATTAGAGTCTGTTATTGGGATATTGACAATGTACAAAATTGAAATTGAATTAGTTATAATTTTGATTTGGGCGAAGTTTAATGCTTCTTCTATAGTAGAGAATGGGATATGTTCATTATTCAATGTATTAATGGCTGAACTTATTTCTTCTTTTGATAATATGAGAGAGTTAATAATGCCTAATTTTGCCCAGTGAATTGCTAGATTAATATTTTGTAATTCTTCTTTAACAATTTTTAATTTATATTGAACTTCGAAAACAATTTCATTATTGGTATATTTATTCTCTTTTAACATTGCTTCAATTTCGTTTGTAACTTTAGTAATATTATTAATTCTGTCGTTGTATAATTTATTTATTATGATTTGGTTATTGGAGTTAACAAGGAGGATGTTCATTTTCCGTTTAATTGTCACGTAGTCGTCATGGTCCGGATTTCCAGCAATCCATTTCCACGTTGAGCCTATGAAGTTAATTGATCTTTTAGCTCTTTGTGGTTTAAGATTGTGGATTAAGTTCTGTATTTGCTGGTATTCATGTGATAAGTAATGAAATAAGTAATTGTTCTTTGTTTCGTTAAGTTCTAAGGTTGGGGTAATGTTGGTTAAAAATTGCTCGTACTGGTCTAGGTCAATTTCGTGGATCAGTTTCAGGTTACCATTCTGAATTTTTGCTTGTCCGGTGTGTAATGAAATAAATTGGGAATTTGAAAAATCCAAAATTTGAATTTCTCCTGCTATGGTATGGAATACATATCTGAAATTTATGAAGAGTAGGAGTTGTCAGTTAATTTCTAATAAGGCTTTTATGGACAGTCTTTCCTGATCTTGTTATTACTATAGAATTTTTATTTTCCTTGACTATTTCTTGTTTATATCGAGACGTTAATTTTGATCCTAATCTCTTATTATGCTTAACAAAAATGATATCTCCTGGGTTATCATTTTTACATGGCGTACGGTTTTTATTATGGTACTTGATATCTTTACGTTGTTTTTGTGTGATCTTATCAATATTTTCTTGGCGGTTTTTTTCGAATTCTTCAGGGGTTATTCGAGGTGATCGACCAAGAAAAAGCTCAACTGGTTTTTTCCCAGTTGTTGAGTGCACTGTAAAGTTATATTCATTTGTTGCTATATCGAGTAGTTCTTCAAAGGAACGAGGAGACTGTTCGGCTTTGATACATCGCATGATCTCGGAAAGAGTGGAATGAAACCGTTCAATTTGACCATTAACCTCACTTTTGTATGGAGGTGTTTTATGTACCCGTATTCCTAATTCGTTTTTAATCATTGATGTAATGGATGCTGAATTAAGAGCCTTTTCATTGTCAATGACTATGTTTTCAGCAACGCCGAATGAGAAGAGTATTTCTCGAATTGGTTGTTTAATGTCCGTTACAGCTTTTGATTGAATTATTTTTGTTTTCGCAAACTTTGTAAGTTTACATATGGCAGTCAAAACTAAATTTTTTTCCGTTGAAAAAATATCAAAGTGTACAGTGTGACCTGGATAATTTGGGATAGGGCTTGGTTTAAGGATAGGATTGTTTGGATGTCTTTCATATTTATTTTCCTTACAGGTTTGACAGTTTTTTAATAATCGTTTAATTTTTGCTGCCATTTTAGGAAAATAAAAGTTTTCCAGTAATTGCTTTCGGTTTTCATCCGCGTTACGATGTGCTCTGCGATGAATATTTAAGATTCTTTCCTCTTGTTCATTTTCATCAGTTACATCTTCAACAATCGATTTGGTAAACCTAACTTTAAAATTAGCAAAGTGAAGGGGATAAATATTTTGAATTTGGCCCATTATTCTTTCCTTTGTGGAAAGACCATTTATAGTACTGGGATTAAGAAACTTTTTGAATATTTTAATTATATCTTCATCGGTGTAGCTGGGTTGGGTAAAAATATGTCTATGGTAAGTTGGAAATGGAATAAGAAATTAATGGCTAGTTTCATTGCCGATATTAAGGATGAGTTGATTTCGAAAAACATTAATGGGAGTTTCAACTGTGGGGGTCAAATTATGAGAAGAGCTTTCGTCGCTATGTACTGTCATTGTCATGAAATTTACTTCGGTCGTCTGTGGGAGTCGCGATAAGGCGTCTGCAACTACGTTTGACTTTCCTGGTTTGTACTTTAATTCATAATTGTACTCTTCCAGAATAGCCTTCAGTGGTCAGTGGTTGGTGGTCCGTGTAAATTTTCACCTTTTTAGATCCGTAAAGGAAATTCCTAAGCGAGTTAAGAGCCCAGATAATAGCGAGCATCTCTTTCTCGTTAGTGGCATAATGTTCTTCAGTTGTAGTTAGTGTTCTTGATAAAAACGTTATTGGTTTATTGTCTTGGGATAAGACAGCGCCTATGGCAAATTCGTGAGTTCAAATTCTTTTTTGAAGTCTGGGTAATTTAAAGTAACTTCCTGGGAAACTAATGATTCTATTATTTTTTTGAAAGAGTTTAGCGCATCTGTATTGAATTCAATGACTTTGTTCTTAGAAAGGTGCTTGGACACTCGTCCGTCTTCCCCTCTTAAAAGGGATGTCAGGGGTTTCGCTATTTTGGCGTAATCTTTTATAATTCGTCGATAATAGCCTGACATACCTAAGAATGAGCGCAGGTCTTTTAAGGTTTTGGGTGGAGGTAATTTAGAGATGGCTTGAACTTTTTTTGGATTGGTTTTGATACCGTTTTTGCCTATAACAAATCCTAAAAATTCAATTTCCTCTTGGAAAAATTCGCATTTGTCCAACTGGATTTTCATGTTGGCACGTTCTAAGGTCTCAAATACAGCTTTAAGGTTCTCTAGATGTTCAGTTTTATTTTTGGCAAAGATAACGATGTCGTCGATATACACATAGCAACATTTTCCGATATGTTCTCTTAGAATGTCGTCAAGAGTTCTTTGAAAAATGGCTGGTGCGTTCTTCAGGCCGAATGGGAGACGTGTGAACTCGTACTTCCCATTGTTAACATAAAATGCGGTTTTCTCAATATCATTTTCTTTTAGTAAGATCTGATGAAATCCGCTCTTCAAGTCAACTATAGTAAACCAATTATTGTCGCCAAGATTGGCGAGAACCTCATTAATCTCAGGAATAGGATACCTATCTGCTACAGTGACTGAGTTCAATTTCCTGTAATCTATTACGAGACGGTATTTTTTTTCCATGGATGCGTCCATTTTTTTTGGGACGATCCAAACCGGTGAATTGTATGGTGACTTAGACGGTCTGATGATACCGTCTTCAAGTAATGTATTTATTTGTTTATCGACTTCTTCCCTAAGTGCTCTTGGGTACGGATATGATTTTGAATAAATTGGTTCGGAGCTTGTAGTACGGATTTATGCCTTAACTGTTGTCGTGTAAGTTAATTTTTCATCGGGGTCGGAAAAAAGAGTAGTGAATTTATTAATGACTTTCATAAGGTTAGTAGAATCTTCTTTATTTAAATGAGAAGTTCTTATGCTTATATTATTGACAGTTTCTGTTGTCTGTTGTTTAAGTGGTATTAAAATGTTTGAATGAATTGTCATGTAATTTTCTCTGGTATAAATGACAGTATTTAATTTCTTTAACGTGTCGTTACCAATAATACCATCAAAGGAGATAAGACTGGGGAGAATGTAGAATTTTATTTTATCTATATTGGGGCTAAAGAGCTGAACAAAGGAATGATGTGTGATTTTTATGTTTCCTCCGACTGAATTAGCGTGAAAAAAAATTTCGTTTGGAAGAGGATTTCTTATGTGACGGGGTTGTATGTAAGCTCTATTAGATCCGGTGTCTATCAGGAATTTAAGAATTTGTCCGCTCCTCGCTTCATGCTCCATGTAAGGAAGCGAATAGCTCTTTAATCTAAAAAATATATATCTTCTAGTTGATCTGGAAGGTCGAGATTAGAATCTTCGTGGGGGTCAGTATAGTCAGTAAGAGTCTGTTCGTAAAGTTCGTCTTCTTGGCTTATAAAAGTTTCGTAATCTTCTTCCTCTTTTTCATTCTGGTTGGAATCTTCAATGTGGTAAACTCGCTGCATTTTGGGCGGCTGATGGACTTGCTGCGAATGTTGGCGTTTCTGTGGAATTGGCGGATTCCGAGGCCTATTTTGATAGTTCACCTTTTGGGATTTTATAGAGTAGTCGATGTCCATTGGTTTTGGAGGAAGTTGGCGGTGGTTTGCTGGCATCTGCTGCTGGTGATGTCTTTGCTGAAACTGTGGTTCTCTGTAAACTTGAAGAGGTTGGGGATTACGAGGGTTGTGAAGAAGTTGCGGAAAAAAATCACATCTTGGGGCGGGAATTGGTTTCGGAAGAAGTACATCGTGTCTTCTTGGAGGAACCGGTCTGGATGATTGTTGGATCGGTCTTCGAATATTGGGTTGGGAGTTGTTAGCATGGTGAGCACGGAAGTCCACATTTTGCAATTTTAAACAAAGATGTAGGGCTTGTGGTAGATCCGCTGGCTCTCGTATACTTAAGAGTCTAGGCAAATCGCCTTTAAGTCCTCTGACAAATGTATCGAGGGCTTTATCCCGATAGCATTGAGTCATGTTATTAAGGGATTCTTGACTCATACTCATAGACCCAAGTTTGCTAAGAATAAGAGACAAATGGTGGTACACTATTTGATGAAATTCGGGAATAGAGTTATGACCTTGTACTAGAGTAGTCATCTGGTATTCAAATGTGCCTAAGTCTCTTTTATCTGCATAATGCAGAGTAAGGCATTTGGATATTTTTTCCCAACTTAATGGCGTATTGTAAGATTCTAACGCTATGTCCGCATGACCAGTTATTTTATTTCGAATAACTGACAGGATTCCGTAATACTTAGGAGTACCCTTGAGGTGCTCGTAAATCTTCAGTATTCGTTCAACACTCTTTTTCCAAGAGTTGAACTCTTCGGGTTGTCCGGAAAATACTCGGAGGCTTTTTACCACATCCGGTATCTTGTCCATGTCGGATAAATTTACGTCGTTAGTTATGTTAATGGGTTGGTCGATGTCATTGTTAATGTCTGACGCGGGATTCATAATTGAATTAAAAATGTGTCGTCCTTGTATTTGCAATGTGTCTGTTACTAGTCTTGTAATGAAGTTTATTGTTTCTTCGTTTATTGCATTATGAACGGGTGCAGTAGGAGGAGGAACGACATTTTCAGGGGGCATAACTAGGCGTGATGGCCTGATTAAATTACTTGGATTCGACATAATAATAAAAAAAATCTTTTTGTTTTTTCTTTTTTTTTCAGAAAATAATTGAAGCAATGATAAACGAATTTAGGGTACAGAATTTGTAAATGTTTACAATTAGTTAATTTAATTGTTTCGCTCTAAATCTAATAAAATTCAATCGATAGATTGAAAGTGAGTCTTAGTTTAAATGTTTTTTTTTTAAAGGTAAATATAACTTACAAAAAAAATATTACTACTGCGGCTTTGTTTTCCATAACGATTTGGTAGGGTCCAGGAACTGCTGATGGTTGGATAGGGCGACTGTCCAATCAGGACTCCTTTTTGTCCTTGGTTTATGGGTCTACTAAGGGGCCTCTTTTCCCTTTCACGAACACTGCTCTGCTCACTTGTGGCTTGGTGTCCACAGTTTTGATAAGTCTTTATGGTGCTTGGTTGTCACCAATTTTTTAAAGATTGTCTCACACTTGCGTTAATATTCGCAAACTTAGTTTAATTGCACAAAACACTAATTTGGTTATATTTAATTATTTCGCGCACTAAGTATCGTTCGTGTTAACTTGGTTGAGCAGTTAAAAATCAACAGTCCCTGCTCGGGCGCCAGTTAAAAGTAAACACGCAGAGTTATTATAAAAAATATTTTTTCAGGCAGAATGCCTAACCTTTATTAAACCGATAAAAACTTAAGACTGAATTCAAAACAACAATCCACATGCATTTATTAATTAATTTCGCTGACACACAATAAAGGCGTGTGAAAGGAAATGCACAATCAATAAAACAAACAATTCTTAGAATTACGTCTGCTGCACTGAATGACGGAAACTAGGTCGTGGGTCGTGGTTCGTGTTACTTTTTTTGCATGATTGTATTTTAATTTATTTCGCGTTAACTTATATCTTCTCGATCCTCCCCTGTTTCGTGTCGCCTCGTTCCGCGTTTACGTTTCGCCTTTACCCTACCTCTTAACCTAGAATTTATCTACCTTAACCCATAGTGTGAAAAAAAAATTATTTTAATATAAAGAAAGTAATCGTTCTCCAGAAAAAAAATATACAAAGAAAAATTGATCACACAGAATATAGTTTTCAAAGCCATATATATAAATCAAAACAATTTTTGGCGTTGTGAAAAGCGAGTACGAGCGAGTTAAATTTTGAATAAGTTTATTAGTAATAAAACGAAACACAATTATCAACCTAATAAATTATATATACGTATCTGCACTATAGTGACTTTAGAATAGTTTCATAGTAAACAATCTAATTCTGAAGATACTGTATCTACGTTAAGTTTTAAAAGCTTATTGTTAATGTTCCTAAATTAGTTTAAGTTATTAAATTAAGTTACTATAAGTTAGTATAAGTTAGTATTAGTTATGATTATATTTATTTCTTTATTTTAATAAAAGAATTTTAAGGAATTGTACTCCCTGGATTACTTTTTTTTGCGGTCAAATACTGCCGCATAACCAATGTATCTACACTTAAGATTGTCTTGGGAAATCTCCTCGTAATGGATTTTTAACATTTTTATTTTGGGTGGGCATGATCGCGAATAGGATCTAAGATGGTTTGACGAGGGCGAAGGGAAGAATTTCCTATTAGGGGTTACCAACGGATTGACAAATGGTAACCACGGAAGCTCGCTGATGCTTTTTGAGTATTGGTTTGAGCAGGGGGTGGGAAAATGAAGAGGACTACCTAATCACCTGTGGACTCTTCACCTGTAGAAGCTCATCAGCTGCAGCGCTAGTAATTGTTAGTGGGTGCTAACCTTGGGATACTTCGGGCTCTCTTTTGATAGTTACAGATACTTTCACCTTTATCTGGCAATGAATCGTAACATCGTTCGCTGGCCTAGTATCAAGTACTCTCCCCAACCGACGAGCTAGTATGCGCGGGAGCTAGCATGCCTAGATACTTTGGCCTCGAACACCCTTCTCTTGTTGTTTCATACTTGGCGAGTATAAAATAATTGTTTTTTAGTTGGTCTTAAGAAGGCGATTAAGACAAAGAGTGATAACTTCAGTTAGGCGAACTGACACTCTGGTTCTACAAAAAATCTACTTTTAAAATAAAAATGCCGAATTAAAGCACGTTATAAATTTATTTTGTTGACGATGTTAGCTCTTTGAAAGATGATACAAAAGTGTCTGCAAATTGCAACTTAGCGTTCCACGAAATCTCGTTTCACTCACAGTTGCATCTAACACAGCTGATTGCCGTTTTTTTTCTCATTTTCGATGACAATGTTCATATTTACAGCTGATTGTTGTCTTTGGCCATTGACCTTATAAATTCGTATTAAATTTAACATGTGTGTGTATGTACATACAAATTTTTACCAACACATAAATATCAAACTTGGCTTTGGTAACATAACATATTACATTTACATTATCTACCTAACAATAACAATGCCCACTATGTGGGTCCTAGTTAGAGTGAGACTCCATTGCATTCGGCCATCATTAAATTTATTAATGTGGCCACTGCACGTGAGAGGAGAGCGATTACATTGATTGCAATTAAGCGTTAACATATTTGACAGTTGTCGAATAATTTTGTCTTCGGTGGTTGGTGCGCGCAAGATTATAGGATTAAATATCCTTTATTTGTTATTTTAAAGTTTTGTTTCGCGATTTTGTGTTGTGTGCTTTGTAGCTAGCTACCGGGAACACAGATCCTCAATTTGAGGACTTTGATTTATGTGTACCGGCAACCAGCCCAATGCACAAACACCCACCTTCTTGTCTGTCAAATGTGTCGCGGCGTTTTACATTCGTTTTTTTTTGTGAATTGTTTATTTTCTGTATTTTGTTGGGAACCAACATGCTCCCCCGCCTCTGGGCAGGACATTAGTGTAGTGCTTCCCTTGATGCAGCTCATCTTCCAGTTAGTGTTGTTGTTTGGTGTGCCATTATAGTCAGGATCTTGGTACACATGTACGTGGTTGTTTGGGTCCCAAGTTTGAGGTTATGTTTTGCCAAAAAATGAATTAGTGATTGTTTAATGCTAAGTACAATTTCTTTATTGGTTTTATGTTTTTGTGCAGTCTGTGATTTGTTTCTTGAATGTTTATTTTAATAAAGTTCACTTGTGTTGTTTAGTTTTTAATGTTTTTTTTTTAAAGGGGAATTTATTTTTTTGTTTATATGTTGTTCGGTGAACTCGACACCGGCAAGGGGGATATTTTTACGATTGGTCGTTTTAATGTCGAATTTTGTATCTTTATGGTTACCACGTGCGTTAGACCATCTGACCCAGGGTGTAACTCGATAACTCGCGCGAGAAGCCATACCGACGGTGGAAGATTATCTTCCTTGACGAGAACGACGTCACCTACGTTGACATTCGGTTGTTGTTGCAACCATTTTGGCCTCTGTTGGAGTTGATGTAGATAGGTTGTACTCCAGTGTTTCCAAAACTCCTGAGGGAGTCGTTCGATGTATCTCCATCTGTCCAGACTATTAATGTTCTTGTCCTTGAGGTTTCTGTCGGGGCGTATTGTTAGTGGTGCCCCAATTAGAAAGTGCCCTGGTGTAAGTACCATCAGATCGTCTGGATCCGAGGTCATGGGACACAGTGGCCTTGAATTTAGACATGCTTCAATCTGTGTCAGTAGCGTAACATATTCTTCGAATGTGAGTTTGTAATAGGCATGTATAAGGATAAGCGGATGTTTGGAAGGTGAAATTGTCAGGAAACCGGATCTGGATATGGATGCGGATCGGAGTTGACAAGGGAGGGGATGAATGTTGTGTGCGAAGGCGGTACGCTTGCTCGCTCGACTTAACTCGCCGGATTGGTGAGGTTCTTGCCATCGCACAACAACTATACCTACACAAAACATAAATCGTGCCTAATTGACAATTATTCTTTTTCTAGATTCGGACGGACTACCACATCGAGAGGGCGCTGTAGCTGTTGTAAGCGCGGCCTGGATATTTTTCCTCCCAACCTGGAGGTTCTTCAGCCATGGTGAACCTCCCCAACGACGCTGATGCCTCAGTTGATCAGTCCATCAGCCGAAAGATCTAAAGATCACCGCTCCACACCCCCTGAAAATTTAACTTGGCACGCCATATTATTTAAAAGAATTGTTTGTTCCTTAATTGGTCCAAGCGTGATGAACATTTCATTTATTAAAATTTTCCAAAACTAAACATAAACTATTTTGGTAATAAATTAACTTAAGACTACAAAAAAATGACAAATAAATTTAAATAACATAATACAAAGAATAAAAAAAAGGGTTTTCTATTAAATACTATTTTCCCGGTTTCGAATAACATAAACTGTGTGTCCTTTATTTGTGTTGGCAATTTTCACCTACGGTTTTAACTCAAAGACGACCTAACCTCTCGCTATTCGATTTCCTACCTAACTCGAGCTCGCTTTAGATAAGAAATTTGTCTAGCAGGCTTTTCCGCGTATGACTACCCGATAGGGGACTCTCACTTTTGAAATTCTCCTGCCCGGGAATTACAATTACAACGAACGAAATTAAATTTATCTTATCACGCTAGGAAGACAAAAAAAAATATTTACAATAGAGAAATTAACACTTAAGGCAATAAAAGACAACTGATGATCCAGCAAACAATAACGGCTGACGAGTGCAGGGGACTGTTTTCGTACTGTTTCACACAGCACGGTTGCGTACGACGGTAACTGGACAGTTGAATTATATTGTGTGTGAGGGGGTATTCGTTGTAGCGGTGATTTTTGCCCACTCGTTGTTCACTATACGCGTATAGACTTTGACCCCGCACTCACTTTCACAAAATTCTACCTATCCTTTATGTTTCCGATTCCATACTCAATATTAGTCAGTAGTCTCACACAGAAAATTTTGGCGGTCATGACTTTAATGTTCTTGTAGTTTATTCTAACTTCTATTTGTCAATGACCGCCTTTATGTGTTCGCTTTGCACTACAAAACAAGAAAAAAGACAATCTAACAATTTTTTTGTTTCTATCCTAATCCTAAGAACTCACCACTTTTTCTGGATTAACCTTTTTATTTTCCTTTTGTTTGTCCTGGGACTGATCTCTCAAAATTTATTTATTATTTGAATTTTAACGATTTAAATAAAATTTTTATATTGGCACTGTGGCCATTACGACACTTCACTTAGCGTTGCTCACTAGACACTGAAGCTATCATTCTTTCTTTTGTCCCACTTCATGTTTAATGCCCCCTATTTCTCCACCAGCATTACCACTAACTCTTCTGTACGGTCCAAGATCCGTTTCTAGATCGTGCTACCTTCCTCAGATTCTCCTAACGTACTGCTCTTTGGATATTTGAATTATTTTCATCTTCGTTTAGTCGTTTTCGCAACCTATTTACGAAGTTTACAAACACTTCCTAATTCTGGGCTCGTCCAAATTGTATACCCATGACATTTGACAGTTGTTGACAGTGACAGTTGTCGAAAGGAAACTAGCCGATGTAGGTAATTAATTTTTTGTGAATTTTGATGTTAATTTTATTTTCGTTAGACTGTTTGTTTGTCCAACATTTAGAGGGAGACAGTGCCTCGTCGTTAGGGATTGTTGGTGTACAGTCAGGTAAGTAGCTATATACATCCATATCCACCTAACTGATTGCCAACAAAACTCCACAGATGACAAAAACAACCGGGCCATAATTTCACAACAGTAAGTTTATTTCTGTGGGTTTAATATATTGATGTTGTTACTGATATGTTTTCATTATTAGATAACCGCCCTTAAGTATGTGGACATAACAAAACACTGTACATGGTGGAGGGCCATCGACAGCAAGGACAGTGGATTACATACTAGGGCCTAGGGGATAAAGTAGCGTGTGTCCCAACGTGGTGAAGAACCCACTTATTGTTAGCCAGGCCAATTTTAAGGTAAGTTTTGTGCTTGGATAAAACAAATACATAATATACATAAACCTTAATCTAAAATAAGTTAACATAAATAACACAATAATAAATTAAGTAGCATAGTTTGTACAAATAACATATATCTCACAGTGTGAACATGTGTGTTTGTAACAACCAAAGACAATATAGTACTACCTACGATAAATAACATACAAGTGGATACATAATTCATAATCTTATCTATTTTATAAATAAAAGTATATATGCCTTACTAACTAACTTGTTATCTATATATGTAAACAAAATAAATAAATTTAGTTTTACTAGGAATAAATATACAAAAAAAAATAAATAAGTAACATAGATATTGCGATTAAAATTTATATGACAATCAAATAAGATAAAATAAACAACATTAATATTGCGATCAGATACAGATAGATAACTTATAAATAGCATTCATATTGCAGGTATATACATAAGCTATATGAACAATGACATGATGAATCATTTTTATTAATCAATTATACAAATACTTATTAGTTATTGTTTTAAGTCCGTTGCATGAAAAACTCCTACCTTCTTACCACCCAAGTTTTCCAATTCATACATATTGTTACCGACCGACTTGACTACTCTACATTTAACAAATTTAGGACAGAGTTTTGCGGACAAATATTTAGAAGAATCGCTTAAGATAAAAAGTCTTCTAAATACTTCTTGTCCTGGTAGATAGGAAACATTTCGTGTCCTAGTATTATATGTTCGTGCGCTTTTTTCATTTGCCTTGACTATATTTTGTTTTATCTTCTCACGAAGACACTGTAATCGCTCCTGTCGTGAGATAGTTAAAAGTTCTCCGTCATTAACTGCATCTAATTTCTTCGTCAGTTCATATGAACTGCCGTGAGTTATCATATTTATGCCAAAAAGAGCGAAATATGGCGATACTGCAGTTGATGTATGGACAGAGCTTCTTAGCACACAGGCAATATCACTCAAGTGGCAATCCCAATCTCGTTGATCGTCTTTCACATATGAACGAATTGCAGCTAGAAGAGTTCTATTAACCCTTTCAGACGCATTGGATTGTGGCGCATAGTTTGCGGTTTTGAAATGTTTCATTCCGTAAGTCTTTAACATATCTTGAAATAGTTTAGCTTCAAACTGCTTTCCATTATCTGAGTGGATTACTTGTGGTACACCAAACATATTAAAAACGTTAACGCGTAAGAAGTTGACGACATTTATTGCATTAGCATTTTTTAACGCTTTTAACCAGACAAATTTTGAAAGATGGTCAAGGACGACAAATGTATAACAATTATTAGATTTTGATCTAGGATATGGGCCTAGGAAGTCAATATAAAGCTTTTGAAATGGTCGGTCAGTACAATAACTATTTGAAATTGTAGGACGTAACACTTTATTGGACGATTTGCATTGCTTGCACACATCACAATTAGACACATAACTTCGGATTTGTACCGTCATATTTGGCCAGTAAAAATATTGGCGAACTCGATGCAAGGTTCGTGCAATACCACCGTGAGAAGCCTGTGGTGGATCGTGAGCCCGAGTAATAATATCCTCGGTTAATGCGGATGGGATCCACAACCTCCACGTATGTTCCGCAGTTTCTTCTCCGGTGGGTAGCTGTGAACGCATGTATACGAAGTTTTCCTCTACTTTTAAATCTGGCAGCTCTTGTTGGTGTTCTTTGATTGTGGCTAGTAGGTCTAGATATTCTTCGGAGAGAAACTCTTCTGACTCTAGATCCACCCACGGCGCGATGTCTTGGATATCAAGACTATCTAAATGCACTCTAGATATTGTATCAGGCACCACGTTCAATGAGCCTTTTCTGTGCTCAACTTCAAATGTGAACGCTTGTAGTTTGAGGCTCCATCGCGCTAGTCTTCCACTCAAGTCCTTTAGACTCATGAGCCATCGTAGACTTGAGTGGTCCGTTATGATGGTGAAGTCCATTCCTTTCACATATGGCCTGAATTTTTGTACAGCCATAACTGCTGCTAAGCATTCTTTTTCAGTCACGCTGTAATTTTTTTGACACGCATTCATCTTTTGGGAAAAGTAGGATAACGGTGTCTCTTCGTCATTGTCAGTTCGTTGGAACAAAACTGCTCATATTCCAGATTCCGACGCATCACATTGGATGAAAAAGCGTCGCGAAAAATCTGGATGAGTAAGTACTGGTGCAGTTGTTAATGTGGAAGATTATCTTCCTTGACGAGAACGATGTCACCTACGTTGACATTCGGTTGTTGTTGCAACCATTTTGGCCTCTGTTGGAGTTGATGTAGATAGGTTGTACTCCAGTGTTTCCAAAACT
Organism: Rhingia rostrata; assembly: GCA_949824845.1. Taxonomy (NCBI): domain Eukaryota; kingdom Metazoa; phylum Arthropoda; class Insecta; order Diptera; family Syrphidae; genus Rhingia; species Rhingia rostrata. The sequence goes on from OX463759.1 coordinate 28,981,845, forward strand.
CCTGAGTGAGTCGTTCGATGTATCTCCATCTGTCCAGACTATTAATGTTCTTGTCCTTGAGGTTTCTGTCGGGGCGTATTGTTAGTGGTGCCCCAATTAGAAAGTGCCCTGGTGTGAGTACCATCAGATCGTCTGGATCCGAGGTCATGGGACACAGTGGCCTTGAATTTAGACATGCTTCAATCTGTGTCAGTAGCGTAACATATTCTTCGAATGTGAGTTTGTAATAGGCATGTATAAGGATAAGCGGATGTTTGGAAGGTGAAATTGTCAGGAAACCGGATCTGGATATGGATGCGGATCGGAGTTGACAAGGGAGGGGATGAATGTTGTGTGCGAAGGCGGTACGCTTGCTCGCTCGACTTAACTCGCCGGATTGGTGAGGTTCTTGCCATCGCACAACAACTATACCTACACAAAACATAAATCGTGCCTAATTGACAATTATTCTTTTTCTAGATTCGGACGGACTACCACATCGAGAGGGCGCTGTAGCTGTTGTAAGCGCGGCCTGGATATTTTCCCTCCCAACCTGGAGGTTCTTCAGCCATGGTGAACCTCCCCAACGACGCTGATGCCTCAGTTGATCAGTCCATCAGCCGAAAGATCTAAAGATCACCGCTCCACACCCCCTGAAAATTTAACTTAGCACGCCATATTATTTAAAAGAATTGTTTGTTCCTTAATTGGTCCAAGCGTGATGAACATTTCATTTATTAAAATTTTCCAAAACTAAACATAAACTATTTTGGTAATAAATTAACTTAAGACTACAAAAAAATGACAAATAAATTTAAATAACATAATACAAAGAATAAAAAAAAGGGTTTTCTATTAAATACTATTTTCCCGGTTTCGAATAACATAAACTGTGTGTCCTTTATTTGTGTTGGCAATTTTCACCTACGGTTTTAACTCAAAGACGACCTAACCTCTCGCTATTCGATTTCCTACCTAACTCGAGCTCGCTTTAGATAAGAAATTTGTCTAGCAGGCTTTTCCGCGTATGACTACCCGATAGGGGACTCTCACTTTTGAAATTCTCCTGCCCGGGAATTACAATTACAACGAACGAAATTAAATTTATCTTATCACGCTAGGAAGACAAAAAAAAATATTTACAATAGAGAAATTAACACTTAAGGCAATAATAGACAACTGATGATCCAGCAAACAATAACGGCTGACGAGTGCACGGTTGCGTACGACGGTAACTGGACAGTTGAATTATATTGTGTGTGAGGGGGTATTCGTTGTAGCGGTGATTTTTGCCCACTCGTTGTTCACTATGACGCGTATAGACTTTGACCCCGCACTCACTTTCACAAAATTCTACCTATCCTTTATGTTTCCGATTCCATACTCAATATAATCGTTCGGTCTCACTATTAGTCAGTAGTCTCACACAGAAAATTTTGGCGGTCATGACTTTAATGTTCTTGTAGTTTAGTCTAACTTCTATTTGTCAATGACCGCCTTTATGTGTTCGCTTTGCACTACAAAACAAGAAAAAAGACAATCTAACAATTTTTTTGTTTCTATCCTAATCCTAAGAACTCACCACTTTTTCTGGATTAACCTTTTTATTTTCCTTTTGTTTGTCCTGGGACTGATCTCTCAAAATTTATTTATTATTTGAATTTTAACGATTTAAATAAAATTTTTATATTGGCACTGTGGCCATTACGACACTTCACTTAGCGTTGCTCACTAGACAATGAAGCTATCATTCTTTCTTTTGTCCCACTTCATGTTTAATGCCCCCTATTTCTCCACCAGCATTACCACTAACTCTTCTGTACGGTCCAAGATCCGTTTCTAGATCGTGCTACCTTCCTCAGATTCTCCTAACGTCCTGCTCTTTGGATATTTGAATTATTTTCATCTTCGTTTAGTCGTTTTCGCAACCTATTTACGAAGTTTACAAACACTTCCTAATTCTGGGCTCGTCCAAATTGTATACCCATGACATTTGACAGTTGTTGACAGTGACAGTTGTCGAAAGGAAACTAGCCGATGTAGGTAATTAATTTTTTGTGAATTTTGATGTTAATTTTATTTTCGTTAGACTGTTTGTTTGTCCAACATTTAGAGGGAGACAGTGCCTCGTCGTTAGGGATTGTTGGTGTACAGTCAGGTAAGTAGCTATATACATCCATATCCACCTAACTGATTGACAACAAAACTCCACAGATGACAAAAACAACCGGGCCACAATTTCACAACAGTAAGTTTATTTCTGTGGGTTTAATATATTGATGTTGTTACTGTTTATGTTTTCAATATTAGATAACCGCCCTTAAGTATGTGGACATAACAAAACACTGTACATGGTGGAGGGCCATCGACAGCAAGGACAGTGGATTACATACTAGGGCCTAGGGGTTAAAGAAGCGTGTGTCCCAACGTGGTGAAGAACCCACTTATTGTTAGCCAGGCCAATTTTAAGGTACGTTTTGTGCTTGGATAAAACAAATACATAATATACATAAACCTTAATCTAAAATAAGTTAACATAAATAACACAATAATAAATTAAGTAGCATAGTTTGTACAAATAACATATGTCTCACAGTGTGAACATGTGTGTTTGTAACAACCAAAGACAATATAGTACTACCTACGATAAATAACATACAAGTGGATACATAATTAATAATCTTATCTATTTTTATAAATAAAAGTATATATGCCTTACTAACTAACTTGTTATCTATATATGTAAACAAAATAAATAAATTTAGTTTTACTAGGAATAAATATAAAAAAAAATAAATAAGTAACATAGATATTGCGATTAAAATTTATATGACAATCAAATAAGATAAAATAAACAACATTAATATTGCGATCAGATACAGATAGATAACTTATAAATAACATTCATATTGCAGGTATATACATAAGCTATATGAACAATGACATGATGAATCATTTTTATTAATCAATTATACAAATACTTATTAGTTATTGTTTTAAGTCCTTTGCATGAAAAACTCCTACCTTCTTACCACCCAAGTTTTCCAATTCATACATATTGTTACCGACCGACTTGACTACTCTACATTTAACAAATTTAGGACAGAGTTTTGTGGACAAATATTTAGAAGAATCGCTTAAGATAAAATTTCTTCTAAATACTTCTTGTCCTGGTAGATAGGAAACATTTCGTGTCCTAGTATTATATGTTCGTGCGCTTTTTTCATCTGCCTTGACTATATTTTGTTTTATCTTCTCACGAAGACACTGTAATCGCTCCTGTCGTGAGATAGTTAAAAGTTCTCCGTCATTAACTGCATCTAATTTCTTCGTCAGTTCATATGAACTGCCGTGAGTTATTATATTTATGCCAAAAAGAGCGAAATATGGCGATACTGCAGTTGATGTATGGACAGAGCTTCTTAGCACACAGGCAATATCACTCAAGTGGCAATCCCAATCTCGTTGATCGTCTTTCACATATGAACGAATTGCAGCTAGAAGAGTTCTATTAACCCTTTCAGACGCATTGGATTGTGGCGCATAGTTTGCGGTTTTGAAATGTTTCATTCCGTAAGTCTTTAACATATCTTGAAATAGTTTAGCTTCAAACTGCTTTCCATTATCTGAGTGGATTACTTGTGGTACACCAAACATATTAAAAACGTTAACGCGTAAGAAGTTGACGACATTTATTGCATTAGCATTTTTTAACGCTTTTAACCAGACAAATTTTGAAAGATGGTCAAGGACGACAAATGTATAACAATTATTAGATTTTGATCTAGGATATGGGCCTAGGAAGTCAATATAAAGCTTTTGAAATGGTCGGTCAGTACAATAACTATTTGAAATTGGAGGACGTAACACTTTATTGGACGATTTGCATTGCTTGCACACATCACAATTAGACACATAACTTCGGATTTGTACCGTCATATTTGGCCAGTAAAAATATCGGCGAACTCGATGCAAGGTTCGTGCAATACCACCGTGAGAAGCCTGTGGTGGATCGTGAGCCCGAGTAATAATATCCTCGGTTAATGCGGATGGGATCCACAACCTCCACGTATGTTCCGCAGTTTCTTCTCCGGTGGGTAGCTGTGAACGCATGTATACGAAGTTTTCCTCTACTTTTAAATCTGGCAGCTCTTGTTGGTGTTCTTTGATTGTGGCTATTAGGTCTAGATATTCTTCGGAGAGAAACTCTTCTGACTCTAGATCCACCCACGGCGCGATGTCTTGGATATCAAGACTATCTAAATGCACTCTAGATATTGTATCAGGCACCACGTTCAATGAGCCTTTTCTGTGCTCAACTTCAAATGTGAACGCTTGTAGTTTGAGGCTCCATCGCGCTAGTCTTCCACTCAAGTCCTTTAGACTCATGAGCCATCGTAGACTTGAGTGGTCCGTTATGATGGTGAAGTCCATTCCTTTCACATATGGCCTGAATTTTTGTACAGCCATAACTGCTGCTAAGCATTCTTTTTCAGTCACGCTGTAATTTTTTTGACACGCATTCATCTTTTGGGAAAAGTAGGATAATGGTGTCTCTTCGTCATTGTCAGTTCGTTGGAACAAAACTGCTCATATTCCAGATTCCGACGCATCACATTGGATGAAAAAGCGTCGCGAAAAATCTGGATGAGTAAGTACTGGTGCAGTTGTTAATGCACTTTTTAATTTTTTAAATGATTCTAAAGCCTCATTCGTCATCACAAATTTTTCATTTCTCTTTTTCAAAGTGTCCGTAATGGGAGCAGTTAAGCTAGAAAAATCCTTTATGAATCGCCGGTACCACCCCGCAAGACCAAGAAGCCTGCGTACCTGTCGTTGATTTTTGGGAACAGGATAATTCACGATCGCCTCAATCTTTGACGGGTCGGTTTTCAGCATCCCACCACCAACTATGAAACCCAAATACTTCAATTCCTTAAAGCAAAATTTGGATTTGCTTAAGTTGATGGTAAGATTTGCTTTCCGAAGACACTGGGAAACTTCATCTAGTAAGGCTAAATGGGTCTCGAAGTCAGGAGCAATAATGAGCAGATCATCAAGATACACGAAGACGCGATCCTTTAACCTTGAAGGGATTACCTTGTCCATTAGTCGGCACATCCTTTGGGCTGCATTGCACAGCCCAAAAGGCATGACCTTGAAATGGTACAAGGGTCTCCCAGGCACTGTGAAAGCAGTCTTCTCCCTACTCTGTATCTCCAGCGGTATTTGCCAGAATGCATCTTTCAGATCTACACTACTTATAAAGTAGGTATCCTGTAGACGACTGAGAAGCTCGTCGATATGGGGGAGAGGATAAGCGTCCTTTTTTGTCAAAGTGTTCACTTTTCGAGAATCCAAACAAAGTCGATTATTGCCTGGTTTCCGAATAAGGACTACTGGTGAACACCAAGGACTCTCACTCTCCTCGATAACGCCAAGGCTAATCATTCTATCTATTTCCTCATACAAAAGGTCTTGTATCGCAGGCGATACGGGGTAGTGACGCTGCTTTACTGGGGCCGCATCTCCGGTATCAATGATATGCTCTTCTAGCTGTGTTCTTCCGAGCCCATGTTTGGTAAAACATAAGAATTTCAGCTTAACTGCTTCCAATTCGGACTGCTGTCGTAGAGAAAGCTGATGAACGTCGATATCTGTTGGTTCGGTTATCGTAATCGAGCTGATTATATTTGGGGCTATGTGGAACGCTTTCCAAAAATCTATACCCAAATACAAATTATGGTCTAAGCTCGGTACCATGTATAATGTTAAAATTTGTTTTTCATTTTTGTATATGACTAGAACGCGCACTTTACCAACGATCGACTGAAATTTACCATCGGCTGTTTTGACTTAAACGGACAGAAGGACACGTTTATAGACTGGACAAATTCAACACAGTTTTTTCCTAAGATACTGACACTGGCTCCGCTATCTAATAGGCCAAAGATACTTTCTCCACCTACATCAACTTTAGCGTAAGGCCTTGGATCAGTGGAAGTATCTATGATCGTTGATGCAATACTTTTTCTAATCTCCCTTCGTATTTTATATCGGTTTCTGGCTTTGAATATTGATTTTGATGTATAAGTGTTATTACTCCTGAATATTCTATTTCTAGCTATATAATAATCCTTAATTCTAATATGTAAAGGCTTGATTATAATGTTTTTCTTAGTTCTATCTATATCGTTTTCTTTTGCTCTTTTTAATATCGTTATCTTATCTTCTTTCAGATTCTGATTCTTATTTTCAAGTTCGTTGATTAATTTTGATTGGAGAATGCTGTATAGGGTGTGACATTTTGATTGTATTAAACAGTGCTTGAGAACGAGTAAGTATTTTATTTTGAGAAATATCGAATTGTTGTTTATATTTTTGCTTATTTGATTTATTTTCATCTGAATTCATAATTCGATTTGGGCACAAAATTGATTTAAAAAAAAACTAAAGACTAATCCTGAAATGGTAAATCAGAAGAATTAATTAGGTAAACAAAAAAAATACTAAAAGAATCAACATTTCAATGAAATTACTAAACAAATAAAAATAAATAGAATAAAAAAAAACTAACACTAATGTGTGATTAAATAAAAAAATATAAAATCGTAAATAAATAAAAGAAAAATATGAACATAACTACAGATAAAATATGTTTTGAACTTATAATTGTGGACACCACAATGTATAGATAACAAACAAAACAAAAATAATAGAAAAATTGTAAAGGTATTTTCAAATTTGAATATTTATAGTTATTTTATATGTGTTTTTCATTTCTTCTTTGCCTACCATGGACTGATAAGCTTCATCACAAAAAAAAAGGACTGCAGACGGACGAAAACAACTCTCGATATGGTATATATTTTGACATTTATATTGGACAAGGACACACAGTAATGAGTTTCTTTTCATTCCCGCAATTTCAGCTTAAACTTCAGAAGCATTACTGAAAGTCATGAAATGAATAGAAATTCATCAACAAATAGAAGAAAGCTAAAGATGGAGTAATGCAACGGGTTATGACGTACGACATCAAACACGGCCATTACATCCATAAAAAAATGCAAAATTAAGAGGAAAGAAATTAAAGATTGGACAGAAAAGTAAAATGCACAGATTATAGTAAAAGATAAAACGGACGACACACAAGAGATTTCAATTGTTTTGTTTTCAACAACAAAATCGCTCGTCGCAATTCGGACTGACATCCATTATTCAGTCGAAGACTTACGGGCTTTTGTTGTTAAGAACAAAAACAATTGAGGACTTCACAACACTAAGGACATGTAACAAGGACAAACAAATACGTTGGGCGCCATTTGTAATAGGCATGTATAAGGATAAGCGGATGTTTGGAAGGTGAAATTGTCAGCAAACCGGATCTGGATATGGATGCGGATCGGAGTTGACAAGGGAGGGGATGAATGTTGTGTGCGAAGGCGACACGCTTGCTTCGCTCGACTTAACTCGCCGGATGGGTGAGGTTCTTGCCATCGCACAACAACTATACCTACACAAAACATAAATCGTGCCTAATTGACAATTTTTTTTTCTAGATTCGGACGGACTACCACATCGAGAGGGCGCTGAAGCTGTTGTAAGCGCGGCCTGGAAATTTTCCCTCCCAACTTGGTGGTTCTTCGGCCATGGTGAACCTCCCCAACGACGCTGATGCCTCAGTTGATCAGTCCATCAGCCGAAAGATCTAAAGATCACCGCTCCACACCCCCTGAAAATTTAACTTAGCACGCCATATTAATTCAAAGAATTGTTTGTTCCTTAATTGGTCCAAGCGTGATGAACATTTCATTTATTAAAATTTTCCAAAACTAAACATAAACTATTTTGGTAATAAATTAACTTAAGACTACAAAAAAAATGACAAATAAATTTGACTAACATAATACAAAGAATAAAAAAAGGGTTTTCTATTAAATACTATTTTCCCGGTTTCGAATAACATAAACTGTGTGTCCTTTATTTGTGTTGGCAATTTTCACCTACGGTTTTAACTCAAAGACGACCTAACCTCTCGCTATTCGATTTCCTACCTAAGTCGAGCTCGCTTTAGATAAGAAATTTGTCTAGCAGGCTTTTCCGCGTATGACTACCCGATAGGGGACTCTCACTTTTGAAATTTCAACGAACAAAATTAAATTTATCTTATCACGCTAGGAAGACAAAAAAAAAATATTTACAATAGAGAAATTAACACTTAAGGCAATAATAGACAACTCATTATCCAGCAAACAATAACGGCTGACGAGTGCAGGGGACTGTTTTCATACTGTTTGCGTACGACGGTAACTGGACAGTTGAATTATATTGTGTGTGAGGGGGTATTCGTTGTAGCGGTGATTTTTGCCCACTCGTTGTTCACTATGACGCGTATAGACTTTGACCCCGCACTCACTTTCACAAAATTCTACCTATCCTTTATGTTTCCGATTCCATACTTAATATAATCGTTCGGTCTCACTATTAGTCAGTAGTCTCACACAGAAAATTTTGGCGGTCATGACTTTTATGTTCTTGTAGTTTATTCTAACTTCTATTTGTCAATGACCGCCTTTATGTGTTCACTTTGCACTACAAAACAAGAAAAAAGACAATCTAACAATTTTTTTGTTTCTATCCTAATCCTAAGAACTCACCACTTTTTCTGGATTAACCTTTTTATTTTCCTTTTGTTTGTCCTGGGACTGATCTCTCAAAATTTATTTATTATTTGAATTTTAACGATTTAAATTAAATTTTTATGTTGGCACTGTGGCCATTACGACACTTCACTTAGCGTTGCTCACTAGACAATGAAGCTATCATTCTTTCTTTTGTCCCACTTCATGTTTAATGCCCCCTATTTCTCCACCAGCATTACCACTAACTCTTCTGTACGGTCCAAGATCCGTTTCTAGATCGTGCTACCTTCCTCAGATTCTCCTAACGTCCTGCTCTTTGGATATTTGAATTATTTTCATCTTCGTTTAGTCGTTTTCGCAACCTATTTACGAAGTTTACAAACACTTCCTAATTCTGGGCTCGTCCAAATTGTATACCCATGACATTTGACAGTTGTTGACAGTGACAGTTGTCGAAAGGAAACTAGCCGATGTAGGTAATTAATTTTTTGTGAATTTTGATGTTAATTTTATTTACATTAGACTCTTTGTTTGTCCAACATTTAGAGGGAGACAGTGCCTCGTCGTTAGGGATTGTTGGTGTACAGTCAGGTAAGTAGCTATATACATCCATATCCACCTAACTGTGGCCTCGCCTGGCCACAAATCGCTTAAATGCAGCGATGAAGGCTGCCGCGCTCAAATCAGTGACCAACTCGATGTGTATCGCCTTGGTTGCAAGGCAAACGAAGACAGCTATGTACCCTTTGCTTGTCTTGTTGCATCTTCCCTTCCATAATTTTATTTCCAGCGGTCCAGCATAATCAATTCCAGTGTTCGTAAAAGGTCTTGAAATACCAACGCGTTCTGATGGAAGATTGGCCATTATCTGTTCCTGCATCTTTGCGTTGTACCGATGGCATCGAACACATTTGTGTATTGTTGCTTTCACTAGTCTCTTGAGATTCGTTATCCAATAAACGCTTCTGATATCTGCCATCATTATCTGCTGCCCTCCGTGCAATGTGCGTTGGTGCACGTCGCTTACCAGCAGTTTTGCAACATGGTGTGTTTCCCTAAGGATTAAAGGATGTCGCTGGTGGAAGGGTAGTGGTGAGTTGAGTAGTCTACCTCCAACTCGTAGAAGGCCATCTTCATCCATAAAGGGATTTAAGTTGCGAATTGAACTGGTCTTTGCAACTTGTTCCTTTTTACTCAGCGCCTGCATTTCGTCATAAAATAGCTCCCTTTGAACTATCTTGATGAGTTGAAAGTGTGCTGACGTCAGATCATCAGCAGTGAGTGGATGAATGTCCAATGGCAAACGTGTTATCACATTCTTCGGGTTTGCAAAGTATCGTCGCCATATTGCAATAATGCGGACAAGACGTTTCAGTGTGGAAAAATGGTAAATAAATTCATTCTTAACAGTGATGTGGTGACAATGTTTATTAACCCCTTTTGTTTCTTCAATTGTTTCTAGGGTAACGGGTGCTTGGACATTTTCCGAAGCAAAATTTTTAAGGAATGGAGGCCCCTGCCACCAAAGCTTATTACCGATCATTTCCTCTGGTAAGAGCCCTCGTGATCCAAGATCCGCTGGATTGTCCTTGCTACCTACATGTTGCCATGTGACGTCAGCAGTCAGAGCTTGGATTTCTGTAATCCTGTTTGCAACAAATGTGGTGCGTATATCAGGCCTTCCTTTGATCCATGCCAACGTGATCATGGAATCAGTCCAAGCGAAGACCTTCTGCTGTTTGAATTGCATAGCCGTTGACAACCTATGCAACAATTTTGCCAGTTGCAGTTGACCGGTGCAACTCTGATTTTAGATGCCAACAACTGGATCCGTTCCTCTCCGTTCATCACAACCCGTGCATATATGACGGCTGCATATGCCCTTTCAGATGCGTCGCTGAACCCATGCACTGAATCTTCGTATCCAAGCCAACGTGGAATTTCGATGTCCTCCAGTTTCATCAACTTGTTTCGTAGTTCGGTCCACTGTTCTTCCATCTCTGGTGCTATCCTGGAATCCCACGATACCCCGTTTTTCCACAGCTGTTGCAAAATCAGTTTTGCCTTGACGATACACGGCGATATCCATCCGAGGGGATCGAACAGTCTAGCAATGTCAGCCAGCACGGATCGTTTGGTGTGTTTATCCACCTTGGGTATGTTAATTTTGAAAGTGAATATGTCCCTTGCAGGATGCCATTGGATCCCCAACATCTTAATGGCATCTGTAGAATCAAAATTTAGTGGGAGATTAACTTCCCTTTCAGTTTTAGTTATCTGAACCAAAATTGTAGCTGAATTGCTTGCCCATTTACGAAGAGGAAATCCAGCAGTGTTTAATATTGCTAGAACATCTCTTTGTAACATGATGGCATCTTCTTCGTTATCGGCTCCATATAAGAAGTCGTCCACATAGAACCCTTCCATGAGTGCCTTAGAGACTTCTGTATGCGTCTCTTCTACATCTGATGCCACCTGCTGCAATGTTCTCACAGCTAAGTATGGCGCTGATGCCGTTCCAAATGTGACGGTGTTGAGTGCAAATGTTTTTATTTTCTCCTTGTTGTTTTGTCTCCACAGGATTAGTTGATATGATTTATCTTCTGGTGCCACCCAAATCTGTCGATACATCATACTAATGTCAGCTGCGAGCGCTACCTTGAACTTTCTCCACTGGGCAATGTGGTCAATAATGTCCTTTTGCAGCCGTGGGCCTATCATAAGGTAGTCGTTCAATGACACCCCCTTTGATGTTGAGCAAGAGGCATCAAAAACCACTCGCAGTTTTGTCGTTGTGCTTGACTCCTTGAACACTGCATGATGCGGGAGAAAGTAGTGTTCCTTACTCTCCAATTCGCGCTCGTCGTCACCCTTTATTTCTCTCATGTGTCCCATTGTCGCATATTCGTTTATGCAAGCCGTGTATGCATCTCTGAGAGACTTGTTTGACATGAGTCGTCTTTCGACTTGAACGAACCTTGTTAGTGCTGACCTCTTGGAGTTGCCAAGATTTGGTCGAACATTGCTCTTAAACGGAAGCCGAACTTCGTATCTTCCGTCTTGCCTTCTTCGTACCGTGTTTTCAAAGTGCAGTTGACACCTTTCTTCTTCTAGTGTGAGTTTGCGCTCTTCCATGTCCTCTTCTATCTCCCAAAATCTCCTTAGTTGTGCATCGAATGTAGCATGATGTGTTTGTACCATTACTGCGTTGGAACACGACCGTTGATGGCTATTGGTAGCTCCTGTCAGGATCCATCCCAGTTCGGTGTTTTGTGCTACTGGGGAACCATTTACGCTCTTAACAAGCCCTTCAAGAATAATTGACGCATACACGTCGGCACCTATAAGAAGATCAATCTTCCCGGGGTAATTGTAAGAGGGATCTGCCAGCGGAAGTTTGTCTAAGTGCTGCCAACTTGATGTGTGCAGCTTTTGTGTTGGCAACAACGTCGTCAACTTCGGCATCACAAACGCTCCGACATTTAAACTAAACAAGGGATTAGTGAAAGAACATATAGCGAATTTAACCTGATGGGTGGCCGTGCCCGTTGATGCCTCTCCTAGCGCAGTCCATTGCAACCGTCCGTTGCTTTTTCAAGTTGAGTAGCTGTACAATGTTTTCCCTTATGAACGTTGCTTCTGAACCTGAGTCGATTAACGCTCTCAGAACATGGTATTCTCCATTTGTCGAAAACACCTTTACTAAGGCCGTTGCTAACAACACCTTGGAGTGCGTTTGGTTGAGGTGTGAATTGATGTTTCTTGGTGACGTCGATGCACCATACTGCTCACAATTGCACTGATTGAGTGGGATACCTTGATTGGTATTTTGAATCAAGTGTGCATTGTAGGTACCATGATTTTGGACATGTTGATGACCGTTGTTTCGATCGTTCTGTGTGTCAATGTGTAGTAGGGTGTGATGCTTTTGGTTGCATTTTTGGCATCTATTGCTACTGTTGCAAACTGATGCATGGTGATCATACCCGAGACAGTTAGAGCACACAGAATTGCTTTTGACGACTTCGACTCGAGCCTTAACTTCTATTTTGAGAAAGTGTTTGCACTGTCGAATGCCATGTGAGGACTTGCAGAGGCGACAGAGAAATTTTCTTGGTTCGGGTGAAGACTTCACATGCAAAGCCGTGGGTGCGGCTTTTCTAAAATTAGGTGTCACTTGGTGCCTTAGCCCACCATTAGACTCCATTATATTCTCTAATGAACTAAATCGGCCTTCGATGAACTTTGAAAAAGTTTTCCAATCAGGAAGAGTTTTTGATGTACCCAGTTTGTCTTCCCAATCCCTTTGGGTTTGGGGCGGAAGTTTGTGGTACACGACGTAAATGAGAATAGCGTCCCATTGATCGACTGCTATTCCCAAGTTCGAGAGAGCATAGACACATTCATGCAGTGATTTTAATGAATCTGAGAATTCATGGATTAGCTTTCTTTGCTCCATAAATATTCTCAGTTGCGAGTTTACTAGCTTCCGTTTGTTTTGGTAGCGTTCCTCCAGAAGTTCCCATGCGGACGCATAATTCTTGCCGTCAATTGGAAGGTGCTGAATTAAACGTGCAGCCTCCCCGCACACATGGGTTTTCAAGTACTGCAACTTTTGAATATCGGACAAATCAACGTTCTGATCTATCATGCTTTCAAACAGATTGTGAAATTCGTACCATTCATTTAATTTGCCAGAGAATGGCTTTATTTGAACTGGTGGAAGACGAATGTCGCACACTGACGATTTGGATACATTTAACCGAGAAACTTCTAAGTTCGCATTACTATGCTCTGCAAACTTTTCCATATCATCGGTTAGCATTCCCATAAAAGAGAAATACACACGCTTAATTTTCGAGAATGTTTCGTTCTCAAAATAACTCTCTTTGAGAGGATCAGACGCGCTATTCACGATTGAATCGTGATCCTTTTTGGCGCGTTTAAAAGTCTCATCAATTTCCGTTATAAGAGCTTTTACGTGCAATTTGGATTTGCGCGCCGCGATATCATTTTTAAATTCGTCGAAATCGTTTTGGCACTCTCTTAGCAACAGATCTTGACGTTCGATGTATTTTACCATCTTCGCCATTGTTAAAGGGGTTTTTTTTTCAAAAAATCACTTTCAGGTTTTCAAAATTTTTTTTATATTTAATGGCAGCACATAAAACCAATGAAATTGAAATTAAAATAATTTCCTACCTTAATGTGCTTCTTTGCAACTGCCACTTCAGTCACTAACTTTCAGTTGCAATTGCAGAAGGCTTTGTGATGCACAGTTCCTTGCTGTGATGCTGAGTTCACTTGGAGTATAAATAAATATATTTTCAAGATTTGATTAAATTGATTATTCAAAACTGAACGCTATGCTTTTTTCTAAAATTTTTCTTGGATGTGCTCATTGGTGGTGGCAATGTTACAGCTGTTTAAATTCCGATGTAAATTTTCACCCCTTTCTTTGAAGGTTCTTGTTGAGATCGGCGAGGTAGCGGGGAAAAATCGAAAAATTTTGAGCAAAAAATGTGGGGAATAACTTATCTCACGCGTACTTGTTTAAAAATGTGATAGTAGGTGTAAGATACGTAATTATGGGTGAATTTAGCTTGTAGGCAAACCGCGAAGATTGGTATCTCTTTACTTCCCTTATCTCTGGCACAAACTATAATACCCAGATGAAGCAACTCATATTTAATTTTGTCGACAAATTTTCACTTCGGATATCGGATCACAACGTTTGTATCACATAAATGAGGGGAAAAATTAGAAATCCACCTTCTCTCATATGTGTGGTGGATTTCTCTCTCAATGGCACAGAAAGGTAAACAAGATCAGCTGTTGATGTTGTTGGCTTTTTGCCAAAAAGACGTAGGTACTTTACTTATTTTTTTTTGCAGCTCTTCGTATGCCGCTGTATAAAATCACATACAGATATAGGATCGGCGTTGTGGTTTTTTGTGTTAGTATACTTGGAATGTCTATGAAAAATCAAAGGGTATAGAATTACATAGAGTACGCATCACAGCTAAAAATGTTGTAGCCGTTTCAGTAGCGGGCGGTAAGTGCGAATGGGAAATTTCTTCGATCGTATGTGTCGGCTAATTTGCTGTTTGATGCTGTGGTAGCAATATGAACACTGGGGTATTACTAGCAGTACCCATCACAGAAAATTTTCGATGAATGAGATTCGCACTCTATGTAGTTCTATACTCTTTGGTAATATGCATGCATGATTGAATATTTTCAATTTCCTCTCAATGGCAAAAGGAGAATTATAACATGATCAGCTGATCGAGTGTTATCTGCTTTGCTTTAAGGTTTGTAAGTATTAAGGAGAATGTTTGATGGTTTGATTTTGTTTGCGGGGACCGGGGAGATGCCTATTATTCTTTTGTTTGTTTTTACTTTTTGGTTACTGACTGACCTAGGCCATCGATGATGAATGATTATTTGAATGTGGAAACGGTTGCTTTTTTGCTGTCAACTAGATTTTAGAGCACAATACTGTAACATGATTGTCGTAAACTTAACTAAAAAGAAATGTACTATTGGCACCACTCCCGGCAAATGACTTGACGGTGAACGCATCCCACTTTGACAGTTCTTAGTTGAGACTGTCAGTTTGACAGCGCGCTAAAACACGCGCCCTTTGCCGCTTTCTGACCATTTTCTTGTTCTTTCGTCAGCCGCCACGTCATTTGCCAGGATACACCAATAAGTAAGTAATTTTGAATTTGTAAGATTTGCCTAACATATGTACTTTAAAGAGAATAAACAGCAACAGCAACAGCAGCCAGCTACATCAGCAAACATAGCTTAATAATACGATTGCTCGTTTTATTTTCATTGGTTCGGCGGTGTCGACGACATCTTTATTCTTTATTGCCAGCCCAACCCGCAGCCAGCGGACGAATCTAGCTTTCCCGTAGTCAGCGGAAGAATTTATTGCCAGCCCAACCCGCAGCCATCGGACGAATCTAGCTTTCCCGTAGTCAGCGGAAGAATTTATTGCCAGCCCAACCCGCAGCCAGGGGACGAATCTAGCTTTCCCGTAGTCAGCGGAAGAATTTATTGCCGCCCAACCCGCAGCCAGCGGACGAATATAGTTTGCCCGCAGTCAGCGGAAGAATTTTTGCCAGCGAACATTGCCCATCGAATCTCATAGCCAATGCCCATCGGAAAGCGGAGGACGAGGCAATCTTCAAAACTTCGCCAAGAGTCCGACGATCCTACGGACACGTCCGACGACAGCAGTCCGTTAGAGGAAGAAAATCGAACGATACGTGAGTCAGAAGTCAACATGACAACGATGGAAGATCAATTGCAGCAGCTTCGTGAACAACTTGAGACCGCTGTTGTGACTGCAAACGAGGAGAAACGGGAACGCCAACGCCTCGAACAACTGTTACGTGAACAGCAAACAACATCAGGACAGGCCATGGACAATCCGTCTGCTTCCAATAGTACCATTACGTCTGCAAGTTATTAAAAAACATTCAATCGAAGAGAAAATTGATTTTTTGCCAGAAGTAAGTAAATAGTAACACAAAAACGTTTTCTAAATTCTTTTTCAACGAAGTAATCGACAGTTTACAGAAGAAGAAAAATGGATTTCGCTGTCCATATTTTTCCGTTCATCATCTGGATACAATTTTCTTCAAGATCAATTCAAATGGGACTTGCCACTCCCAACTTCACTACATAGATGGATTAAGCTAAAAAGATTATCCTCTGGCTTGAAAAAAAATTGTTTTAGAGGAAATAAGAAAAAGTATCTTAACAATTGCACTAAAAGATAAAAGAAGTCGTAATAGTATTTGATGAAATGAGTATACAGGCAAATGAAACTTATAATAAATGTAAAGATACGATTGAAGAATTTGTTGGTTATGATAAATATAAGAGATATAATGTTTGTGCTAAGACTGTTTGTGTTTTTATGTTTCGAATCAACGGGTGTTTATTTAGAGGTTTTCCACCAATTCACAGCCGCCAAAAATCCATATTGATGGATATTAAAACGATTCTCTTGTGTTTTATTTCAATTTGAAGTTCTATATGCCCTAGTACAACTATTTAAGTAAATCGATTGAGTACTTCTCCAGAACTAGGCAAATATGTATTCGGTTATTTGTCCTTTGTCGTATTAAGCGTAGGGACACATTTTACATTACATTACATTTTAAGAAAACACCCTGTAGGACCCCAAACATCATCATTTTTGCATCTGTCAACCTCAACACCAACAAATTGTCAAAAAAAATGGAATGCTATGGTGTGAAGTGCGTTGAGCTTATAAACGAGGGTTGCTTGGTTCAAACCCCGAATGTAATAAACTAGAAATCCCTTCATTTGTGCTAAAAATATAACTTCGCACACAAAAATTATTGGAGAAGGGTGTCTAATTTGGATACCGGATTCTTCGAAACGTGAACATTAGTCAAAGTTTGGCCGCAATATGTTCATACTTCCTTATACTTCGTATACTGGGGAAATAAAGCATTGAACTTTTCATGTCTAACAAGTCATTCGTACATTCCCACATTGATAAGTGCGATTTAGATTTAAACGCAAACAGCCCCAAACAATCTAGTGAAAGTATCACAATTTTACACAGGATTCAGACTATTTACACTTTCATATTTTAAAAGCGTTTACCTATTAAAAAAGAAAAAAAAACATTGCCACATCATTCATCATTGATTGCCTAGGGTAGTCAGTGGCCAATAAGTCGAAACAAATAAAAGAATATCTAGATCTCCCCGGTCCCCGCACTCAAAATCCTACCACCGATCATTCCCCTTAATACCCACAAACTTTAAAGCAAAGCAGATAACACTTGATCAGCTGATCATGATAAATTCTCCTTTTGCCATTGAGATGAAATTGAAAATATTGATTTATGCATACATATTACATAGATATTCCAATTATACGTACACAAAAAAACCACAACGTCGATCCTTTATCTATATGTGATGTAACACAGCGAGGAAACAAGTAGGGATACTGGGAGCTGCATAACAAATTATTAGAGACATACCAGCTAAACCCATGCTCCCCTTCATCTTTTTGTCACAAAAAAAGCAAAGCAAACAACCAACAACGTCAAAAACTGTAAAGATCTTGTCTTCATTTATAATTAGTCTGATCTATCTTCCTGTGCCATTGAGAGAGAAAATAGACCACATATATGAAAGAAGGCGGTTTTCTGATTTTTTCCCCTCATTTTTTGATACGAACGTTGTGATCCGAAGTGAAAATGTGTCGCCAAATTTTATATGACTTGCTTCAACTGGTTATTATTGTCTGTGCTCAAAGTATGAGGATCGACTCAGAATCGCTGCTCTATTAAGTCGATTAAGCCATGTCTGTCTGTCCGTCCGTCTGTAAGTATCCGATTTTTAGGCCTTTAATTTTGAGCTAGGATAATACAATTTGGTACATGTGATCCTTGTACGTGCTCTTCGAACAAGTGTAAGCATTTTCAAAAGCCGGCTACTGCCACGCCCACTTTTTAGAAAAACGTTATATTTGGCCAAACGGTAGTTAATTTAGAAAAAAAGGCTAAGTAACTAATGTCGTCAATCGAAATTTCTATATATTTTCCATACAAGGTTTTTTTCCACTCCCATATTTCGTGGGCGTTTTCAGTAAAAAAACTTTGTTCGGTAGAATTTTAAAATATTCGCAAAATATTTTGATGCAAAATTGTTGGGTTTGATAAAGCAAATATATCGTCCATACATCATTTAGACCTGCACCCACTTTTTGGAGCTCACGCCGACAGAATTATTAAGCTTGAGTTTAGATATTGCTATCCTCACCTCACTCAGGTCTGTGGTTGGCAGTTTTCGCTGTAGTTGCCAATGTTGAATGTTACGTTTTGCCTGACAGCGGATGTTGTTTGTCATCGTAGTTTAACAGTCTGTAGAAGTGGTTCTTCCATGTCCTCCGCATCGACTAGGTCTCAACTACGATACCAGTATTTTTTTTATTTATTTAAGCCTAGTACAAGCTGAACTGGACAAATTTTATTTATAACTAAATTTGCTTATTAGAAAATGGGTTAAGGAGTTGTGGCGATGAGGAAATCATTTCTAGCAGAGCGGGGCTATCAGTTGAAATGATTGAAGGTTTATCAATTTTAAACGCTCCTCGTAGGGGCGTACATTCAAAATGTCTACCCAGGGCAGACCCAGTAGAAAAAAACGTATCTGCGTTGGACACTCTCAATATGGAGGAAATGGGTATTGTGATAAGGCGAATTCCTAAGCCAAACGTTTTACAAACCCAAGTGCGGATTTGGATCTGCTGATGATATTATCAATATGAAAGCGAAAATTAAGTCCTGTCACAAAACATCCAGATCGCGCATGAAGAGCACATTAGGTAAGGGCTCACCAAATATTAAATAGGACCTCGCGACTAAATGGTGACGCTTACGGGAGTATGTCATAGTCTGGAATTTGATGACACTGAGCTCCAGGAAGTTTTGTTACATTATTTTTTTATATTCATTTTTTACATTAATTTTTCGATATTCATTTTTTAACAGTAGTTCTGCTTTTTGTGGCGTACGGCTATAGCAGCATTTCGTATGGTAGCGAAGGCAATTAGCTTAAGTACGTTGCCTGACGCGTAGGTTATAGTTTCCGAAAATACTGCCAAAGATGTCTTCTCTTTATTCTGTTATGAATTAAGATTTCAGTGTGCAAATATTTACTGATGTGTGAATAATCGAACACTTCTATTCAGTTTTAATTTGTGGTACTGGATGCACCCTCGTCAATGAATGACTGGAATAGTGGTATCTGTCAAAACCATTTCTTGAACAATGAAGAAACTGCAGGAACCTCCTTGAATATGCCATCTCTTTCTAGATCTTTCTAGATCAGATGAAACGACAACCAGCGAGAAGGTCTAAATTGTGATTTTAATAGTTTTGACTGAGTGAATTCGTGATAATAGTGAGCGAATTGAATAGTTGGTATTTGAATTCAAATAAGTGTAATTGAATTGTTAAACAACAAACCGTTTTGTGAATAATATAATTCTAGAAATAAGAGTGTGTTTAAATAAATTATTGTTAAACATAAAACAGAAAAGTGTTTTATCATTCGAAGCCCGGCTCTATTCTAAATTGGTGTCAGAAAACTGAACTGCGGAGAAACGGTTAAAGAACATAGTGAAGTGAGCATTGTGAAGTGAACTTAGTGAAGTGAACATTGTGAAGTGAGAATAGTGAGGTTAACAAAGTGAAGTGAACAGTTGAAATGAATGTAGTGAACCGTGAAAATTCGAGAATAGCGAAGAGTAATATTATTTTACGATTAAGTGTGTGTTTGTAATTGCGCAAACGATGCTGCGATTCCGATCTTCAGGCATATTTTCATCCGACCAGACTTGGTTTATGAGTTCGTTCATGTTACTTACCAAGTCATTTCCGACGGCTCTATAAACCTCAGCGACATCAGGCCGACAGCCTTATTAAGCTCGAGTTTAGATATTGCTATCCTCACCTCACTCAGGTCTTGTGGTCGGCAGTTTTTCGCTGTAGTTGCCAATATTGAATGGTACGTTTTGCGTGACAGCGGATGTTGTTTGTTATCGTCGTTTAAAAGTCTGTAGAAGTGGTTCATCCATGTCCTCAGCATCGACTGGCTCTCATCTACGATACTAGTATTTTTTTATTTATTTAAGCCTAGTACAGAGCGGGGCTATCAGTTGAAGTGATTGAAGGTTTATCAATTTTAAACGATCCTCGTAGGGTCGTACATTACAAATATCTACCCAGGGTAGACCCAGTAGAGCAAAACGTGTCTGCGCTTTACACTCTCAATACGGAGGAAATGGTTATTGTGATAAGGCGAGTTCCTTAGCCAAACGTCTTACAAACCCAAGTGGGGATTTGGATCTGCTGATGATATTATCAATCAATCCTCTGTCACAAAAAATCCAGCACCCACTTAAACGAATGACTGGAACAGTGGTATCTGTCAAAACCACTTCTTGAACAATGAAGAAACTGCAGGAACCTCCTGATGGTTAGTGTTGTAGAAGAGGATGGACTCTGATTGGCTTTAACTTGGCAATGCCTACTGTTGGAACTCTGACTACACATCAAGTGCTTACTTTTTAACCTCCAAGTGGTAACCATCGGTTACTGGGTAACAACCGGGTACCATCCAACCGGATTAGAGCTGCTAAGAGATAAGCGCGAGTGTTGGTAACACGACGAAAAACATCAACACTATAAACAGCCAGGTCAGAATGGCACGGAATGAACACCCGGCCTGCTGTCCCAGGTGAACCTAGACAAGCTGGACAACAGGTTGTCTAGGAATTTAAAGGGTTAGTCAGGCATATTGAAGATAGATGGTGGCGGATGAACCGAAAGGCCAACGGCAGCGCTAAATCCCGTAGTGTATACTGATGGCCCCGTGTCCTAGGGGTATCTAATACATTGGAACTGGCCCTACAGGTTGGGGGTTGTGCTTTGGGTTAACTACCCAACAATAGAAAAAAATCATGTTACGAAGCAACCAATAGCCTCGGAATGGACTGGTTTTATTGTTGACGACACGGCTAAACGAAAAAAGGACAACGACGTTCGTATGTGCACCTGGAATGAGAGAAAATAATCAAGAGAGGTGCAAGCGAACAACTTGCGGAAGCCCTATGCTGCTACAAAGCAGACATTACAGCCATCCAGGAAATACGATTGTATCGGCCGGGCAAAAAGAGGATGAGGAAGAGCAGAAACAGCGACTATTCGGATGCGGATTTGTTATAAGTGCCAGACTTAGGCAAGAAGTCTTATTAGCCTTATATTCGGATTGCTTCTATGAGCTCCTTGATAAAGCCTATGAGCGACTACCGAAGTACGATGTTAAAATCGTGCTGGGAGATTTTAACGCAAAGGTAGGAAAAGAAGACATGTTAAGCAGTATTGTCGGAAAACATAGCCTATACGACAACACGTCTGGTAACGGACTTAGGCTAATTGACTTCGCTACGGAACGAAATTCCACTATAGCCAGCACATGGTTTCCTCACCTCGATATCCATAGAAGAACATGGCGGTCTCCAGATCAACGAACGATCAATCAAATTGATCACATAACGATAGACAAGAGGCACGCATCCAGTATTATGGATGTCCGAACATTCCAAGGAGCTAACATCAGCTCGAAACACTACCTTGTTGCACCCATGGTAAGAATGCGGATATCCACCACGCCACAACAATACAGAAATACTCTAAAAAAAATTAATGTCGAAAGACTGCAATCGCAAGAGACCGCCAAGACCTTCGCAACGCGTATCCCTAAACCTTTCGATTAACACCATTCCATCAAAATCGAATGTCGATGAACAATGGCAACGATGCCAACAAGCCATTAGATCAGCCGCAACTGATTTGCTAGGTTTCTTGCCCCCACCAGCAAGAAACCCCTGGTTTGATGAGGACTCCCGACAGACGCTCGCAGCCAAGAACGAGACCTACAAGGCTAAGCTGCAGGTGAAGACGAGAGCTGCCGTAGAGCCCTATAGGCAGAGAAGAAGGGAAGAACACCGGCTTTTCAGAAGGAAGAAAATGAGCAAGAAAAGCGCGCGATCGAGGATATAGAGAGGTGCCACTCCAGGAAAGATGTTCGCAAGTCTTACCAAAGTGTAAAACGTCAAAGCCAAGGATACAAGGCTCGAAAAAAATCCTGTCGAGATGAATAAGGAAATATAGTAGTTGAGAAACAGTCGATGCTGAGGATATGGAAGAACCACTTCTGCAGACTGTTAAACGGCGATGACGAACAACATTCCACTGTCAGGCAGAACGAACCATCCAATATTGGCAACGACAGCGAAAACTTCCAACAACCCGACCTGAGTCAAGTGAGGATAGCAATATCTAAACTGAAGCTTTATAAGGCTGCCGGAAATGAGGGCCTTCCCGCCGAGCTTTATAAAGCCAGCGGAGATGACTTGGTAAGGAACATCCACCAACTCATAAGCCGAATCTGGTCGGAAGAAAGTATGCCTGAAGAATCGAACCTCAGCATCGTTTGCCCGATCCACAAAAAAGGAGACCCTCTAAACTGCGCCAACTACAGAGGTATAAGTCTCCTCAACATCGCCTACAAAATCCTATCTGCCGTAATATGAGAACGCCTGAAACCGTTTACCAACAACCTGATCGGCCCTTATCAATGTGGTTTTAGGCCAGGAAAGTCCACAACCGATAAAATCTTCACACTTCGGCAGATCCTGGAAAAAACCCAAGAAGTCCAAATCGATACCCACCACATATTCATCGATTTTAAAGCCACATACGACAGCATTTATGGAGACGAACTATACAGAGCCATGTCTAGTTTTGGCATACCACCCAAACTCGTCCGTTTGTGTAGGATGACGATGGAGATTTCTCGCTGCTCCATCAGGGTCGGAAACGACTTCACTGACACATTCGATACCAAAAAAGGATTTAGGCAAGGCGATGCGCTGTCATGTGACTTCTTCAATCTGATTCTTGAGAGGCTTGTTGAAAACTCACGAGCCAACACCAGAGGCACAATTTTCCAAGAATCTGTACAACTACTAGCATACGCCGACGATATTGACATCGTTGGTAGGACCCCACGTGATGTCATAGCCACGTTTGCTCTATACTAGTGAAGTGATCACGTGAAGGAAGCGGCAAAAATGGGTTTAGCAGTAAATGAGGGCAAGAAGAAGTATATGCTTTTAACACGAAAGGACACACAATATCGACGAATTGGTTAGAACGTCACCATTGACAGATATAACTGTGGGGTAGTACGGGACTTTGTCTATCTCGGCTCCGCTATTAACTCTGACAACAACATCTCGTCATAAATTAAACGAAGAATTACTCTTGCCAACCGCTGTTTCTTCGGGCTTAGAAGGCAATTCAGTAGTAAAGCCCTCAGTCGAACTACTAAGGAGATCTTATTTAAGACCCTGAACACCCCAGTCCTGCTCTACGGCGCTGAAGCATGGATCGTCTCAAAAGCGGATGAAGAAATCCTTGGTCGATTTGAGAGGAAAATTCTTCGAAAAATCTTCGGTCCCGTTTGCGTTGACGGGCTATGGAGACGAAGATTCAACCACGAACTATACGAGCTGTACAGCGACATTCCCCTGGTCAAAAAACTCCACATTGGAAGTTTATGTAGAACGAATGGACACCAATACTCCGGCTCGCAGATTCTTCGATTCCCATCCAGACGTCGGACGCAGTAGAGGAAGACCTCGCCTTAAGTGGTGAGCACAAGTAGAAACAGACCCCAATCAACTTGGATCGCGCAACTGGAGGCAGTTAGCTAAGGTGGGGGGTAATTGGAAGGGCATGTTGGTTGAGGCCCAGGTTCATTCCGGACTGTAGCGCCACTTAAGTAAGTAAGTAAGTAAAGCAGGAAACTCCTTGAATATGCCATCTCTTTCTAGATCTTTCTAGCTCAGCGACAACCAGCGAGAGAGTTTAAATTGTGATTTTAATATTTTTGACGGAGTGAATTAGTGATATTAGTGAGCGAATTTATTAGTTGGTATTTGATTTCAAATAAGTGAATTGAAGTAATTGAATTGTTAGCCATTCTGTAAATAATATTCGCACTGGATAATATGCATTATTCAGCTCATTGTTGAACAGCTTGGATATACCATCGACTCCCGCTGACTTCTTTTTCTTTATGGAATCGAAGATGATCTGGAGTTCCACCTTCGAGATTAACAGGGGACTATACCCACTTCGCTCGGCGACTATGGCGTTTGCCAAGTTTTCGTCATCAAACCGGGTGATGCCACGGTTCTCAGATCGCCATTGCGTTATATCGTTTCGGAGATAGAAATGATGGAGCGGGGCATTGTTTTCCAGGACGCGGTTCGGGCGAATGCTATCATTCACCGTATACACTTCTTGAAAGACAGCCCCCACTGGCTCCACTTTCTCCTGAGGATCTTCAATAACATAGAAACCGTTGTCGAAGACGGCTTCCCCCGGATCAATTCCTGCTGTCAAAAGCATGTTTGTATTGTCAGTTGTTCGTTGGAGCTTAATACACGGATGGTCGTTATGATCTTTCCTCCTAAAGATCTTATTAATTTGTGGAAACATACTCGGGTCGCTGGAATTTACTGCCCGAATTCTGTTATTCCAAAACAAATTAATGGACAACCGATAGTTCTCCTCGACCAATTGGTTGATGTTTTTGATCGACGCCTTCAGTGTACTAGTCTCCGGGTCGCGTGGGTTTGTTAGTAGTCTGTACAAGAGTTTAAGTCTTGTCAGAAGTCCGTTTTTTTGTCTGTGTAGTGCGTCAATGGTCGCGTTTCTGTATGTAGACGTTATGTCATGTTCTTTGTATTTCGGTATCGTCCTGTTCATTGTTCGTTGAATCGTTGTTTGGTGGTGAAATGGCCCTCGAACGTAGTTCTCTTGATAAGGCGTTGGTGAAGCGAGGCCAGCGTATCTTACCGTAGTTGTAAGAATGCACAGGCATATACTCCTCCAACGCCACAAGCTCGTTCGGAAGCTGTATTACGGCGGCGAGCCCGCAGTTATCACTGTCGTACTCAATCGCCCGTAAATAGTTTCGCGGGTGTTGACCTACTCTGTTAGTAACTGTTAGTCTTGTGTCTCGCAGTAAAAGATCCAGGAAAGCACCGCTTCTCGGAAACGATGGCCTATCTGTGGCGAGAATGTCGATCCTATATTCAACATTGTAGTGGACCATCCAACTGTAAAGATGGTTACCCCGAGGATTTTGTAATTGATTTCCCCAATTTTCGTGTTTGGCATTTAAATCTCCGGCCAAAAGATAAAAGTTCTCCACTGAGTTCAGTCTTATAGATTTGAAAAGTTTTCCGAGCTCTGTTGTAAAAAGTGTAGGCTGAGGTGCTTCCGGTGCGTAGGCCGATATCACATACAATCGCTTCCCTTGTTGGAGAGGAATGCATATGACGCAGGCTTCCAGCAGCCGGTATCGGCGCAATTCACCACTATATATGACCTTATAACTAATGCCTTTTCGTATAAAGATAGCGACCCCGCCTCCTTGAGTGGAGTTGGGTCGGTCCCATCTTACGATATTGTAATTACTATAAGTCAATTTATGCTTCTGGTTTAGCTTAGTTTCTTTAGCCACAAGCACATCGGGACTTTGGTCTGTAAGCAAATGGAAAAGATTAGCTCTACGTTCGATCCTAATCAGTGAATTTACAATCACAGTCAGGTCTCTCTGACAGCGCGCCTATTACGATCTATGTTGCGTTAAGCTGGGCAACAAGGAGTAGATATAGTCTACCCTTGACGCCGGCTCCCGTAGCTGGTTTTGAAGACCGGTTAGCTGACCTTGAATGGCCCTCAACGCAGTCAACAAATCCGCATCCACTGCTGGAATCTGAGGCACGGGGGCCTGTCTGGCTTACTTTGAGAATGTCCTAGAGTAAAATTTTACGGTAATTGATAATTTTATTGAAAAGTCGGGAGAACATTTATGGCGTTAGAAAAGAAAGTTGGGAAGGCAGATAATTATGTGCCAGAAATCGAACAGGAATTCGAAAAAGTGGAGGTTAGTTTTGAAAAGATGATTGAAAAAGAAGTCGAAGCATTTGAGCAGAAAGTTGAAGATATAGCTGAGGAGCTTAAAGTTATTAAGAAACAAAGCATTCGGGAAATTTGTGGTGATTGTCCACGAATGAAGTAAGTGAATCCTCCATTTTTTGACGGTCAAATGCAATGGTCTATTTATCAGAAATAGTTCGAAGCTGCTGTCATGACTAATTGCTAAGAGGAAGAGGAAAAAGCCATCGCACTTACACTGATTTTGCATGGTTCAGCTGAGGAGCTTTTGCGAACCATCTCCGTTGACAATCAACGCAACTACAATGCTATCGTGAAAGCAATGGAGATGCGATTTGGTGATGACCACATGTTAGAAGTGTAACGAGTGCAGCTGCGCAGCAGAGTCCACAAGAGAGGGGAAACTCTTAAACAACTGCAAGCAGATATTCAACACCTACCTAAATTTGTCATATCCTAACACTGGTGAAGTGATCATCAACCAGATGGCAAAGGACGCATTCACTCGTGCTAAGGCTGACACCAAACCACAACTAGCAGTACGAAGGGCTGGAAAACGCACACTTGCCGAAGCCGCAGCTGACATTAGAGGCTTCTGATCAAGCATCCGAAGGAACTAATCGAGTCAGAGAATTGACCACCATTGTATGCTCCTGTGAGAGAATAAACGTTTCAGCGAATTACAATTCCCAAGCTCAAATGCGTTGCTGGAACTGCAAAAAAACTGGAATCTAATGCGCCAATGAAGAAATCCATCAAAGCGTACCAATTGTCCAAATTGCAACAATCGCAGACAGCAGAAGTACGCATATGGCAGTGACAGCAATCGACCTGCTGTTATGAATCCCCAGTACCAGCAGTTGGGACATGCGTAAGAACCAACTTCGCAGGGCAGTAGTTGGGATCTGGAATCGACACCCCCAGGACCACAATCTAAGTATCCCAAACTCAGTGAAATAAGAGGAGTCTAATAATAGATGCGACCATTGGCGGGAAAGAACTTGCAGCTACAATTGATACTGAAACTACTGCTTCCATTATCCGAAAAGACATTGTTGTAACCAATGTCTTAGCCCAACCGCAGTCGGCGAATATTGTTCTTATACGTTTAAAATAACTATATATAAAAAGAATTGTTTTGTCGCGTATTCTTTAATTTCGTCATTTTAGCGCGAACATTGGTCCTTCTACACCAAATATTTAAAAAAAAAAACATCTCTGAATGCAGCTTACCGCAATTTAGTTTTTCATTTTCTTTTCGCCCAGAGACGCTGTGTGGTGTGAGAAATAACTAACTGGTTGCACTTCGTTTCGTTGACAAACGGTTAATTCATCGTGCGTTAATTTGTCTACTGTTGAGTAAAGAACTTATTCATGTACAGTCACCATGACTAAGAATAGCCTAGTTAAACGCGATAGTTCTCGAAATGCAATAAAACGGAGTTTAACCGCGAGTAAAAAATCGGAATCATTTGATGAAGCTGAGCTTGAATCGCATCTTCAACTTTTGTCAGATGTGTGGAATCAGTTCGGTTAAGCCCAAGACGATGTGGAGTTTTCGTGTGGTAGTGACGCTTTGCAAGAGCAGTTAGCTGAAAGAGAACAAGGTGAGGAGTGGTACCGCCAAGCATTGGCCAACTTTAAACGTGCTATTAAAAACCCTAATACCACAAACAACAATGCACAGCCACCAGTTTCAGCACCTAATAGCAAATCGCTATCACTTGCTGATGTAAAACTGCCGACAATACCCCTCCCACATTTTTATGGTGATCCAAAAGATTGGCGACCATTTAGCGACACCTTTGAGTCGATGATTCATAATGAGTCATCACTTAATGGATCACAAAAGCTACACTATTTGCGTTGTAGCTTACAAGGAGAAGCGCTAAACGTTGTCAAAGGGTTTCCTTTAACCGACAACAAGTACTTGGAGGCTTGGAAACTACTGCAAAAACGCTACAACATTCAACGCATCATTATTGATTCCCATTTTCGTGCATTGTTTGCTTTGAAAAATGTTAACGGCGAATCGTCGACTTCACAGAAAACACTATTAGATTCGACGCAAGAACATTTTCAGAGCCTAAAAGCACTCGGTAGACCCGTTAAAAACTGGGACGATTGGTTGGTCCATTTGACAGTGAGCAAACTTGATGTCGGGACACACAGGCAATGGGAGTTATCACAAACGAACGATGATGTCGCAAATTTTGATACGCTTGTCTCATTTGTAGAAACCAGATGTCGTTCCTTAGACGCGATTGACTCCCACCATCAAGAAGCAGTTTCCATCAGTTGTAAATCAAACCAACCAACAGGAAAATCGAAGTCCATCACCGGTTCACTACATACGATAGCTCCGTCCGCGCAACCCAACCAGCGATCTTCATCAAAATCGCAGCGAGACACATGTATCTACTGTTCTTCAATCCATAAAATATATAGCTGCGAAAAGTTTCGATCTCTCGAAATATCAAGAAGAGCTTTATTCGTGCAGGAGAAAAACCTATGCATCAACTGTCTCGCTACTGGTCATAGCCGTGATAAATGTCGCAGTAATAAATCATGCCGTGTGTGTCAAACACGCCACCACAACCTTCTTCATCAAGAAGCGCCAACGGCACAAACAACTTTCGATGGTCCAAGTACAAGTAGTCAGTTCATGCAATCCCATTTTGCACATACTGAACATAAAGTGCTACTTGGCACCGCTGTTGTTAAGGTCGTTGACCAATCTGGGAGATACCAACCAGCCAGGATACTATTCGACAACGGATCGCATCTCTCCTTCATACGTGAAAGTTTCTTACAAAGACTTAAGCTTCGAAGATCTCCGTGCTCAACAGTGATTGAAGGAATAGGCGGTGCCGCAGCTGAAAATTCCAAGGGTGAAGTGGAGCTAACATTATCTTCGTGCGATCACAGCTTTATAACAACAATTCGTGCGCAGATCCTACAAAAAATTACCAACAATTTACCGAACGTTAAACTCACGAAAATTAAGTGGCCGCATATAAGTCGCTTAAAGTTAGCTGATCCTCATTTCCACACACCAGCCGCTGTCGATATATTGCTCGGATTGGACGAACTGGGGCAGTTTCTCCGTTCAGGGTTGGTCACGGGTCCCATCGGTACTCCCATTGCACAGCAATCCACACTTGGGTGGATTCTTCTTGGTAAAGTAGTTGACACCAGGAACGTAACGAACACGACCACTGCCGTATGTATGTATACCGATAACTCGTTAACCAAGGCTGTTTCCAAATTCTGGGAAATCGAGTCGTAGCCGGATGTAAAACATCTTACCATCGAGGAACGACTTTGCGAAAAACACTTCGAAGAAACGCACTATCGCAGAGAGGATGGTCGATATGTAGTGAAGCTACCGTTTAAGCCTGATTGTCCCCTAGGTGATTCACGTAGAGCGTTTTTTTCCAAAGACGGTCAACTAAGGTCACAATACAAAGATTTCATCCATGAATTTATTCAACTAAACCATATGGAGAAAATGGTTCATGATCCAGTACCTGGGAAACACTACTACATGCCACATCGAGCGGTCGTTAAGGAAACTAGCACAACAACTAAGCTGAGAGTTGTCTTCAATGCTTCGTGCCGCACCACAACTGGTTTTTCCCTCAACGACACTCAAATGGTTGGTCCCCAGCTTCAAGTAGACCTGTTCGTGACGCTGATACGGTTGCGTTCTTATCGATTCGCTATGAGCGCCGACGTGGCAAAAATGTACCGCCAAGTTCGAATTGACGAAGAACATCTGGACTACCAACGAGTTGTGTGGCGTGACTCTCCCCAAGATAAAATCGAGGACTACAGGATTTTGACTGTCACCTACGGTGTTGCCTCGTCTTCCCATCTCGCAGTAAAATGTGTTCAACAAACCGCGCTGGATGAAGGTCAAAGATACCCTGCAGCCACTCAAGTCATTCTAAATCATTTTTATATGGATGACTTGCTAACTGGCTGTTTTGAGGAAGCTGATCTGTGCCGTCTTCAGACTGAGGTGTCCGAAATACTAAGTCGAGGTGGCTTTTGTCTTCGCAAGTGGTCAACAAATTCCACCCAAGTCATAAACGCTGTTCCAGAAAACCAACGCGAAATCCTGCAGTCCTTGGATTTTTCAGAAGCAGATAGCGTTCGAACACTGGGACTACAATGGGAACCCTCCTCTGACAACCTAGCATTCGCTGTTCAGGTTCATAAAATAGACACCATAAACCTTACTAAACGCCTTTTACTTTCAGACGCTTCAAAACTATTTGATCCGTTGGGCCTGCTCTCTCCAAGCACAATCATACCGAAGATGCTTTTTCAACGACTGTGGAAACCAAAAGTGGACTGGGATGAAGCTGTTCCGGACGATGTTAAACGCCAGTGGTTTCAGTACAGGGATCGTATCACAAGCCTCGCAGCAATCAAAGTGCCGAGGTGGGTCGGTACAGGGATCCCTAACGCAATAGCAGAATTGCATGGGTTTGCGGGCGCATCGCAAACTGCATACGCCTCTGCTGTATACGTCCGGACAGTTTTACCTGATGGCAATATTTCTGTCCACCTACTAGCGGCTAAAACAAGAGTCGCTCCACTGAAGTTGACGACGTTGTCTCTTCCCCGCTTGGAGCTATGTGGCGCTGCTTTATTGGCCCGGCTGATCAAACATGTGACACCAACATTTAAGTTTCACATTCAAAGCGTATTTGGATGGACTGACTCAAGTGTAGCGCTCGCTTGGATTCGTCAACACCCTGGAAAATGGAGCACATTTGTAGCCAACCGTGTGTCGCTGATCCAAGAAACCATACCCGCAGATAGCTGGTATCACGTTGAATCTGCTCAAAATCCAGCCGATTGTGCTAAACGTGGTGTGTTACCTCATCATTTGGCTGAACATCCACTCTGGCGGATTGGTCCACACTGGCTGAGGCAGCACAAATCTTTATGGCCCAAACAGCGCATCTTTACTACCAATTTTGAACAGCGCTCCCAGTCAGTTCACCTTACAAGTATCCCTCAAGTACCACCAATTTGGGAACTTGTCGAACGCTACTCAACTTTGACAAAGCTGAAGCATGTCACTGCATACATCTTACGGTTCGTGCATAACACTCGTCTGGCTGTAAAACTTCGCAAATCTTTAAGCCAAAGTTGCTTTCGTACAAAACAACATCTACAAATTTTTGAACTGGACGAAGCCCTTCTCCTCTGGGTGAAGTTAACTCAAGCATCGTTCTTCGCCAAAGATATTCAACGAATCAAATCGAACCAGCCTGTAAGCCGTCACAGCAAGCTTTTGCGAATGAACCCGTTTTTAGACGAAAAAAAACTGCTCAGGGTGGGCGGAAGACTATGCAATACCTTACTTCTACCAGATAAAAGCATCCTTTTCTGCTACCAGGTTCAGCAAGGATCACCACACTTATCTGTGACGACATCCACCGGATGACACTTCACGCAGGTCCGCAAGCAATGCAGACAATGCTACAAAGTCGTTTTTGGGTTGTTGGAGCTCGCAACATAGTGAGAAAAATTTACAGACTCTGCGTTAAATGCCGCCGCAATTCTCACATACTCCAACTAATGGGTGATTTACCGAGGCCTCGAGTTGTAGCTTGCAGACCCTTTCAACGAAGCGGTGTGGATTTTGCTGGCCCGATACAGCTTCGTTTTTCAAAGGGACGAGGATCAAGAGCGGTGAAAGGTTACATATCAATTTTTATTTGCATGGCCACAGGTGCTATGCATTTGGAATTCGCCAGCGGTCTTTCGTCGTCAACCTTTATCGCTGTATTCAAACGATTTGTGTCACGTCGTGGGCAATGCAGAGAGTTATATAGCGACAATGGCACAAATTTCGTTGGAGCTGCTAAGGAGTTCAAGATCCTGTTATCAAAAGCCGTCAAGGAACGTAACGCTTGCTAAACATCTTGCTGACGACGGAACTACTTGGCACTTCAATCCACCTGCCTCTCCTCATATGGGTGGATACTGGGAAGCTGCAGTGCCGTTTTATCGCAAGTACACGATGGACAGGAAAGAGGGGTCAAGAGCTACAATTTTGACATTCAGCATCCTAAGGGCACCCTGCACTCTAACACTGACTCGCTGTGTCATGCGAAATGAACTGCAAGCACTGCACCCGCCAAGAAAAGAAGGAGCTCGTCACAACAACGGTTGGAAGGTTGAAAGTTCAGAGAAGCACAGATGGGAGATACTTATATTGAACCGATTCTTACCTGGACGGAACACATGGAGAAACCAGATTGGCAAGAAATTTCGGATCTTAGTCCAACTCTTAAGGCGTATTGGTCACAATGGAATTCTCTTCACGTACAGGATGGTGGCTTGAGATGAAAATGGAAGTCATCCAACGGAAAGTCCCTTGTACCACAACTTGTCGTTCCACAGTCCATGGTCAAAGAGGTACTACATGTGCTACGTGGTGGAATATCGGGAGGACATTTTGGAATCAATTGGAATTTAAACTAAGCAAGGGAGCGATTCTCGTGACTATCTGCAAAAGAAGACATCGACAAATGGTGCCAAAAATGCATTAAATGCGCCGCATTTAAAGGACCAAAACGAAAGACGCAATGAACCACGCACCAGTACAGCTTTGGGGCACCGTTCGAAAGAACAGCAATAGGTATTGCTGGTCAGTTTCCAGAAACAAACAGAGGAAACCGTTACATAATAGTTGTTATGGACTACTTCAGCAAATGGCCAGAAGCATTCGCTATACCTAACCAAGAAGCGAAATCCGTAGAGGAGCAGACCTTTTACAACTGGATATGCAGTTTCGGGGCTCCGTTGGAACTACAGTCTGATCAAGGTAGAAACTTTGAGTCCAGAGTATTCCAGGATGTTTGTCAGCGGTTAAGTATTAAGAAGACCAGAACGACACCTCTTCATCCACAGTCAGACTGAATATTCAATCTAAAGAACACCTTTCAAAGGCAGTGGACGCCAATCAACGAAACTGGGATCGTTGCATTTCCTAGTTCCTGAGGAAGTACCGAAGCGTGGTCCATAACACGACTGGACATTATCCATATGAAGTCTTATTTGGCCGAGCATTAAGGTTGCCTAGTGAAATAATGTTCGGATCCCCAGTAGTAGAGCCAAAAACTGCAGATGACTATATTGATGATCTACAGGAAATACTCCGAGATATCCGCAAAAGGACCAGGACAAGAATATGACTGGTAAGCGATCATATAAAAGGCATATCGCCAAGGCTACTGACGAAGTGGGAAGGCCCCTACAAAATTATGAAGCGCATAAACGGCATTGTTCATCGTATACAGAAAGGATTACCTGGGAAAATAAGGGTAGTTACATCGTTATGAATACAATTGTTCGGGACTTTATCAGAAGGGCAATGTTATGAATTCAGAATGCAGTATGCGAACATACCCTGATGTATGGAAATCGAACACATCTATTTAGTGTCTATTTGTGGTACTAGATGCGCCCACTGTAATGAATGACTGGAATAGTAGTATCTGTCGAAACCACTTCTCGAACAAACAAGAAACTGCAGGAAGCTGCGACAATATGCCATCTCTTTCTACATCAGTGCGTCTAGTGGTATAAAAAGAGATGAAGCGACAACCAGCGAGTTAAACAAAATTGTAACCTGAACGTGATTTAATTAGATTTGGCCTAAGTGAATTTTGAAAGTGATAAAAGTGCGCGAAATTAGTTGGTGCTATTTGATTTCAGATAAGTTTACTTTAATTGTTAAACGAGAATAAAGTCATAACAGTTTTGTAAATAATAACATTCTAGAAATAAATAAATTATTGTTAAACATAAAACAGAAAAACGTTTTATCATTTATCATTCTACAATACCTTTTCGTTAAAATCTCCTAGCACGATTCAAACATCGTTCTTTGGCATGAGCGCATACAAGGCTCATAGCATTATCATCCTCATCAATTTAGAAGAAGCTGCTAATAAAATAAAAAAAATAAAAAAGAATATAAAATATTGCATGGATGGAAATATCCAAATCAAGCATTCTAAAAATGCTGAAATCCAGCATCCTATATACACGAAAGAGCTTAAATCTCTTTGAAACTGACGTAACCGGGCTTGGAATAATTTTGTAAAAAGCTGAATCATTACGACTATAATAAGTACCTAACTTATTTTAATGAATTGTCTGCGATATCTAATAGTTCATGACTATTAAGTCAATATTGGCTATAAATGATTATTAAGCCAATAATGAGAGCGCTCTCAAAAATGACCCGAAAAGCTTTCGAAGATTTGTCAATTCGAGAGAAAAAAGGACGGATATCCAGCCAACTTCTCTTACAATAATTTAAAAACACAGAGCTTTAAAATTTTATCAAACTTATTCGCAGACAATTTCAGAAAATCATTTATTTATCCCACTCTAGTTTTAGACGAACATTATATCATTATCTGTCGCCAAGTAAGAGACACTACTTAAATATTTTTTTTTATATTAAATAATGGCTATTCAGCTGGGCCCGATGGAATCCGACCAATAATCGTAAAGCAATGAAAAGATGCTCTTTTGCCATACCTTAAAAATAATATATTCCCAAGTCAATGGAAATATGCATTTATAACTTACTTCCTTACTTAAGTGGCGCTACAGTCCGGAATGAACTTGGGCCTCTACCAACATGCCTCTCCAATTAGCCTGATCCTTAGCTAACTGCCTTCAGTTGCGCATTCCAAGTTGGTTGAGGTCGGTTTCTACTTGTGCGAGCCACTTAAAGCGAGGTTTTCCTCTACTGCGTCCGACGTCTGGCTGGGGATCGAAGAGTATGCGAGCCGGAGTATTGGTGTCCATTCGTTCTACATGTCCTAGCCATCTTAAACTTCCAATGTGGAGTTTTTTGACCAGGGAATCGTCGCTGTACAGCTCGTATAGTTCTTGGTTGAATATTCGTCTCCATAGCCCTTCAACGCAAACGGGACCGAAGATTTTTCGAAGAATTTTCCTCTCAAAATTGACCAAGGATTTCTTCATCTGCTTTTGAGACGATCCATGCTTCAGCGCCGTTGAGCAGGACTGGGATGATCAGGGTCTTATATAAGATCTCCTTAGTAGTTCGAGTGAGGGCTTTACTACTGAATTGCCTTCTAAGCCTTGCCTTGCTATACTAGCAAACGTGGCTATGACATCACGTGGGGTCCTACCAATTATGTCAATATCGTCGGCGTATGCTAATAGTTGCACAGATTTTTGGAAAATTGTGCCTCTGGTGTTGGCTCGTGAGTTTTCAACAATGCTCTCAAGAATCAGATTGAAGAAGTCGCATGACAGCGCATCGCCTTGCCTAAATCTATTTTTGGTATCGAATGTGTCAGTGAGGTGACCGAACGCATTATAACAATCCACATCAAGGCCAAATCTCCTGAGCCAACACCAGAGGAACAATTTTCCAAAAATCAGTGCAACTACTAGCATAGCCGACGACATTGAAAGCATTGGTGGGACTCAACGTGATGGCATATCGACGTTTGCTAGTATACAGAAGGTAGCACCAAAAATGGGTTTAGCAGTAAATGAGGGCAAGACAAATAATATGCTGTCAACAAGAAAGGGCACACAACATCGACGAGGTAGTACGGTACTTTGTCTATCGCGTCTCCTTTATTAACTCTGACAACAACATCTCGTCAGAAATTAAATGAAGAATTGCTCTTGCCAACCGCTGCTTCTTTGGGCTAAAAAGGCAATTCGGTAGTAAAGCCCGCACTCGAACTACTAATTATCTAACTACGAACTATCCTATATAATAGCCGGAACATCTCAGTCCTGCTCTACGGCGCTGAAGCATGGACCGTCTCAAAAGCGGACGCAGAAATCCTTGGTCAATTTGAGAGAAAAATTCTTCGAAAAATCTTCGGTCCCGTTTGCGTTGACAGGCTATGGAGACGAAGAATCAACCAAGTATGTACAGCTAGGAAATGTAAAGCGAATGGACACCAATACTGCGGCTCGCAGTCTTCGACTCCCAGCCAGACGTCAGACGCAGTAGAGGATAACCTCGCCTTAAGTGGCGAGCACAAGTAGAAACCGACCTCAACAAACTTGGGGTGAGCAACCGGAAACAATTAGCTAATTGGAGAGGAATGTTGGTTCAGGCCTGGGTAAGTAAGTGAGTTCTTCCTTTGTCGAAACATTCGGCACTATCATGGTACACGTTCTGAAAGCGAAGCTCTCGGATTTTGTACAAATCGGAGAATTTTGCTTCATGGTAATCGTTCCGACCAGTTATTCGGAACAATTCTCCGACAAAGCACAACGCATATCGGCAGTCTACTTTTCATTGCGATGTGTTGCATTTTTGCATCTGTTTTTGCAATCACACGTCGCGGAAATAATTTTAAGTGAGCAAAATTACAAAATAATTTCTAACGGATGATAATTTAAGCGTAGTTTTTTTTTAAATCGAATAAAACACTCAAATTCGCATCAAATATTCAAAATTTTTATCGTTATCGATAAATAGGCCTTACGTTACGTTTTAAAAACAACTTCATGTAAATGTTGTCCGCGGCTACGTTTCAAATAGTCCAATCGGAAGATCCGATTTTGCGTCACTTTTTCAAGCATTTCTGTCTGTATTCCCCACAAGAAATAATCAAGGGGCCTTAAATTGCATGATCTTGGCGGCCAATTCACAGAGCCACTTCGAGAGATAAGCTGCTCACCAAATTCCGTTTAGCCATAAATGAAACATAATTTTTCGATAAAACAGCGGATTTTCATGGAGCTGATCTTATGCCCATTCACCAAAATTCACCATTCGGCTTCAATTCTTGCACAAGTTGAATTTAATAGGCTTTCAAACCCAAATCGACACATAAATTTTTTCATGTGGTTGAGTAACACATTCCCAATTGCTGAGAACGGCGAAGATTAGACATTTCACGATCTTCATTAACATTGGACGCTACGACTGCAATATTCT
The DNA here is from genome assembly GCA_949824845.1 of Rhingia rostrata. Lineage (NCBI taxonomy): Eukaryota > Metazoa > Arthropoda > Insecta > Diptera > Syrphidae > Rhingia > Rhingia rostrata. Next base: position 29,019,055 of record OX463759.1, read on the forward strand.
CTTCGGTACGCACTGTAAGCATGCGAGTCAATGGTTTAATGTCCAACAAAGAAAATTTGGTGCGAAATTTAGTGATAACAGAACGAATGGTTGATTGACCAGGTCAATTATGACGACAAATGGTGCACATTTTACACAGCGCACGAATTTTGATAATAATTTTCAATAATTTGCAATCGTTGCTCGTTTGCAAGTCTTTCCATTATTTAATGGCAGATTATACTGAAAACTTTTCACTTCGACAGATGATGTTTGGACGCCATTACTAACCAGTGCTGCCAATCTGAAAAAACTTAACTCTTAAAAAATCACCTGTTATTAAAGTTTTGCTGATTTTTTGTTGAAAACTGGTGCTTAAGGCAAAAATCAAATGAAAAAAAAAACAAATATCAGCGCTTGGTTGAGTTGATGCATGGGAAACCCGACGTAGCTCGAAATTTCACCAAGAGGTTGCTGATTTTTGCTGATGGAAAATGAACCAAGAGGTTGCTGATTTTTGCTGATGGAAAATGAATGCATTGATGCATTTTCGGAAAACGAATACTATGAACGTTAATTCACTTTTCAACTGGATTAGCGTGTCGTAGAAAATCACTCTCCGAACGAATTCAATGATAGGACCGATTTTCTGTTAGGAACAGCATGGCTATTTAAAAAATCGATCCAGTGTCACAAATCTCTTCACTATTATGCATCATTATTCCAATAGTTTGGAAAATAATAAAGAAGTCGACTGTATTTACACTGACCTATGCAAAGCTTTTAACCAGTTAATAGATACCATCATAATTTTCAGTCATACAAAAACCATTTCTATACACTACTTCATACCATAATCAGGCGAACATCATTGTTTTTTTGTCGAACCATGAAAGATTTTGGTATACTGTCTGAACAATTTGTTATGACAATGACATATTGTTCATTTCTAAAAATCTATTTAATTGCATATAAACAAACGATTTTATTTTGGTTCCGTAACAAAATTGTACTTTTTCATTTTCAAGTTTTCCATTTCTTCGTACCAACACTCTTAATTTGTAGACTCGAAGTTTGTAGACGTCACATTTCCTACATTTTCGTTATTTTGTTTCTGTTGCTGTGGGATTGATATATAAAAACTGAACAAAAAAATGGAAAAAAATAACACAAATTTTCGGTTTTGGTTGCTCGATGGTATTGGCGCTTTCAGGCATATGGACTTCATATATAGGCATATCTTTCATTGATAATATAGCAGGTAAAGTTTAGAGGTTCCATCCATTTTGGTGCCCAATCTGGAGTACCACAAAAAAGTTATATAGACCTTTTATTTTTCATACTTGATATTAAAGTTGCCAGAGCTTGTATCCGATTGAGCAAAATATAGACATATGTTGATGGACATGGAAACTTTTAAGTGCGTATGAGACCTAAACGATTCTTTATCACTACAAACCGATTTAAATAGTTTTATTGTATGGTGTTTTAAACGGTTTGAATCTGCACCCTACTAAGTGTCAGCATATGTAATTTTCAAAAAAAACTTCCATCCAGTTTTAATTACTCTTTGGTGTAATGTCGTGTAAAAAGTGTCTATCTTGAAGATCACGCTGTTTATTTTGATCGTGAATTGGAGTTAAATAAACACATTAACCTTAGTGTCAATATATAATTGCCTAGTTCGCCCTCAGTTGGAGTATGCTTCACGTGTGGGCACCCTCCTATGAAGTTCATTCAAATAGAATTGAGGCAGTCCAACGTAAATTCATAAGATTTGTTAAGAAGGACTTTCGTAGGATGATGTACACAATTTGTATCACTATACCTACTTACGTGCTACAGTCCGGAATGAACCTGGGCCTCAACCAACATGCCTCTCCAATTAGCCCGGTCCTTAGCTAACTGCCTCCAGTTGCGCACTCCAAGTTGGTTGAGGTCGGTTTATACTTGTGCGCGCCACTTAAGGCGAGGTCTTTCTCTACTGCGTCCGACGTCTGGCTGGGAATCGAAGACTGTGCGAGCCGCAGTATTGGTGTCCATTCGTTCTAAATGCCCTAGTCATCTTAAACTTCCAATGCGGAGTTTTTTGACCAGGGGCATGTCGCTGTACAGCTCGTATAGTTCTTGGTTGAATCTTCGTCTCAATAGCCCGTCAACGCAAACGGGACCGAAGATTTTTCGAAGAATTTTCTTCTCAAATCGGCCAAGGATTTCTTCATCCGCTTTTGAGACGGTCCATGCTTCAGCGCCGTAGAGCAGGACTGGGATAATCAGGGTCTTGTATAAGATCTCCTTAGTAGTTCGAGTGAGGGCTTTACTACTGAATTGCCTTCTTAGCCCGAAGAAGCAGCGGTTGGCAAGAGTAATTCTTCGTTTAATTTCTATAGTTTATAGCGGAACCGAGATAGATAAATTCCCGTACTACCTCAAAGTTATATCTGTCAATGGTGACGTTCTGTCCAATTCGTCGATGTTGTGTGTCATTTCGTGTTGACAGCATATACTTCGTCTGGACCTCATTTGCCGCTTCCTTCTCTTTACTAGCAAACGTTGCTATGACATCACGTTGGGTCCTACCAATGATGTCAATATCGTCGGCGTATGCTAGTAGTTGTACAGATTTTTGGAAAATTGTGCCTCTGGTGTTGGCTCGTGAGTTTTGCACAATCCTCTCAAGAATCAGATTGAAGAAGTCGCATGACAGCGCATCGCCTTGCCTAAATCCATTTTTGGTATCGAATGTGTCAGTGAGGTCGTTTCAGATCCTGATGGAGCAGCGAGACTTCTCGATCGTCATCCTACACGAACGGACGAGTTTGGGTGGTATACCAAAACTAGACATGGCTCTGTATAGTTCGTCTCTATAAATGCGGCTTTAAAATCGATGAATAGGTGGTACGTATCGATTTGGACTTCTTGGGTTCTTTCCAGGATCTCCCGAAGTGTGAAGATTTGATCGGTTGTGGACTTTCCTGGCATAATGCCACACAGATAAGCGCCGATCAGGTTGTTGGTAAACGGTTTCAGGCGTTCACATATTACGGCAGATAGAATTTTGTAGAGAACCGTGGTTTCACCCGGTTTGATGACGAAAACTTGGCAAATGCCATAGTCGCCGAGCGAAGTGGGTCTAGTCCCCTGTTAATCTCGAAGGTGGAACTCAAGATCATCTTCAATTCCATAAAGAAAAAGAAGTCAGCGGGAGTCGATGCTATATCCAACATTGTACTGCGACACTTACCACCTGAAGCTGTGGACATTTACGCCACGCTATTCAACAACGCGCTGAATAATGCATATTATCCGGTACGTTGGAAGACGGCGGTGCGTGGTTCCGTATGGTTAGAGGGCCTCTATCTAAAGCTGACCAGACTTGGCATAAGTAAACCACTGCTACATATGCTTAATGACATGCTGACTGGTAGAACGTTTGTTGTCAAAAGTGGCAATGTAACTTCTACCACATAATTTTTCATTAAGAATGGTCTGCAACAGGGAGCGGTAAACTCGCCGATTCTCTTCAGCATTTACACCAGTGATATGATAGGTAGTCTTACTCAGGCAATTGCGTATGCGGACGATCTTATCGCGTTCAGAACAGCCTCTACTGTCGAAGTCATTCGAACTCTTTTGCAGCGGGACTTCGACAAGATCCAGAGATATTGTGATGACTGGAAGTTGAAAATCAACTTTCAGAAATCAGAAATTATCCTGTTTAGGACACCGTTGTCTAGGGCCTCTAGGGATACGAGAAAGAACTGGCGAAAGCTGGTGATCGTGGGACCAAACGGACAGCCACTGGCGAGTAAAAGTGTAGTAAAGTACCTTGGCATCTGGTTAGATCAGTATCTATATTTCGGAAGACATGTAGATGCTGCTCTGGCTAGAGCTAGGGGAGCATTTGCCCTGACAAGACGATTGTTTTATAGAAGTCGTCTTAACAGCAGGGTGAAGGTGATTTGCTACATGGCCCTCATTAGGCCGATGATTGCCTATGGGTGTCCGGTTTGGTTCAACGTTGCCCCATCTCAAATGGAAAAGATACGGGTGTTTGAGAGGCAGTGTCTGAGGAGCTGCCTTGGACTTCACAGAACACCAGTATCTGACTACACAAAATACTATTCCAACCAGGTCCTATACAACGGGGCCAACATAAGCCGAATAGACAATTTTCTGGTGAAACTCATTCGGTTTCACGCTGCAAGAGCGATGGCTTCGAACAATAGTCTAATCTTTGGGGCCTTCTATCCCAATGATGTATATTTTGAGAGTGCGCGTTTAAGCGGCTTTATTCCGCCCGAAGCTTTCCTATATTTGGATAGTCGAGGGCTGATACAGGATAGATCGGCGGTTCCGCTAATCTACCACGTCTTCCGACGAACTGTGGATAGGCGGCTCCTATACGAGACGTCGTCGCTCAGGGCGGAGGAGAGCGCCTGCGGTTCAGCAGGAGTGTGTCCGAGTGGGACCGTCGGAATAGGTCACAACAGGAGAACCTGTTGTGGTGGTTGAATGATAGATAAAGATAGTTGACTTAAAATTGGTATTTTATTGCCGACTTACGCAGTTTTAGTCTTAAGTTTAGGTGCAAAGCAGCCAATGGTTGCTGTGGCTGTTCCAGTTTTTAAGTTATATTTAGGTGGTTTTAATTAATTTTAAGTAGTTTGAGTTAGTCGATAAGTAGTTTTAATTAGTATGTAAGTTTAAATAAAATAAAATAAAAAAAAGACGAGGAACCAAGTTTTTCAAAGTTTGCTTGGTAAAAAGTTAGTTACTTCATATTTATATATTAGATAATAGGCCGAAAGGCATTAGAATTAAGTTATCGTATCATTTAGGGCGCCCGCATAGAGCAAGTAAGTTAGTTAAGTAGCTGATAAGTAGGCTAGTTTTTTCATGAATTTTTGTCTAGTATTTAAGTTAGTTTTTAAGAACAACAAAATAAAAATGAATTTAAAAAAAATAGAATTTTGTAGGCGGGATTGAGGAGACTTATGCCTCTGTAGTTGGCGCAGTTTAGATGGTCTCTTTTTTTGTGGATCGGGCAAACGATGCTATGGTTCCATTCTTCAGGCATACTTTCTTCCGACCAGATACGGCTTATGAGTTGGTGGATGTTACTTACCGTCATTTCCGGCAGTCTTATTAAGCTTCAGTTCAGATATTGCTATCCTCACTTCACTCAGGTCGGGTGGTTCGCAGCTTTCGCTGTCGTTGCCAATATTGACTGGTTCGTTCTGCCTGATAGAACGTCATCGCCGTTTAACAATCTGCAGAAGTGGTTCTTCCATATCCTCAGAATCGACTGTGTCACAACTACGATATTTCCTTTTTCATCTCGACAGGATTCTGTTCCTATAGGCGTTGAATTAAACTAATGCAGTTATTGCCTTTGTCTCAACATAGACTTAAAAATGACATGGTTTTCTTACACCAATTATTATCAGGACAAACATATGCTCCTGATCTTTTAAGTGCTAATGGTTTTAAGACCCGGGTAGGAGCCTTTAAACTTTGAAGATTAAACATTTAACAAAAACCTAATCATAAATATGGCATGCATGAGGCTATTAGACGCATTAGTAGAGTATACAAAAAATAACGATGTAGTTGAACTGCACATTTTTTAATTTAAAAAAAAAAAAACATTCTACGAAATTGTATGCTAGACCCGTAATAAAAGTATGTAAAACTATCTTTTGTTTAATTAAATATATAGTCTAATGGTAATTTCATCGTTTATTGATTCTGTTATTCGTATTAAGCTAAATAACTTCTATGTTCTGTTATGTCCCACTAACAAATGCGCTTAATGATGAGCCTGTGGATGCATATTATATGTTGTGGCAAATATCTGCTCGTTGGTGCTGTTTTAAGCTCGCTACAGATCTAATATTGTAAAAGAAATTACAAAACTACGGAATATACTCAACAAAAAATTGAATAAAACAAAACTGTAATTAAATGCTCATATGTAACAAATTATTCTTTCCAAAATATATAACTATGCTATGTATCTCTGAAACAATAAGTTGGTGCATATGCCTATCAAAAATCAATTCAGATATTCAACAATTGCAACACGTATTGCAATGGAAACCAATCAAAATATTTGACTTATTGCTGAAACACATCACCAAATAAAATTGCAAAGGCAAGGAGTAGCACTAATTTGTACTGTGTGTCAATACTATATACATTCAGATTTTATTTCCTTTCTTCAAAGTACTAACTGGTAATTGGCATTCCTTTCAAAGACAGGTAAAGTAAGATGGGAATCGGGTTTAATATCAAGATAGGCAGTCATATCAATAGATTATTTTTCTTATGCCAAGATTAAAAGCTCTTAATGCATTATGAATTTAAAATGATAACTTATATTTCACAATTTAAATTATATGACAAAAAATAGGTATTAATAAAATAAAATAAATGTCAAATTAATTTAACAGTGTGCTTAAGTTCAATTTAATTTAATGAGATTATGAACAATGAAAATATTAGTTTCTTTAAACTAAAACCAACGAAATTTAAAGTTTACCTTATTTAACAAATTTTTAAAAATTATGTTTTTTTTTGTATAAACTGATTTTTTCACGATAATTGATATTGTTCTATAACATGAGTATCTATGTAGAATTTTGCAGTCATATATTTAGAAATATATATATATAAATATTATTTAGTTTTGAGCAATTTTCAACATTATATTCAAGTAGTCAACATCACTACTCTTTATGCTGCAGCTGCATTCAAAACTTCCGAAAATATGTTTATACACAAACAAGTTAGAATAATATCACACGCAAAATATTCAATAGAAATATAAAATGTTTTACCGATTCACATTTAAGACCGACACAATTATTGATTCACATATATAAATTTGAATATAAATAAATGTGTTTTTACGCATTTGTGTATAAATGAAAATATTTATATAAAGAAAAATAAACACGTCTGTAATATGTAATAACTCAAATTATATATTTTATAAAGAAAAATAAAATGTCTGTTATATGTATTAACTCAAATTCCATATTATATTAAGAAAAATTAAAACGTCTGTAATATGTAATAATTCAAATTATAAATTATATAAAGAACAATAAACACAACTGTAATATGTATTAGCTGAGTTTACTTTATTTTACTTTATCTTAACTTACAATTTCGACTTAACCTCAAACTTAATTCTAAAGATATGATATTTGCTAATTACTTGACTTCATTACCATAGAAATTCTATGTAAAAAAAATATATATAAACTTAATATGTTGTTTTCTTATGTTTTGTTTTCTTTGTATTGTTGTAGTGTGTAAACTTATGTTATAAGCAACTGCATAATCTTATTAACTAATCGGCGTTTGGTGAATTTGGCATAATCTTCACGCTCGATGCTGATCCCCTTGGACGTTTGGTAGGCACCGGTGAGCTTGAAACTTTGTCTTGATTACGTTTTAAGACTGGGGACATTGGAGTGGAGGATTGTTTAGAGGAAACTGGATCTAAAATGACACAAAAAAATAATAAAACATTTATTTACAAAATAGTACCTATTGAGTCTTCTCCAGTAACGTATTTGATTGAGTTAAGTCATTACCTCGAAATAAGTAAACGTATATATGCAAAATATAAAAAAAATCTAATAAAGAAGTATTTATCGTTGTTTTTTTTTAAAAACAAGTAGGAATTAGTACGGACAGCACATAATAAGAGCCAAGTTATATAAAATAAATGTATGGCGCAACAGCCTAGTAAGTACCCAGGGCCTAGGTTTTTTCTCACAACAATTCATGTATGCATGTGTACTTCTTTGCAGGATGATCTCCTGTTTTTTGCCGAATTCAAACGGCTAAGTTGAGATAAGCTTTTCAGATGATTTGTCAGATCATCACGAGAGGAGGGCCAGTGAAAAATCATTTTGGTTGGAAACCGAAAGCAGACCGTCTACCCGAAAGTTCGTCGCATAACTGAGCGCGACTCATGACTCATGATAAGCTAACGGATTTTTTTTGCCGTTTTTACTAACATTGGCCTTTGTGCATTTTTCATATTTATTAGTTCAGGCCCAGCTGGCATCCATCCAAACCAAATTTGGATTTTTAATGAACCCGGAAGAGCGGATATTCAAGTGTAGAAACAACCGGTGATTTCAAGTGTTGTCTTTTAATTTGAATTATTTTCTAATGCATTTCTTGATATTAGAAAGCTCGATTAGAGGTATTTTTAATGTTTTTGAAGGAGTGAAAAAGTTTAACGCCATCTTTTCTGCTAATGGATGACACGAGACCATCAGAGAAATAAATAATTTTGTAAATGGCGCTGAAATTCAAGTTGCACCCTGTCTCAAATTGTCTTTAAACTCTCAGCCCTAGCGAGGTACCCGCCGGAGCAGACGGATAACTCTAATTATCCGATTTTGTACGATTCGGAGGATTTTAGCCTCGAAGTATTCTTCCGAGAAGCTATTCTGATTATTTCTTCGACATTTTGTAACGCATCGCAGTGAATTGCTTTGAAGTGCGTTTACGTGCATTTTTCGTGCAATTTTTGACAGCTAAATGCAATTTATTTTCCGATTTCCATCGTCACAAATTCTTCGCGGAATTTATTTACGAATTGTAGGTCAGTGACTTTTTTTTCCGATGGCACATACCTCGAATGAAATTTGAGCCGCCGGCGAAGTATGCGTTGCGGAAAATTGTCCTATCCGACGGATACCTCACTAGGGCAGTATGATCCACCAGTCTCTGCCCACGTATAGAGGTCCTCCAGCTCTTTCGAAGCTCTCTGAGGGATAATCACAGGCGTTTGTTGCCTGAAAATTTTAAAATGTTTATGGTTGTACAGAGTTATTCAAATACTTAAAACCTTTTTTCTTCTTTATTAATGGAATTTATGCCTTTTTTGATTTTTTCGCCAACAAAATCCGTTGCCTGCTCATGATTTTAAGTGCGTTTTTTTTGTAAAATCTATACATAAAAGTGTTCGAATTTACACGCAAAACAAAAAAACAATAATAAAGTGCTTCCAAAATATTCCATATAAATATTTACGAATAAATGTTGGCAGGCTTTGCTTTGTTCACATTTTTGAGAAGAAAGAAATGACAAACTAGCAAAATTAAGCGAAAGTAAATAAAAAATACTTAAGTGTCATTCCTTTATCATAATTGGGTAGTTATTTTCATATATTAAAATGGAATTTTGATAAAGGGATTTATAAAGTTATTCAGATAACACCATTAGCTATATTTCACCATTATAAAGCACCCCGTGTCCCAGGGTACCTAATAAATTTGAACTGGCCAACCAGCATTGGGGGTTTTGTATTGGGTTAACTACCCAACCATGTAAAACCTACGCGATGGAACAAATAGCCTCTGAAAGGGCTAATTTTGCTGTTGAAGACCCGCTAAACGAAGAAAGGAAAACGACGATCGTATCTGCAACTGGAATATGAGAATTTCAACAGGATAGGTGCAAAAGAACAACTAGAGGAAGCCCTAAACTGCTACAAAGCAGATACGATGGGATAGCTCAAGGTTAGGCTTCAGGTGAAGAGTTTCCGTTGAATTCTATGGGCAAAGAAGAAGGAAGAACACAGGCTTTTCAGAGAGAAGTAAAAAGAGCAAGAAAATCATAATCGAGGAAATAGAGAGATGACACTCCAGGAACCATGTACACAAGTTATGCCAAAGTGTAAAATGTCAAATACAAGCAAAAGGCTGCTCGAACAGAATCCTGTCGAGATGAACAAGGAAATATCGAAGTTGAGACACAATCGATGCTGAAGATATGGAAGAACAACTTCTGCATTCTGTTAACCGGCGATGACAAACAACTTTTCGCTGACAGGGAGAACGAACTGTTCAATATTGGCAACGACAGCGATTACTGCCAACCACCTGACCCTGACCAGAGGATAGCAAATTCTAAACTCAAGCTTAATAAGGCGGCCGGAAATGACGGACTATTCGCCGAGCTTTATTAAGCCGGCGGAGATGACTTAGTAAGTAACATCAAAGAGTATAGATCTATGTTCACATGGCTACCTTAGCAGCAAACAACAGCCTTACCGATGCAAACGATCTACGAAATTTCCCCTTCGCACTTACCGCCCGCGTCTGAAACGGCTACAATATTTTTAGCTGTGATGCGTACTCTATGGAGTTCTATACTCCTTGGTAACATACACCAACTCATAAGCCAAATCTTTTAGGACGAAAGTATGCCTTAAAAATGGAACCTCAGCATCGTTTGCCCTATCCACAAAAAAGGATAACCTCTGAGGTGCGCAACTACAGAGGTATTAGTCTCCTCAACATCGCCTTCAAGAACCTATCTCCCGTAATATATGAATATTTAAACTCTGACAACCGCATTTCGTTAGAAATTAAACGAAGAATTACTCTTGCCAATCGCCTTTTCTTTGGACTAAGAAGGCAATCTAGTAGTATAGCCCTCACTCGAAGTACAAAGGAGATCCTATCTGATCATCCCAGTCCTGTTCTACGACGCTGAAGCATGGACTGTAGCAAAAGCGGACGATGAAATCGTTGGTCGATTCGAGACGAAGATTCAACCAAGAACTAAACGAGCTGTACAGCGACATGCCCCTGGTAAAAAAAAACTCCGCACTCGACGTTTAAGATGGCTAGGACATGTAGAACGAATGGAAACCCATACTCCGGCTTGCAGAGTCTTCGGTTCCCAGCTAGCCGTCGGAGGCAGTAGAGGAAGTGGCGGGCTTAAGTGGAGCGCAAAAGTAGAAACCGACCAACTTGAAGTGCGCAACTGAAAGCAGTTAGGTAAGGACCAGGGTAATTGAACGCAGGTTCATTCCGGTCTGTAGCGCCACTTGAGTAAGTAAGTATATATCGATATTCGTTTTTTTGTTGTTTGTGTTGTACAAAATTTACAGGTAGCATAGCCAGCAGCGTTTTTGTTGTCAAATGTTGGTTAATAGGTCCGTTAGGCCATTTCAGAAATTGAATTTTGAAGATTTGTTATAAGATTGGTTTTAGAGGATTTAACAAACATGTTATCTAAATTTACATATCCGGATCAAATAAACAGAATTCGCACAAGAAATAAATGCCAACTACTAATATGTGAACCTACTAGAATAACCAAACAAATTGTCGACAAGAGGTCCCGCCAGGAAGTACACATACACGCACGCACATGAGTGGTTATTTTGTTCAGAGACAATAATAATACAAAGAAACTAATATACAATAGATACAGAAAACTAATAAACTTAACGGTTCTCAACATATAACGGATGATCCAAAAGGAGATACTTATTCAAAAGCGGTGTTTTTACAATTTTTATTTGTCATCTAGCTTCTCTATATGACGTTTCTGTTTAGTGTGCATTTTGAGCCGGAACAACGTTTACTAATTGTGGAAACTTATTTCAAAATCAGTGTTTAATTAAAAAAATTCAAGAGTCTTCGACCGGATTTTCGTCGTCATAATCATCAGCTCAAGACACTATTCTCTAAATCATTACCGAATTCCGCAACAATTTTAGACTATTTGAGCGCCTGGAGCCTATAAGAATAAGAATGTTGCTGCAGTAGAAGACAGTATTCGTGAAGATCCTAATTAATCAATTCGTCCCCGTCTTAAGCAACGTTGAGGGGTATTTTGAAGAGTAAACTTAGTTGAAAACATATTAAATACAGCTCGTTGATGAATTGAAGCCGACAGCAAACGAATCAAGCGCTTTGGTTTGGGAAACATTCGATGAAAACATCATATTAAGAAATGGTCCTGTAAATTGGACCCCAAGATCTTGTCATTTGACACCAGTGGATAACTTTCTATGAGTATTATGTTATGTTATGTTATTGTTATTCACGGAATACCTGTCGAAATGCTTGAAAAAGTGGTCTCACAGAAAGGACCATTTATGCTGTCAAACGAACAAACTAACACCACAAAAAAAGATTTTCGTCAATATATTAATTTGTTGTGTTTTACGGAAAAAAATAAGTCAGGAAGCACTTACTGGATCACCCTTTATAACTCAAAATAGATATCAATAGTATTGCAAAATGTATCTGAAATTGAATTGACGAATTAAGAGTACTTAAATCTTAATATTAAAAGGAGTCAATAATGTTACATAAGTTATAATGGTTGTTAGAGGTAAGGAACTTCGATTTGAAATAAAACACAAGAAAATCGTTTTAATGTCAATCAATTTGGCTTTATTGGAAGGGTAATTTTATGCCAATAATGTTTAAATATGATTTCGGGCATGTGGCCGCCGCGGCTGCCTAACGTTTCTGGTTTTTTGGCGTACATATATCGCCGAAAAATAATGGTCAAATCACATGATTTTGGTGGCCAATTGACAGGTCCATTCCGCGAAATTATGCGCTCATCGAATGTTTCCTTCAATAAATCGATTGTGACGTGTGCTGTGTGGCATGTAGTCTTGTAGATGAATTTTGTGATGAAAATCAGCATCGAGATCAATCTTATTTTCGGCCCATACACCAAAATCGCATGGTCTCGCGACTTTCATTCTTGCACAAGCTGGATCTTGTAAGGTAGTAAGCCAAGATCTTTGGGCAAAATCTTCTATAAAGTTGATGGAGATAGTCCCAATTGCGGTTCACTGTAGCGAATCGATTCGTTCGGGTCCTCTTCATCACTTTGCTCTACAGCGGAAATTTCTTCTTCGGTCTGACGTCTCTGTGGATGCGCATTATCACATAGAGTAAACGTAGTGCGAAAACGGTCCATGGTTAACTGAATTAATTGCTCTGATGGACTATTATGTCGACCATAAAATGGACGGATATTGCGGTAAACTTCGCGAACTGAACCATTATTTTCTAAATAAATTTGCACCATTTGCTAGCGTTGAGCTAGAAGAAGTCATTGCTTCTGTAGAGCGTAGCATAGAGAAAGACCCGAATCAGTCTATCCGCCATCTTGCACAGGAATTCGATCTTTACTATTTTCTGTGGGGATATGTGTTCGGTAGTCTACGCCGATAAGCCCGAAACGATTGACCATTTGGAGGAAAACATTCGCCGTGTTATTGCCGATATACAGCAACAAATGTTGGAAAAAGTCATAGAAATTCGGACCTCCGGATTCGAACGCCCGAGCCAGCAGTGGTAGTCGTATGCCAGAAATCATATTTAAATTATGATGCCAGAAATCATATTTAAATTATGATGCCAGAAATCATATTTAAATTATGATGCCAGAAGATTATCTTAAGAATAAAGTAAATTTCATGTCAATTTAAAAAAAGTCATCTTTGTTATATTCAATTTCAAAGTTCTATAGCTCTAGAAAAAAAATTTGGAAGTATATATCTTTTCCTTATTCCGGAAGCAAAGCTGCGTGTGTACACGTCTCTTACAACAGATTGGCCAGCGCAAATAACTGCCATAGATATTGGCTCTAACCCTAATCTGGCTGTTAAATTTAGTAAGTTTAGTAAGTGATTTCAAGATTTGCTCCTATTTCGATATATGCAGTCGGATTTTTATTTTCTCTATCTTTTTTTTTCTCTTCAATTCGAAATCAGCCCACGAATACCGAAAATCTCTTAAGAAGATGGAGGAGCATATTTACCTCTTTTGGGTAACGGGTCATATAGACAAACCAGGGAATTGAAAGGCAGATGAGCTTGCCAGACAGGCCATTCTACTGCCAATACTGCCTGCGGTTAGGTATGCAGCAATTCTAGCCTAACTTTAACCGGGAGCAGGTATTTCGTTCCGAAAGTAACATTTTCCGAAAACGAATAGTTTGTACTCTGTATTTTAATGCGGAATAAAATTCATCTACTTTCGAAAAGCAAATCTGAAAGTGCAATTTTAGTACCAGGCAACACGTTTCCTAATTTTTTCTATAACAAATACATTGACAGAACGATTTACAAGTATTTAACTAAAGAAAATTTAAATTAGCAGGGAATCTTCAAACAAAGATTTCCATAGAAACCAAAACATTTCGAGATTTTTTAAGAATTCGTGGGTGCTCATTTATATCTGCCCAAAGGACAAATAAAAATCACTGATGCGAATTTGATGATGGACATATCATGGTCACATATCTTTGAATTATAAAAACATTCTAATTATTGTTTGAAAAAATAAAAATATGTTCATTACTACCATAGCATTAATTATGTGCTTTAATTTTCTTTTGAAATATAAGTGCACGTCTGTTTTCGGTCTTATCATTTGAATGTGTGTTCCGTCCAGCACACTAATCACTCCTGGGAAATTCCTGACTCCGACAAGTAATATTGTTTAGCTTCCCGCAGTTTTATTTCGCTCATTTTGAAATTTATGTGTACTAGACACAATATTGTTTCTATCGCTGTACAAACTTCTGCAATAGAACTTGATGGATTTTGCTGTGCCATGCCAATGTAGTAATCATGCCCTATTTGGTGCTGATAACCTCCTTGTGTTAAACACTTAAGGGTCACAGCTAACGGGTGATTTTTTAACGAGTTTTTTTTTAAGCCAAAGAAAACACTTAAATTTGCATCAAATATTCAAAATTTTTATTGTAATCGATAAATACGCATTCGCCATTTACGTTTTAAATACAACTTCATGTAAATGTTGTTCGCGGCTCCGTTTGAAATGGTCCATTCGGAAGGTCCAATTTTGCGTCACTTTTTCGAGCATTTCGGCCTGTATTCCACGAATTACGAGTGTTATGTTATCCTGTAAGGCTTCGACCGTGTTCGGCTTGTCAACATAGACTACATAACCCCACAAAAAATAATAAAGAGGCGTTAAATCGCATTGTCTTGGCGGCCAACTCACAGGGCCATTTCGAGAGATAAGCTGCTCACCAAATCATCATTCAACACTTCCATTGTTTCATGAGCTGTGTGGCATGTGACACCGTCTTGATGAAACCACATGTCAACAATGTTAAACTTAGCCGACTAGGACAAAACAAGAGGTCGGGAATCATGGGTCGATGTCATTCGCCGTTGACAGTAACGTTTTTCCACGGTCGTCTTTGAAGAAAAATGGACCGATAATGCCACCAGCCCATAACCCACACCAAACTGTTATTTTTTTCGGGATGCATCGGTAATCCTTGTATGGCATGTGGCTGTTCATCACTCCAGATTCAACAGTACAAATATAAAGGTTTATATTTGTACCACTATTGGGATGTTTTCGTTACTGCCTGTAGTAAAAAAATATGTAACGGGATGAGAGAAGCATGTCGATCAAAGTTAAGAAGACCTGGGCCTATACCATGAAACAAAAATTTAACGTAACCAACCGACGATTGTTAAGAGTGTAGATTTAAGGCTCAACAAACACCGGAGCAATCAAAACGTTTTTTCTCGCCGTATTCTTCTTTAACTTTTTTTTTTGTAACACTATTATATCAGTGTCGTAGCGCGCTTAATGCAAGCATCATCTAAGAGTAGAGATTTGCCACAGCATAAAATATGCATCCACAGGCTCATTATTTAGTGCATTTGTTAGTGGGACATAATAGAACATAAACTAAGAAATTACAGTTAAGCTATGTATACTATTAACAAAACAATATTTTACATACACTTTGACCGCGTCTATCTTGCAATTACGCAGAGTATTTTTTAAACTACTTTTACTTACATGCAGTTCAACTACATCGTTATTTTTATTAAAAACTCTACTCATGCGGCTAATAGCCTTATGCATACGTAAAACATTAAATCTACGTAGGTTGTTGAAACCTCCCCGGGTATTTAAACCAATGGAACTTAAAAGATCAGGGGCATCAATTAGTCCTGATAATTTTTGGTGAAAGAAAACCATGTCGCTGTTAAGTCTAAGTTGAGACAGAGGCAATAGCTGTAGTAGTTTAATTCTACACCTATACGGAGGCAAATTGTGTAGATCATCCCATGGTAGTCCTTTCAAAGCAAATCTTATGAATTTACGTTGGACTGCTTCAATTCTATTTGAATGAACTACATAGAATGGCGTCCAAACTTGTAAGGCATACTCCAAGTAGGGGCGAAATAGACTATTATATAGGGAGAGAGTGACATAATGGTCATTAAATTCTTTTGACCACCTTTCTTTTTAAATTCCAACACAGGATTTATTGACGACAATGTTAATGTGTTTATTAAACTCTATTTTAGGTTCAAAATAAACACCTAGATCTTTAAAACTGTTCACATTATTTATACTTTGTCCGGACACACCCTGTCCGGACAAAGTATAAATAAACTTGATCGGTTGTCGATAGCTGGATCGTTGTTTTTCCAAAACAGTCATTCGTTGATGCTGTTTTGTTAACATTGGCTTCTGTTTAATTGCAATATATAATTACAATGAGAAAGACCATTCAAAAAAAATTATTATCGAAAAGCTGTGGGTAGAAGTAGCTACCGAAATGAAGTGAACGAGTAAGTTTATAGTATAAGTTTAACCTTAATTCTGCCATCAGGTTTTTAGTGATGTCGTCTGGTTAAAAAAAAACTCCGCAATGGACGTTTAAGGTGGCTAGGACATGTAAAACGAATGGACACCAATAATCCGACTTGCAGAGTCTTCGTTTCCCAGCCAGACGTCGGACACAGTAGAGAAAGACCTTGCCTTAAGTATGGCGCGCACAAGTAGAAACCAACTTGAAGCAACAGGAGACAGTAAGCTAAGGACCGGGCTAATTGGAGAAGAATGATGGTTTAGGCCCAGGTTCATTCCGGACTGTAGCGCAACTTAAGTAAGTAAGTAAGAAGCAACGACTGTCAAGTGCAGCAATGACTTTTAACAGACATATATAGAGTAATTGTCTTTCTCTAGTAGGCGACTCGATTTATATATGAAATACTAATTTTATTTTGATAAAATTCTTGTGGAAATATTGGGGGCCTGTTCCTAAAAATTTATATAGTTCCGCTCCATGAAAAGACAGCATAATAGGAAACTCGAAATTTTTAATCAGACCTCATTTAAAAGCAATTTAACAATTTAGAATTCATTGGTTATATTTTTCCACATTGAATCAAACCTTATTCTATATAAGTAGATCTACAATTGATATCAGTTTTTGAGAAAAGATAGACAAGCTCCACGCATCCAGTATTTCGGATGTCCGAACATGCAGAGGAGCTAACATCGACTAGGACCACTACCTTGTTGCAGCCAAGGTTAGAATGCGGATATCCACTAGGCCATAACAATCCAGAAATACTGTAATAAA
Source organism: Rhingia rostrata (assembly GCA_949824845.1). NCBI lineage: Eukaryota > Metazoa > Arthropoda > Insecta > Diptera > Syrphidae > Rhingia > Rhingia rostrata. The sequence continues at coordinate 29,036,257 of OX463759.1, forward strand.
ATTTAATGTCGAAAGACTGCAATCGCAAGAGACCGCCAAGACCTTCGCGCAACGCGTATCCCTAAACCTCTCGATTAACACCATACCACCAACATCGAATGTCGAAGAACTATGGCAACGATGCCAACAAGCCATTAGATCAGCCGCTACTGCTGTGGTAGGTTTCTCGCGCCCACCAGCAAGAAACCCCTGGTTTGATGAGGAATGCCGACAGATGCTAGAAGCCAAGAACGAGGCCTACAAGGCTAAGCTGCAGGTGAAGACGAGAGCTGCCGTTGAGCTCTATAGGCAGAGAAAAAGGGAAGAACACCGTCTTTTTAGAGAGAAGAAAAAAGAGGAAGAAAAGCGCGCGATCGAGGATATAGAGAGGTGTCACTCCAGGAAAGATGTTCGCAAGTTTTACCAACGTGTAAAACGTCAAAGCCAAGGATACAAGGCTCGAACAGTATCCTGTCGAGATGAACAAGGAAATAACGTAGTTGAGACACAGTCTATGCTGAGGATATGGAAGAACCACTTCTGCAGACTGTTAAACGGCGATGACGAACAACATTCCGCTGTCAGGCAGAACGAAACAATCAATATTGGCAACGAGAGCGAAAGCTGCCAACCACCCGACCTGAGTGAAGTGAGGATAGCAATATCTAAACTGAAGCGGAACATCCACCAACTGAAACCGTTTACCAACAACCTAATCGGCCCTTATCTGTGTGGTTTTAGGCCAGGAAAGTCCACAACCGATCAAATCTTCACACTTCGGCAGATCCTGGAAAAAAACAAGAAGTCCAAATCGATACCCACCACCTATTCATCGATTTCAAAGCCGCATACGACAGCATTTATAGAGACGAACTATACAGAGCCATGTCTAGTTTTGGTATACCGCCCAAACTCGTCCCTTTGCGTAGGATGACCTCACTGACACATTCGATACCAAAAATGGATTTAGGCAAGGCGATGCGCTGTCATGCGACTTCTTCAATCTGATTCTTGAGAGGATTGTGCAAAACTCACGAGCCAACACCAGAGGCACAATTTTCCAAAAATCTGTACAACTACTAGCATACGCCGACGATATTGACATCATTGGTAGGACCCAACGTGATGTCATAGCAACGTTTGCTAGTAAAGAGAAGGAAGCGGCAAATGAGGTCCAGACGAAGTATATGCTGTCAACACGAAATGACACACAACATCGACGAATTGGACAGAACGTCACCATTGACAGATATAACTTTGAGGTAGTACGGGAATTTATCTATCTCGGTTCCGCTATAAACTCTGACAACATCTCGTCAGAAATTAAACGAAGAATTACTCTTGCCAACCGCTGCTTCTTCGGGCTAAGAAGGCAATTCAGTAGTAAAGCCCTCACTCGAACTACTAAGGAGATCTTATACAAGACCCTGATTATCCCAGTCCTGCTCTACGGCGCTGAAGCATGGACCGTATCAAAATAGGATGAAGAAATCCTTGGTCGATTTGAGAGGAAAATTCTTCGAAAAATTATCGGTCCCGTTTGCGTTGACGGGCTATGGAGACGAAGATTCAACCAAGAACTATATGAGCTGTACAGCGACATGCCCCTGGTCAAAAAACTCCGCATTGGACGTTTAAGATGGCAAGGACATGTAGAACGAATGAACACCAATACTCCAGCTCGCAGAGTCTTCGATTCCTAGCCAGACGTCGGACGCAGTAGAGGAAGACCTCGCCTTAAGTGGAGCGCACAAGTAGTAACCGACCTCAACCAACTTGGAGTGCGCAACTGGAGGCAGTTAGCTAAGGACCGGGCTAATTGGAGAGGCATGTTGGTTGAGGCCCAGGTTCATTCCGGACTGTAGCGCCACTTTAGTAAGTAAGTTTTGAGAAAATCGTACCAAACCGCATCAAATCCTGGGCAATGCAAGTATATGAAAACTTGTATTTTCATCAAGCTGATGCCTACAAAATAGGGCACATTCCTTTTCCAAGTCGGCAGCAAAGAATACCGAAGCTGCAGTCAAGTCCCAGAATTGAGAAAGTGAAAAACCTACTTGAGGTACATATTCAGGCAACAGGTCATTTAGGAATCTCGAGGGCTAGTAAGAGCCCTTGAATAGAGATGGTGGCGGATGAGCGGAAAGGCCAACGGCAGCACTCAATAATATAGTGGATACTGATGGCATGGTATCCGGTGCCACTTAGGTTTGGGGTTGTACCGTCAGGGTACTTTCTAGCCATGTAAAAAAAATAGCCAGTTTCGAAAGAGACAACAGCCTCGGATAACGGATCCCCTCAAACTTCAAGAGCATCTTGAAAAACAGAACATTTGAAGTAATCAGCAGTCTGGTTTTACAACAAAACATTCATGGGGTGAATGGAAGCAACAAATTGACCAACGAAAACCTGTCATAGCTGTTTTTTGGATCTCAAACGTGCATTTGAAACTGTTGACCATACTATTCTATTAAAAAAACTTTACAAATATGGTTTTAGATCGACTTAACAAAAATGGTTCAAAAGCTTTCTCAAAGGAAGAACACAAAAAACAAAAGTAAATGATAGTATATCAACAGCAGTGGTTATAAATATTAGTATTCCACAAGGTACAATATTAGGAGTTCTGCTATTCCTCATATTTATTAATGACATAGAAAAAATTACAAAATTCTCAAAACTGGTTTTGATTGTCGCCGACGCATTGATATATATAAGTATATCAAATGATAATATGCAACAATGTATAGACAATATAAACCGTGGTTTATGTGCAATATATATGTGGTTGAAAGTAAATCGTCTTATACTAAATGTGACTTCACCACAAACCCAAATAAACATTAATATTAATAATTGTCCTATTGAAATTGTTCAGAATGGTAGAAAATAAACTCAAATTCAATGAACATATAAACTACTTGTGCAATAAAGTGTGTAAAAAAAATTGGTATCAAATGTTATTATTAAACCAAATTTTGAATATTGTCCAAGAGTCTTGTATTTCTGTGATACAACATAAAAAAATGCAAAATTGCCAAACAAAGCTATGCGAATAATTTTAAGATGTGATATGTATAAACATAGAGCGTTCATGCTCAATGCACTTAACTGGCTTAACATAAACCAACGATTATTCTTTGCAACTATGGTATTAGTTTTCTCTTCTAAGCCCACAATATTTACGAGAAAGGCTGACAACAGTCAATGAAACGACGACATATTCTCTGAGAAATCGGACTGATATAGATATTCAACGAATGCACATAACCAGTCGCAAGTGGACACTCTACAATACATTTCAACAGATTACCAGCTGAAATAAAATAAATGTCAAACTTAAATGATTTTCAAACATTTTTAATGCAGTATACAAAAGAAAACATTGTATAAATTATAATAACGGAATGTAAACCAACTATGTAATTGTAATGTATATTGTAATTATTTAAACAAAAATGGCTTTAAAACTAAACAAATTTAACTAACTAAAATAAAATAATGTTTGAGTTAAAAAAAAAGTTTCAGGAACATTAAAATTTGATTATGCGTACGCTGAGTTTTGTTAAGATAAAGGACGGCTTTTTTCTCTGTCAAGCTCTGTCAGTCATCAAATAAGAATGAAGCAGAATTTTACTAGTACAATTGGTAAAATTCTACATGTGTATTAGATACGTTACCATTCGTATGTGATCATCCCAATGAAGTTACTCGAACATTCGTTAACGTATGCATTTTATTCACTCGATAACTGATGTGGTAATTCGACCCCAGATTATAAAGCCGACATGAAGAATTGTTCGCATTTGCAAAGATATTTTTTCCAAGAGTTCTATTACCAAAGATTATTTTAATATTAAGAGGGAATACAGAGGTAAGATGACCGAACACCGCAGTAAGATCTCCTCCACCAAGCGCTTTCAGGAAATTTATATGTTGATCACCCCAGAGTCAACTATACATACTAGCGTTTACCCATGTTTCTATCAAGAGGAGTACTTGTTAAGAAAATCTTGAGAGCAAAATATGTTTGTTTTGAGCCCTCTTACAATTGGTGGCATTGATCATATTAGAAACCACCGCAATGAAAACAATTGCTTACGCAGACGATCTGGTTCTCACTAGTCGTCTTTACTAACAAGAGATCAATCACAGAATTTGCGGCACCGACTCTGGGAGGGTCTACCCTCTCACTATGAGTTAGTGCCAAATTCCTTGGGGTGGTACTTGAAAGCAACCTAAACTGGAAGCTAATATTGCACTATAAAGCTGTACGGGACCGTCATCGAAAGTCACGAAATGGCTTTACACAGCTGTCGTAAGAACAATTCTCACCTCTGGTTGCTTGGTCTGGTGGAATTCCATGAAAAACACGAAACATGTGCTTGCACTGAAAAAGTTTCAAAAAACAGTATGTGTACATAACAAGAGCTATGCGCACCAACCCCACAGCAGGTCTGGAAATAATTATTAATCTTAAGCGGCCAACCTATGTACCAAAGCATTAGGTCACAGCACAATAATCGAATTAGTCGAATATGAGAATGAACACCATTCCATGTCACAATTTTGATATTAAATATTCAATCAAATAGCCAAAAGAGACAAATAGAGCAATCTATACCGATGGATATAAAATGGAAAAAGGAGTGGCTCTGGGGTCTACTCCGACAGCATCGGGATAAACGCATCCAATCGATTGGCAAAATCGTGCAGTGTTTTCCAAGCAGTAGCAATACTCGGAGCTGCCGAATCGGCTAGAGTATTGGATATGTCACAAGAGGAAATCTCGATTTACGTAGACAGTAAAGCCGCCATAAAACCTCTGCCTTGCAACATAATAAAATCACGAGTAGTAGGAAGCTACCGCTTAGAGGTAAAGGCTCTTTGTAACCAGAACAATGTCTGGGTGCCAGGACATAATAACGTTCCAGGAAACGAGAAAGCAGACGAACTAGCAAATCTCCTTCGGGTTAGGGGTCAGAATATACCCGAGGTAAGGCCTGCAGTCGTAGAAGGTGACTAAAATTCACTCCCCGCAATTTAGTTTTACTCGAAAATTCACCGTCTGGGGAGGTCGGGTCTACGGATTCTCGGGAGAGCCAATTATTGCAATTATGTAACCCTTTTGGGAAAAGCTCAAGGGTAAAGAGGTTACTTACATCTGGATATCAAAAATTATGTTTCTGAAGGAGCTCGACAACATCAGAAGTGTCGGCCCACGAAAAACGAGACTCGATGCAAAATATGATCCTTAAGGACGACAACGACGTTCTTCAAACAAAAATTAACAATGTCGAAGCAAACTGCCCCAATTCCGAATACCATACGGGTAAAGAAGAACTCAGTCACAAACCCGACTGGATTCTAAAGAAAATACCGGTACAAAAAAAGGAAAGCTGTATCATCTCCTGAAATTATAAACCGAGACAATGAGATTGTTGATAAAGCGACACAGCTGAAGCAACGGCCCCAACGCCAATAATAGTTACATACCTTGGTACAATCGTTGCCATTATCGGGCTACCAAGTAACTTCGTTAAAAAAATACATGGAAAGTGTGCGTGAAAGAAGCTCAATACCGATAAAATAAAATGGTATTTATTTTAAAATGCGTCGTGCTAAAAATTTTTAACGATCTGAAAAGCAGACAATATTAAGTTATAGATGCCGTTAGTTTTCTCAAGAGCAAGAAGATGGCGAAGAAAATTGTACAAAACCTGGTCTTCATTATTTATACTAACTTTCAATAAAGAAGAAAGTTTGAACAAATTTTATGAAATAAAAAAAATTCTTAATATTGTTGTAAAAATTGAAAAAATGCGTAAGGAATCCATATTAGTTGTAATTTGCAAACGCTGCCAAGACTTGTAGGTCAGATAAGTAACAGATATTGCGTTCGGCGGGAGTAAATACGGAAACTCCTGGAGTACGCAGGCGATATCGACATCTTTGGTCGCTCCCATCGTGCCTTTGGAGAAGCATTTGCGGCAATTGATGAAGAGGCGAAACGAGTTAGTCTTGTAGTTAAGGAGGGAAAGACAAAGAATATGAAATTAACAAACACATCACCGTCATCGTCACCCTTATGCATCCTTGGACTCTGAGGTAGTTTAAGTGCTGGAACATATATTTTGAACTTTCGAAAGAAAAATTCTTCATCAAACTTTTGGTCTGGAATGCGAGGAAGGCGAATGGAGGAAAAGAAACCGCTAACTTTATAGCCTGTAAGAAGATGTGGATGTAGTAGAAATGGTGCAAAAACATCTCCCATACATCGGCTCAGTCACATTGAGCGAATGAACAATCATGCTACAACCAAGATAGTCCTGTTCCAAACAAACAAATCTTTGAAAAAATATCCCTATTTATAAACATTATCAACGAGTATATAAATTAATAGTGATGTGAAAATATTTTGTTACATACATACAGCTAAACATTTTTTAAAGAATAAGGTTTTCTTAAAAAAAAATATTGAAAAATTCTCTGTTACGCACAAGAAAGGTCAGGTCTTAAATATTGTTCTCATGTTTGTTTACTGGGCTCAATCCAATGTTTATTTTACGTCTCTAATCTATGGTTTATTTAAGACTTTTATGAGAAGCGTACGAATGGTTGGGGGGCAATGGCTCAATGGTTAGTGCGCTGAACTGCTGCGCAGAAGGTCTGGATTCGATTCCCAGCCGTAGCAACACGTACATTTTTCACAGGCCCTACTCTCGTGATGATCTGACAAATCATCTGAGTAGTATCAATTGTCTAGAAAAGCTTATCTCAAATTCTCCGTTCGGAGTCGGCATAAAACAGGAGATCCCGCCATCGTGCACAAATTACACACGCACACATAAATGGTTGTGAGAAAGCTCGGCCCTGGGTACTAACGAGCCCGTTGCACCGAAAATTTGTATTTTTTTTTTGCAGCCAGGCGAAACAAACTGAATGGTGTGTAAGAAGAAGTGTAAGAAAGGTGCACAAAGTGTTGAAGGAAAATACCAACCTTCGATACACAAAAATGATGAAAAATCCGCTATTGCAGCTGCATCATAAGGAGGCCAGACTAAATTTCGCTAGAGACCCCATGGTATCGACCCGGCAGTGGGAATCCGTTATTTTTTCTGATGAAAAAAAATTTAATTCAGACGGTCCAGACGGTTTCAGTTTTTATTGGCGTGATTTGAGAGACGAAAAGCAGTAAAAATGAGCCGGCAGCCTTTATGTGGTAGCGTGATGGTTTGGAGTGCGTTTGGAATCCATGGAAAAATCCCTTTAATGTCGGTACCACCAAAAATGAATGGTACAAAATACAGAAATTCCGGCGGGTGAAAATTTTATTTTTCAGCAAGACAATGCTCCCATTCATACGGCAAGAACAGTCCGCGAATGGTTTAAGCCAGCGGGACAAGGTATTTACCGTGGCCATCACGTAGTCCGGGCTTTAAGCCATCGAACACATGTGGGGGATCATGGGTAGAAAAATCTATTCGAATGGGTGGCAGTACAGTAATGTGGAAGAGCTTAAGGCACAAATAATCCAGACATATAACGAGCTCAATGATGAAGTTTTGCATAACTTGATAAATTCTATGCCGAATAGAATTTTTGAAGTTATTGAGAACCGAGGCGGCTGTAAGAAGGACTGAGTTACATTTTAATAGTTAAAACTAAACAATTCGTCGTTTTATGCTTAAAATTCTTACTGTCTTTATATTTATTTCGCAAGAAAAAATTATGTTTACGGGGCTCATCAACGATGAACCTAAAAAACCAATCCATGGTGTTCAAAAACAATTTTTTTTTTGATTATAAAACTGAATAAGGTAAATACTTTTTCCCCTTTAGAATATACTCTTCAAATGTCCTCATTTCGTAATAAATTCAAATCAAACAAAGAGCCGCCCGTGTCTTTATACTTATTTCGGTCACTGTATGTTGGGCTCGGAGTACGAAGAGCATGTGTTCGAATCACCAAAGGAGTCACAGATACTTGCTTCTTTTTTTTTAATCTACCATCATCAAGTCTAGCAGAAGTACGGCACCATCATGTCGTAGCTGTCGTAAGATGCGAGTTTTCATATAGAAGTAGTATGAACAACGATTAGAGAAAGAAAAATAAATTTGAAGAGTGCTGTCGGAAAATAATTTAAACTGAGCTAAGCGCATATTTAAAAATTATAAAAAGATTTTATCAGCTTCACGTGAGGCAAAAATGCAGTCGAAGATATCCTAAGTGGTACATGTATTTATACGTCAGACTTTATGCTTAAATTTCAACTATTGTTCGGTTGGAAAAAAATCGTACGTGAAATAGTAGATTGCAATTGACGGAATGACTGAAATTGCAGCGGTGAAACGTAAAGCTTTGAAAAAGGGATAAGCAAGTAATCCAAATTCAAATTAGTTTTCATCGTTCTTTTCTTTTTGGTAACGTAGAATTAAGTCAAATTTTGTAACTAGGGTTAAGGTAGTTTGTAAGAACACTAAATATTTAATAAATTGTAAACTTTCATCTATATGGAAATCGCAGAAAGCGAATCTCACAATTTATTTACGATTATAGGTCCGTAAGCAGTTAAGCGGGAGGGCAATCGTGTGGCACCCAATTTTTGTTTCCACCAAAACTACACGAATATTCTCCGCAGTTATGCGGCACCCTCCCACATAACGACACAGAAAACGGAAGAAACGAAATTACCGTTTGTTGGAGAAACATGCAGTAATCTTAGAGCAGCCACTAAAATCCTGATTTAAATAAACTCGTACTGATTAAAACTTGAGATAAACATCTAAACATAACGTCTAAGTTCTTTCCCAACCGTAGTAACGTTTTCTACTCCCTCTACAATTATCTGACTATTCATTAATATGAATTATCTCGTAATCGCTTATATATAACTACTTAAATCGAGACTAACATTTAACATTAGTATATTGAAGTTGGTTGTGCTTTAACAAGTTGGTCTCACTGCATCTTTACAAATATCGACAGATGGGATTGACATACTATTATTCATACTGAATGGAATATATAATAATTACCTTGCAACCACCTCACTTGGGTGGCTGGTCCATAACCCTTGTCATTTCGGGCAGCAATACGGAAGATGATTGCCGGCTTGTTAGAACAATCAACGTGAGCTGTTGCTAAGGAATTGTTTGCAACCGTACACTGATTTGTAGCCCCAACATACACTCGAACAAAGACTAATTGTGGAGGTGGCATTTTGTCTTTGGGTGTAGACTTGACCGCTAAATACACAGAGTACTCAATAATTTCGGCAGTGTTTTGAGATGGTGGTGGCTCCCAGGTCAAATGTGCTCCTTCTGGGGACTTTGAAATTTTAATAGCAGATGGAGCACCCGGAAAACCAGGTAAGCATGTTTTAAAACTGGATATCTAAAAAAAAAAAACATGCATTACATATCGATTTGGTTGGGATTAATTTCAGTGGTGTACCTCTCCCCATTCGCCACGTCCGCAGGTGTTTATCGCCGCAAGTCGGAATCTATATCCAGTCCCAGGGTCAAGATTTATTCGAGGATATTCTAACAAATCTGGCAAATTGTCCGAATCGTAATTTTCAAACATGGAATCATTCCAATGGCTATTATCAATGAAGCTGGTAACAGTGTGATTTAGTCCTTTAAAAATACCGACCGTATGCCAAGTGGAGTTAGCATCATTTCGCATTACCTAATAGACACAAGTAGAAAAAAGAGTTATTAATAAAAACACATAAAATAAAATAAGACATATTTGAATCTGTCGATTCTTTTGAAGTTTATTCTTTCACAACATGGAATTCTTGAAAATAGCAAATGAACTAAATTCTGGCCCACAAAACCTTACTATGGAAGTCAATAAATTCTAGTGATTTAACTGCTAATTAGGCGAAAACACCATTACAACAGATATTCAGAACTGCGAAGAATGCGATAACAATCGTTTTCTGATCTTAAATTTTTGAATTTTATAATATTCCTTTTATTGTTTTTTTTTTTTGTTAACTACGTTATTTTAACTTCTTGAAAATTATTTAGAGAGAATTATAAATATTTGTCCCATGAAAATATACGCTCGGGACAGATTGCCGGCCATGCAATTCCCTTTCAAAACAGATATAGATATTTTCACTATCAATAGTGTTTGTGACAATGTCAATGCACGAGTAGAAGCAACATCGCTAATTACACGAATTAAAACACAATGGACAATAAACATCTATAATTGGTAGTGTGATCACAACATTTATAGATGTCCATCTACAAAAGTCCATTGTCGATCGTTAAAAACACGTTTTAAATATCGATATAACTTGCAACTTGCAACTGTTGAACTCAATTAAAAGAACTTACATGTCGAAAGTATAACTTATCAAAAAACCTCCATCCCTTATCTGAATGAATATTTTGCTGAGAATATGGAAAATTCGAAGTCTGTAAAACGGCTATGACATGAAACAATTGACATGTGTCAGATTATATAAATCATACAATATAAGATGACATAATTAAAGTGAAGATAGCATTAATATACTTTATATATAACTTAATCCAAAGGTTATAGAACTACATTGTTGCAATTCAACATGATACATATTTCCAGCATCACAAATCCCAAAAGATCGCATTTCCCGTCGGCAAATTGATCATGAAAAATGCAAAAGCCGTCGGTAAAACACAAATGCATTCACTTGCAAAATTGGGAGTTCAACAGTTCGCATAAAAAAAAACAATCAACCAAGCAGAGGAGTCAATTTGAGCGCTCATAAACATGACCTACAAATCATGATACAAATACATGATACATACACATATGATTGTGATCATAGGCACCTCCCACTGCTCTACATTGTAAGCAGTTGCTGTTGGTGTGCGTGAAAGCAAAATGTGGATATGGGCCACGCAGGCAAAAACTATGCGCGGTGCGGATGCATTTGTATCGTATGCGCATAGAAGAACTAGTGGGATCATTCCCATTCCACTTAGCAGGAATATAGGAATTAATTTATAATTTGATAGTCAGTTTTTTATATATGTAGAATTGTTCTTATTCGTGGGGTGCATACGCGTAGTGATACATTTTGTATGAGCCCGTATAGGTTCTGCCGCGCAACATTAAAACTTGAAGCTGCACCATTGCAGTGAAGTCAGTATTGACAAGTTTTTGTATGCTAAAGTTCTTGCGTTTCATACAAAGAGTACTCATCACAGCTACAAATTTTGTAGCTGCTTCAGACGCGGGTGGTAAGTGCGAAGGGGAAATTTCATCGATCCTATGTGTCGGCTATGCTGTTGTTTTATGCTGGGGTAGAAATGTGAAAACTCGGGTGCCAATATCAGTACCCAACATAGACAATTTTCGTTGTAACTATGAGATGCGCACTCTATGTAGTCCTATACTCTCTGGTTAAACTTACACAATATATAAATTAAACCAAATATTATAAAGCGAAAGATTTGACCGTTTATGTTCATGGGCTAAGGAGATTCAGCCAATAATTTAACGAGCTGTACAGCGACATATAACTGGTTAACCCAAAATTCGGATTGGTTGTTTTAGTGGCTACGACATGTAGAGCGAATAAACACCAAAACTCCGGCAGAGGAGAAAAAACTCTAGTTGAGTTGGCGTATAAGTAGAACTCAAACAATGAGTGAAAAGTAACATTATTAGAGTGCAACGGTTTGGAATTTGCTATCAGAAAAATTGTTTCTTAATTAATTTTAAGTTTTTAAACAATACCCAATTGACATCGATTGTGTTAAGTAGAGCTTTAGCAGCGACGATTGCATACATATTTAGGGTTAGGTATAGTGTGTAACAACATATTTAGACATTGTCAATATGTTTTTAGTGTCATTTTACCTCGCTGTTCTCGTTGACAGTTTTTATTTGTCCTGAATTCTGCACTTTATGTTTCGCACTACGACGATTTCCTTGGCTGTTGTTGGAGTATCCAGTTGCACGTATGTTCGACAACTGCATCGTATTATTTACGGCTGACGGTGTGCCTGGCTTGGAAGTCACTGATATATCGCTATTCGATGTAGGATGTTCTATCATACCGTGTACGACTTCAAGTGGAACCTTTTTAGTAGTTTGTGGCAGACCAATATACGACTGCTGTTGTGGTTGTAGGTTTTGCTGTATTTGCTGTGATTCTACTTGCGCTTGACAGGCAAAGTTAATTATGTCCATAACTCCTGAATCTAGCGAACTGGCTCCGGCAATATTTGCATTTGCAAATACTTGGAAAGGTGGCTCTTTCTGCTGAATTGTGTTTGTCTGCATTACAGCTTGTAAAACCGCTGCCGACGCTAAAGCGTCTAAGCGACCTGTAAGTACATGAGAACTGTATCGTCATTGCTCTATTTTGGTAATAATAATAGTTACCATTCATGGAGGCTTGTTGTGGAGATGAACTGTCCAATCTCATGATTGCGATATTGTTTTGATGATCGGTTTGCCTGTAATTATAAAATTGACAACAAGAATAAAAATATCGTCTACAACGATCAGTAAAAAACACTTACATGGCTTCTTCAGGGATTTGCTGATCCATTGGATTTTTCTGTAGCATTTCTCCGCTTTTGATAGTGGTTAAAATATTGGCGGCTTCGGTCTCCGATGCTGTGGGTATAGTGCCAAACATTGAGCTTTTCTGCTGCACCTGATTTTAAAATTAAGGAAACGGTAACTACTTTATAAACAATAGAATAGGTTGTAGCGCCGGTCAATTTCCGTATAAGAAAACATCATAAAATATTTAAGATAATTATTATTTGTTCTCACTGGCCATTTCAGGCAATGGAAATTGATAATCAAAGCATATATGTTCTCATGAAATATGTGTTTTGAACTTTTTCAAGAGATATTTTCAAAAATGTTAATGATAACAACATAAGAATGAATTATTAAATAATTATAAAACGGACAAAAAAAATAACCCGCTTTCTTTAATACCTTATCCCTTCACATGCCACCCGAAAAAAAATCACCCAAGAACGCGATGTTTAAAAACTCTACAGGGACGAAATAAAGAATATGACATTGTCTTAATATCACGTACAAGAAATATACTTTGCCATTCTTAGACATTGAAGGTACTTTTAACAACATGTGTAAAGCGCTAACATGTCTGAAAGTCGGGCACTCACTTGAAATGTTGGAAAATATGCTATTAAACAGCCATACTATCAACACAAAGCTGGGTGGTGCTTCGTACAGAAGACACGTCAGTAGACACACAAGGTGGAGTCCTATCCTCTCTTCTCTGTAGCTTTTTAGTAAACCGGGTGTTACCCATCCTGCAAGCAGATGGATGCCACGTGATTGGCTACGCGGATGACGTTGCTGTCGCATTCTCAGAGAAGCACTCCAATATACTCCAAAACGCACTACACAAAGTGTCCAAATGGGCAGTTATAAAATTCCTCACATTGATCCACTGTCACTAAAAGGAATCGAACTAGCCTTTTCAGACAAAGCTCTTTTCATGGAACTTATTTTGGATAGAAAGCTTAGCTAGAAGCTGGATAGCGACAGTCCCACTTTATTCTTGCAAGAAAGCCATAGGCATGAAATGCGGAATGTAGCCATGGATCACGCATTAGCTCTATATCTCCGTTATAAGAACGATACTTCTCTATATAGTAGCAGTATGTCGACAGCGTTAGAGATAGCTATAAACAGCAACAAACTAACCAAGGTGCAAGGAACTGCGTGTCTGTGAAATGGTGGTCTACTTCGTAGAAAACCCTAAACAGCACTGGACATTCTTTTTCACCTGACTGACTGAAAGCAGTGGTCTAATATACAAACTGGCCACTCAGCAATTATAAACGAACACATAAATATTCCTGAAAATACTGCCTACACTCTTAACAGGTTACTTTGATAAGACTTTCCAGGTTACAACCCCAGATAGATTGTCTATGTAATGGGTGATTTTAAAAGAGTTACAATTTTTTCCAGGTTGGCAGCACTGGTCAGTAATGGCGTCCAAACGTCAGCTGTCAAAGTGAAAAGTTATCAGATTACTCTGCCATTTAATCATGGAAAGACTTACAAACGAGCAACGATTGCTAATTATTGAAATGTATTATCAAAATTCGTGCTCTGTGCACCATTTGTTACGACGATATTTTGGTCTTCATAATCGACCTGGTGAATCAACAATTCGTTCTGTTAAAACCAAATTTTGCACCAAATTTACTTTGTTGGACATTAAGCCATCGACTCGCATGCTTACAGTGCGTACCGAAGAAAATATTGTAGTCGTAGCGTCCAATGTTAATGAAGATCGTCGCCGTTCTCATCAATTGGGCATGTGTTACTCAACCACATGAAATATTTTGTGTCGATTTGGGTTTGAAAGCCTATAAAATTCACCTTGTGCAATTATCTGGTGGCATCATCGGTTCATTTTTCTTCAAAGACGACCGTGGAAGAAACGTTACTGTCAACGGCGAACAATATCGAACCATAATAAGCCACTTTTTTTTCCCAGTTGGCTGAGGTTAACTTGTTTGACATGTGGTTTAATCAAGACGGTGCCACATACCACACAGCTCGTGAAACAATGGAAATGTTGAAGGATGATTTTGGTGAGCAGCTTATCTCTCGAAATGGCCCCCTGAGTTGGCCGCCAAGATCATGCGATTGTACGCCTCTTGATTATTTCTTGTGAGGCCGAAACAGAGCCGCGGACAAAATTTACATGAAGTTGTTTTTAAATATAAAAATTTTGAATATTTGATGCAAACTTGAGTGTTTTATTAAATTTAACTACGCTTAAAAAACACCCTTTATTAGCGCCACCATAGATGTCATTACTGGACACTGTTAACTTCATACACGGTGCACACTTTTCACAGAGCACGAATTTTGAACATACTCTTCTATAATTCGCAATCGTTGCAAGCTTGTAAGTCTTTCCATGATTAAATGGAAAGTAAACTGAAAACTTTTCACTTTGATAGATGACGTTTGGACGCCAATATTAAACAGTGCTGCCAACCTGAAAAACTTAACTCTTAAAAAATCACCGGTTATGTAAGCATCCAGAGAGGCTAGGCATTCATTCAATTGTGTTCTGCATCGTCGCTGGCTTGTTGGCATAGACCATAGACTTGACGTAGACCCACAAGAAATAGTCTAACGGCGTCAAAAAGCACGAGCGAGGTGGCCAAGCGACTGGACCATTTCGTGAGACAACACGTTCTCCAAACTTGGTTTCCAATATATTGATTGTGGCATTCGCTGTGTGGCTTGTTGCGCAGCCCTGTTGGAACCACATGTCCTCCAAGTCCATATCATCCAATTGGGGCCAAAAAAAATATTCTCACTCTGAACCTTTTGATAAAACCGTAAAAAGTTTAAGTTATGAAATATGTTTCAAGATAATTAAAATTTAATTTGTAGAGATAAATGATTACAATCTCCATCTTCTGACTCGGGAGATTAATTTACAGATAAACAATACACTTGAATTTTTCAGCCATGAAACCTCAATGTAGCAGAATTGTGATAGTACGATTGGTACAATTTTCAGTACATGACCATTCGCTTGTGATCAACCTAATGTAGTTACTCGATCATTCGATAACGTATGCATTTCACTCACTCGTTAACTGATGTGGTCATTCCACCCCATCGTGCAAGAAGAACACACGCATACATGAACGGTTGTGAGAAAGGTAGGCCCTGGGTACTAAGGAGCCTGTTGCGCGAAAAGTGTGTATTTTTTTTGTATCTACGTCTATATATAAACAACTTTATTTAAAAAAAAATCAGAAAATACACCTAGTCGAGCAGAAAAATATAAACGGCAACGAACGGTTTAAAAATCCATTTACAGATAAACAATGCATTTGACATTTGTCAGCCATGAAACCTCAATGTAGCAGAATTGTGATAGTATGATTGGTACAATTTTCAGTACATGACCATTCGCTTGTGATCAACCTTATGTAGTTACTCGATCATTCGACAACATATGCATTTCACTCACTCGTTAACTGATGTGGTAGTTCCACCAGATCGTGCAAGAAGTAGACACGCACACATGAATATTTGTGAGAAAGCTAGAGCCTGTTGCACCAAAAGTGTGTATTTTTTTTTATATATATGTCTATATATAAAAAATGTTATTTTAAAAATAAAAATTCAGTAAAATACACATACTCGACCAGAAAAACATGAACGTTAACGAACGGTTCTGAAATCGATCATTGTCGACTACCACTTCATACGCAATACAAAAACTCACAAACGTGATCGATAGTCGCAATATGGGGAATTTGCAACGAAGCGTCTTAATGGGTTTGCAAGTAAAAGGGGAAATCATCGCTAAGTATGGTGTCAACCAGAATAGACACGCGACAATGACTAATTGGACATAACGTTACAATTAATAACTACAACTAATACTCAAAATCCAAGAAGGATCTTGACAACCACCGTTTTTTTAGGTTTGAACAGTTCTGAACATTTCTACAGCAAAATAAATTACCTGCCTCTAACTAAATTTCATGAAGAATATTTTACCTGGTTGAACATTTATGACATAATAATGACGAGCCAATTGCGTCGCAAACTTTAACGCCAGAAATTTGTCATTTTCGTGTTCGATATTAAACGTGTTCCGGATTACATATTGCTTCTGGAAAATAAGGTAAGGTGATGTGGAACGCGAAGTCTTACTGAAATGTATAGATGCCATATTAAAAGATTTTTATGCACTTTTTAACAATTCACTTTTTGATGAAAATAAGGTCTTCGAAATTTTGAATAGCCCAATCGAAGAAGTTGCAGTACTCCAAATGATCAAGTGGCTACAGTTCTTGTTAAAATGCTTATCTAGGCCAAGATTTGTCCTCAAAATTTTAGTGATGTATAGTGAGAGATACACGAGGCCTATAAAGCTAAGCTGCAGGTGCAGACTAGAGCTGTCATTGAGCTCTATAGGCAAAGAAGGGAAGAACACCGGCTTTCAGAAAGAAGAAAAAATAACAAACAAAAAAACGCTGTCGATGCTGAGGATATGGAAGAACCACTTCTGCAGACTGTTATGCGGAGATGGAGAACAACAATTCGCTGGCAGGCGAACCCTTCCGAACCATTCAATATTGGCAACGACAGCGTAAACTGCCAACCACCCGCCCTGAGTGAAGTGATGATAGCAATATCTAAGCCCAAACTTAAAAAGGTTTAATAGAATGACGATGTATAATTCTCGCTACTCCATAAGGATCGGAAACGACCTCACCGACAAATTTGATACCAAAAAGGATTTACGCAAGGCTATGCGCTGTCATTTGACTTCTTTAAAACTCACGAGCCAACACCAGAGTCATAATTTTCCAAAAATCAGTACAACTACTAGAATACGCCGACATATTGACATCATTGGTAGGACCCAACTTGATATCATAGCCACGTTTGCTAGTATAGAGAATGAAGCAAGACGAAGTTTATGCTATTAACAAGAAATTGGAAAGAACGTCACCATTGAGAAACCGACCTCAACCAACATGGAGTGCACAACTGGAGGCAGCTGGCTAAGGACCGGGCTAATTGGAGAGGCATGTTGGTCGAGGCCCAAATTCAATCCGGACTGTATCGAAACTTAAATAAAATAAAAATAAAAACAAATAGGAACCAGTTTAAGAAATATCGCGAAAAATCTGAAGATTTTTAAATTTATCGATTCGTGGTACTGTCGCGAAGGATTACATTAAAACTCTTTTTCTACTACATCAACAAAGCAACACGAAATGTAGTTATAACAACGATTAAGTTAAGATGTTATTAAAAAATTATGTCGCAGAAATAGTACAAAGTAGTACTATCGCCAAACGATTCTTTTTTAATTGAAGCAAGAGTCTTATCGCACTCAGTTTAGTATACAATACCTTCCCCTTATCGTTCAATTGTTTTTGTATGGTTCTTGAGAGTATGCTCTTTGCTGATTTTGCTTGACGATTTAATGGATGATAGGATATGCTCCCGGGTTTAATGAACAATAATGTAGATCAAGATGTCACTTCGTGCGTATGATATCTACCAATGCGTTAAAACAAGGAACCTTCGATACCACATCACACCAACTTCGAAAAGAGGATAATTAACAAACAAAACGAAACTATTGGAGTCTGTTGAATTAAGTATTTTGCAGATGATTTTTCAAAAATTAATGGCATTTGGTTAATCAGCGAACAAAATTATGTTTTTTTTTTCTGGTTAGCACTAGAACTTACAATTTAAATTAAATGTAATCAACAAAATAGTAGGAAGTTATACTTACACTTTGTTCAGGCCTCAAGGAACACTTAGTAAAACTATCATCGGTAGTGCCGAAAATGTCAGCCGATACTGCTTCGTTGCTCTGCTGATAGTTTTCGTTTGCAATTTTCAGTTCATTGGGTGGCTTAGTGCCTCCCATTGTATCAGAAACAGGTTCATCAGCTAAAGGGAAATGAGTTTAATAAGTCTCATACATCAAATCAGTCAAACAAAAACTCACCCATGCAAATAGTCGATTGTACAAAATTATCTTGATTTGAAATATCTGCTTCAGCAACGGTTGTACTTGTTGGCTGGTGGAAATCAACACTTTCAGCCATGGGGTCATCGCCATCGCCCAAAGAGGAACTGTCAACCGGTACATTATCGTCCGAGCTAAAATGTCGTTCGTGTTGTGATTCCTGAAGCTGCTCTTGCTGTTCGCTGCATGTGCTGCTTTCCACCTCAGATGGTTCGTTTTGAGTTATCGGTCCGCCACCCCCGCCGCCACCATATAATCCTAGCTTAACATATTTAGGTCTTATAATATTTAATTTCTTTTTCGACTTGAATCCTATTGCATGCTTTAGATTCAATATTGATAATTTACACTGTGGGGTGTTTTCGCAATCATTGTCTATATCCTCATCTGAACAGCTAGAGGAGCCATCAAATGCACCATCAACTTGTTCAATGTGGCTGTGAAATGCGTAACCAGACGAAAGTACCTTGCTTCGAAGGTGACAGCTGGATATTTCGTCGACATCTTCACTAAAATAACCGTTTACATCGTCGAATGCGCCATCCAGTTGTTCAATTATATCATCCATTGGGTCACCTTCAATAAACGAATTATCATTTGAGAATGCAGATATCGTTGCCGTTTCATTTGTATCATGTAGCACCTTCTGCGAGACGATATTTTGTTGCTGAATATTTTGAATTGCAGATTTGTGTATAGCTGTGGTTGTTACGTTAGAGCCCGTACCGAAGACGAAATTCTTTTTATTTGGCATCATTACTAGTTTTCCCTGAGCTCCGGTAGTAAGAGTTACAGTACCTGCACCAGACACCGCATTTGCCGAAGAAACGATGGTTACTGTCTTGGGCACTCCCGCTGTGTTGGCCATCTGAACAGTGACAGATTTTCCACCCAGCGTTATAGTTTTTTGTGGGAATTGCTGAATTATTTGTCCGCCCTGGCCTGGCTTTCCTTGATTCATGTTTGCTGGAAGAGTAAGCGTGATGGGACGACCAGTTCCACTTGTTACACCTCGCAACATTTTCATGCCTCCAGCCTGCGTAACAGTACTGGCATTTGTACTACCCGCCATACTCGAACTGATTGTATTGGCCTGCGAGTTAACAATGGACACTAAATTCCCTCCCGCTGATGTGACTACTCCACTCGGAACAGTCCGTATTGCAGAGCCGGTAGTCACAATGATTATCTGTTGATTAGGGCGTAGCTGTTGACCCTGTTTGTTAGTAATAACAAATGCTGGCTTTCCAGTTACATTCCCTCCTACTTTTCCAATGGGAACTATTGGGTTTTTCATAACGATCTTTCCACCTGGTGATACCAACTTCACAAGATTACCAGTCACCACTGTGGGCTTTGCCATGGTGGTTGTTTGAGATGTTTGAACCTGGTTTTGACCCATAGATACTGTGGTTGTTCCCGCGGGCATATTTTTTAAGACATTTACTTTGGGCAGAGTTTGAACAGCAACACCGGTACTTGTCTTTACCAACTGAAATTGTACATTCTGACCGAGTGAAAGGGGTTTTTGAATAAAGTATTGCTTGCCGCCTATTGTGGTAGCCGTAGCAATCGACGTAGGTGCCGCTACCTGCCCACTGGACGTTTTTAAAATTGTAGTCCCTGAACCTTGTGTTGTTGCAATGCGAACGGCTTGACCGCCCGATAGTATTCGCACTGGAGGATTCCCAGATACTACACGCAAACCTTGATTTCCGTTTCCTGGTCGTGATAGAACTGTGGCAGGTCGAAACTTTTGCAAAACAGTACCACCTTGCACTGTACCAGTTATTGGTGCCGATACGATTGTCTGAATCGCATTGGTTGGTGTGTTGGGTGGTGTTATTATCTTTGCTGTCGTAGACACTGGTGGCGAAGCCACAACTATTGATGTATTCATCGATACAGGATTCACAGATACAGGACATTGCGGCGAAATCGCAACAACCGGGGTAATTGGCGACTGAGTCTGTGATTGAGGTAGAATTTGAGTTTGAGAACCAGTGACGGTAGCTACGGGCCTTAAGCCAATCCCTTGTGACTGTGGAGACGGTTGCGCCTGGGATTGCGTTTGAATTTGAGGTTGTTGATGTTGCTGCTGTTGTTGTGTCTGCGGTGACCCTAACATTGTATTTATTTGTTGTTGATATTGTGGTTGTGTTGTTCCTCCACGTATAAGGTGAACTTGTTTTATTGCTGTTTTAGAAGAAAATATACAAAAATTATAAAACAAGTAACGACTACATAAGAAAATCTCTACCGTTTCCGTTAGCAGTGGTGCTGCAATTTGCTGGCTGCTGTATTGTTTGCGTCATTATTGTTACTGCTGGAGTAGCTGCCAATTTGGCAGTCGGTGCAATTGGTTCAATTTTTTGAATTTGTAGCTCATAAGCACCGGCAAACGTTGTAGCCGTCCAGCACAGCTCTAGAGAATGGGTAGATGCACGTACGAGGGCGACTTTTACCGCGTAGAGTGGTTTGCACACTTCCAGATACCATAGATCCTTGCAACAGACCTTTTAAAAAATACATTCTTGCAATTAGTTCCGTTTCTTTCATGTTTTACAATCTACATGCTACCCAATCCACAGTTTTACTGCCGAATGCATTTTGACCTGACTATTCTACAAACGGAAAGTTAGACAAGTATACAAATCCGTTGGTCGTAAAGAAATCACTGTGTCGAATAGGTTAAAACATTTAGAAGCGACTACAAGCGGCTAAAGTACTATCTACCCTACAATATCATTCATTAGTTTTTTTTAGGACATATCAGATTCAAACAAAAAAAAAATCGAATAGACCCGCAGCAACGAGTTTGGCGGCTCTACTTCTTTCTTGTGACAATGATTAGCTTTACATGACAAACGAAAGCATAAACTCGTGCTCACCCTGACCTGGTTGTTCCAAGCTTTACGATACCCGTCTCTACCCGACCAAACATACAAACGGCTTTGTATACCCACGGCACAGTGGCCAGCCCTGGCTCGAGGTACGTGCTCCTCAATAGTGTCTAAAGTAATGTCTTCCCAATTCATTGAATCTAGAAAATAGAAGATGTACATTTCGGTATACCAAACCAAATCTAACAAATCTAAATTTACAAACCTAAATCTAGTACTGCTAACGTGTTTGTGCATTTCCATTCGCGTTCTGTTGTTGCCTTTGAGTCGTTGATTACCAGTGGTACCCAACCACCAAATACGTACATTTTGTTGCCGATCATTGTTGCGCTGTGAAGTGACCTCGGAAGAGGTGCTCGGCCTCGAGTCAATGGTTTTGTCCAAGTCATTGAATCTACGAATAGCTTTTGTTAATTAACTTATATAAATGAATAAAAAACATTTGCTTACCAACATCCAAAAGCCACAGATCACCAAGACGACATCCACTCATGCCACCATAGACCAAGAGGTTAAGACTGCTAGTATTTTTGCATGCATATGCAACACCAGTGTGCGACTCTCTGGGTGGAGGGCTTTCACCATATGTCTTTGGAATCAACCATTTACCATTATGCGAGTGATTCCCTCGGGTCTCCAAAATGTACAAATCATTCAAATACCTTTTATGAAAGTTACAGAGTAATAATAAACAAATGCTAAATGGTGTATCCACATTCGGATCATCAAATATTCAAATGTCACATACAAGTGCACTGTTGTGCTTGCATGCATTGAATGGGTATGTACTTACTTTGGGATATTGTTCTTTGGATCGTCGCTCTCGTTTGCCAACCCACCAAAGAGAAAAATTCGATCGCCTACCATTGTAAAACTGTGTCCAAGCCTCGGGCAAGGTTGTAAGCCATTGTCTGGTAACTCGGGAGCCATTTTTCGCCACTCCCATTTGGTGGCTTGGAGTTCGTATAACTCATTTGAG
This sequence comes from Rhingia rostrata, assembly GCA_949824845.1. Classification (NCBI taxonomy): domain Eukaryota; kingdom Metazoa; phylum Arthropoda; class Insecta; order Diptera; family Syrphidae; genus Rhingia; species Rhingia rostrata. The sequence continues at coordinate 29,058,669 of OX463759.1, forward strand.
TACTTGCCATACTCAATCATACCCCCAAACACAAACATACGGGTGCCCTCGACGACAAAACCGTACGCAGCACAACCTGGAGGGACGTCGCCCTTCATTACGGGAACAAACCATTGATTAGTAACTATGAATTAGAAACAACGATTTATAATTAACGGAAATCCAAAAAAAACATAACATAGAACACATCACTTACTGGTATTGTAGACATGTAACTCGTCAACTATTCCTTCATTGCCTCCTCCGAAGACCACCATTAACTCCTTTATATTGATAGCTCGATGACCATGACGCGGTCTTGGTTGAGGTCCAGTGGGACTAACAACACGCTTCCATCGGAAGGATGACGCATTGGCCTGTAGCATATCATCACTGTCGTCTTGGTGTCGGTAGTCTTCGAGTTCATCCATAACATTGTTCCGATCATCAGCAGATCCACAAAAGGTAACGGAATTATAATCCGCAGCAGTGTCCAAGTCCGTCATTTTGCCGCATATGCTTTATTATGACTCGTCTTATTGATTTTTGTTAAAATTTTAAGAATATCCCCACCCCTCTTCTGTTAAAATATAAATATAAAAATAATTAATCAGTCATGGAGAAACGTTCGACAATTTTTAATAAATTAAATATCTGCTTAAATACCGAAAAACTGAGGTGTTAGGGAATAGAGAATTAAGAAGCAACTGAAATGGGAAATGGACCAAGTTTGTTACCAATAATATAAAATAATATTCAAACGTTATTATATTAAACGTATCCAATACTAATTTAATGTTAATTGAAGACCACTGACAAATATTAATATTACTAACTTTTTTGATCGTATGAATCGTTTCATACTTTATCTTTTCCAACACTATATCAAAACTGTTTTTCTATTGATCAAGTTGTTCTGAGTCGATCCAATATTTAAACATTTTATATTTTAAATGAATATTGTAATTTTTGCACACAAGCGTGTGCTTTATGCTCATTATTCTTATCTACTGCCTTTCTCTAAGTGTTTTTTATTGCAAACATTGGGCATATTGCACATATTTTACGACAGATGCGGTGGCCTTTAAAGTCGACTTTCTCCAGCGGTTGGTGGTTTGCTTATCGACACGAAAATTTTGGTAAGCACTTGATAAAAGGAAACCTGTATTGAGACATTCGATATACAAAAGGATTTAGGATTTACGCATCACGGTGAGTTGTTTAACAGCACTATTGAAAAGATTGAAAAGATCCAGCACCAGGAACACAATCTTGTAAACAGAGAAGAAGTTGCTTAAAGGGATAAACGTTAAATATGAATAAGAATGGTAAAACAACATAGACGAATGGGACAAAATATAACCATCGACAGCTAGAAACCTTATAGCAAGATATCGTCAAAAATCGAACGCAGAATTAGCATGACCACTTGCCGTTACACTATGCAAGGAAATTGCTTGCAGCAAGCGTTCCGAGAATGCCGATTTTGAAATTTGAAATTCACACCATGCAAGGAAAGTGCTTGCTGCAAGGGCCTCTTTTCTTCCACGCAAGCAAACGTTTTGCAAACACTAATCGGGTCGTCACACCAAGCAAGCGCACGCGCAGCTATTTGTTACTTTGTAATGACCAAGGGTCAGCTATTTTTAATTTCTAATATTCAGTTCAGCTTTGTTTAGTTTGGCATCTAAGCATTTTACTTGCATGATAAGTTCTTAGTCTTAGTATTCGCTAGAAGAAAGACGACTAAGAAATTAACCTAAAACATTACTCAAGGCTACCAACATAAGATACCTACAGTTACAATTGACATGAAGAATAAAGAAATAATCCCTTGTTGATTGATGAAACAGTATGCGGATCCATATAAGCATCAAAAGATGCGTCACAGAAGCCGCAACATTTTAAGTGTTGGTTCGATGTCCACATGGATCTTCGTATACTCATTAATTCCATGTAAAAAGCTTTTTACGAATAGAGCAACAAATTGAAGACTCGAAAATTTATTGATGTACTGTCACCAATTATGATATTATAATAGAAAATTATCACCATACAATTGCAATCATTACTAATAAACTTTTATTGTCCATTATTGTTTAGTGGGTGGCCGCGGTGTAGTGGTAATGTGTTCGTCTGTTGAGTGGAAGGTTGCGCGTTCAATCCCAGCCAAAATCCATTTCACTTTTATTTAAAAGAAATAAAAAGGCCGGTGTAATACCTAAAAGTATGCACACCATCTTGAATTTCTTAAAATTTAACGAACACAAGAAAAAAGGCTCCCCGAAGCTAGTTCGGACACCACCCATGGAGTTTATGGTCTCCACAAGATCCAAAATCTTTCCTATCCTCTCTTTCTTCCCCTTCTCCAACGCTCGTACTATGGTAACATATAAAGGGTATTCATAACCCCTTGAGTACGTGTAAATTATAAAAAAAAAACTTTTATTGTGAATAATTATGCATTCAAATTCACTACATATTAAAAAAAAAAAAAGGGTTTATTATGGAAAATATAGTATCTGCAGAATAGTAAATTGGAGTTGATTCACTTTTTAATTGAAAGTTATTCGGAAAAATATTTCCCGATAACCCCTATTAAAGTAAGATACCATTAAGCTGATAAGATACACAGAAGCGAGTATGCACACTACGTAGGTAGCAGGCAACTTCAATAGAAGCAGGTGCAAAACAAGAGGAAAGCTTAATGGTTAAGTTTCCATTTGTAACACCTGCAGCCGTAGATCAAGCACCCATCATGGGAATGCGAGCGTTTTTGCATAAAATAAATAATAAATAATAACAAAAATAAAAACATTTCATCACATTAAGAACGAAATAGTTTTATTTTTCGCAAGTATTTTGATGCGCACGACCAAGAGAACTAATTTGGAAATTATTCACAAATGTAAAAAAACATGCACTATAATAATTTTTCACTACGAAGGACCTTTGTGTTTTGTAAACAATACAAATTGTTACAAATTAAAGAAGACCATAGAAAACAGAAATAACAGTCAATATTTATAAGAAAAATTGAGCTACTGACCGACATTAAATAGGGTATACACCTACCTATGGCCGTATCTATAGGTATAAAAGCATTTTAAAGGTTACCTAACTTTAAGCACCCTCTAAGTACTGCATATCGATTTTCACATTAAAGAAACGTTGCCTGGAGCTCGTCTTACTTAAACCCTGCCTAAGGAATTTTCATTTTAATTTTGACGTATACAAGAATTCCCACCTGGAAATTGATTGCAGGTTTTTGTGAGGTGATACTCAATAAAGTGAAACTAAATTAATAAAAATGGATTCAAATAAATTCTGTTTGTTAATGATTTATGTCTAGTGAATGTTATAAATTCATACATGCCAACACGTACGATATTTCTGCTAATCTTCAAATGGTGGTTGCTTTAAGATATTTGGGGCGAAATGAGCTATATTATAGTACCATCATAATATTACAATACAATAAACAGCAACGCAACCACACGACAAACAAACGATAGCAAGCACAAGAATCTCAGTTTTGTTTATACTTAATTTGACATAATCTATGAATAGGTGGTGGGTATTGATTTGGACATCTTGGGTTTTTTCCAGGATCTGCCGAAGTGTGAAAATTTGATCGGTTGTGGACTTCACTGGCCTGAGACTACAATGATAAGGGCCGATCAGGTTATTGGTAAACGCTTTCAGGCGTTCACATATAACGGCAGATAGGATCTTGTAGGCCATGTTGAGGAGACTTATGCCTGTGTAGTTGGCGCAGTTAAGAGGGTCTCCATTTTTGTGGATCCTACAAACGATGCTGAGGTTCCATTCTTCAGGCATACTTTCTTCCGACCAGATTTGGCTTATGAGTTGGTTGATGTTTCTTACCAAGTCATCTCCGCCGGCTTAATAAACCTCGGCGGGAAGGCCGTCATATCCGGCAGCCTTATTAAGCTTGAGTTTAGATATTGCTATCCTCACTTCATTGAGGTCGGGTGGTTGGCAGTTTTCGCTGTCGTTGCCAATATTGAATGCTTCGTTCTGCCTGACAGCGGAATGTTGTTTGTCATCGCCGTTTAACAGTCTGCAGAATTGGTTCTTCCATATTCTCAGCATCGACTGCGTCTCAACTACGATATTTCCTTGTTCATCTCTACAGGATGCTGTTCGACCTCTTTATCCTTGGCTTTGACGTTTTACACTTTGGTAAATATATATCCTCGATCGCGCGCTTTTCTTTCTCTTTTTTCTTCTTTCTGAAAAGCCGGTGTTTTTCCCTCCTTCTCTGCCTAAAGAGCTCAACGGCAGTTCTCGTCTTCACCTGCAGCTTAGGCTTGAAACCAATGGTTTCTTGCAGGTGGGTGCGAGATCAGCACATCAGTTGCGGCGGATCTAATGGGATACGCGTCGCGCGAAGGTCTTTTCGTCTCTTGCGATTGCAGTCTTTCGACATTTTTTCGCAGTATTTCTGGATTGTTGTGGTGTGGTGGATATCCGTATTCTTACCTTGGCAAAAACAAGGTAGGGATTTGAGTCGATGTTAGCTCCTCGGAATGTTCAGACATCCAAAATACTGGACGCGTGCCTCTTGTCTATCGGTTGACCGTTCGTTGATCTGGAGACCGCCATGTCCCTTTATGGATATCGAGGTGAGGAAACCGTGTGCTGACTATAGTGGCATTCCGTTTCGTAGCGAAGTCAATTAGCCTAATTCCGATACCAGATGTATTGTTGTATAGGCTATGTTTTCCGGCAATACTGCTAAAGACGTCTTCTCTTCCTACCTTTGCGTTAAAATCTCCCAGCACGATTTTGACATCGTACTTCGGTAGTCGCTCATAGGTTTGGTCAAGGAGCTCATAGAAGCAATCTTTAGCTATATCATCTTTTTCTTCCGTTGGGGCCTGAGGGCACATTAGGCCTATGTTGGCGAATTTGGCCTTGATGCGGATTAATACAATGAAACATAAGACTTCTTGCCTAAGTCTGGCGCAATTATAACAAATCCGCATCTGAATAGGCGCTGTTTCTGCTCACTATAATACGGTCCGTATTAGATGTCACAGTTTTCTATCCTCTTATGCCCGGCCCATCCCATTGTATTTCCTGTATGGCAGTATTGTCTGCTTTGTAGCAGTTTAGGGCTTCTGCTAGTTGTTCGCTTGCACCTCTCCTGTTTAATGTTCTCACGTTCCAGGTGCAGATACGAACGTCGTTTTCATTTAGCATGGTCGTCAACAATGAAATCTGTCCTTTCCGAGGCTATTGGTTGCTTCGTAACCGTTAGTTTTTTTTCGTGGCTGGGTAGTTAACCTAAAGCACAACCCCCAACGTGGAGGGCCAGTTCCAATTTATTAGATACCCCTAGGACAAGGTGCCACAAGTATCCACTACGGGATTGAGCCTTTCAGTTCATCCGCCACCATCTCTGATCAAGGGGACTGATTAACCCTTGAAATTCTTAGACAACCTGCTATCCGAATATGTCGAAGCAGCTTGTCTAGGTTCGCCTGGGACGGGTATTGATTGCGTGCCAATCTGACCTGTCTGTTTATAGTGTTTTAGTGTTGATGTTTTTCGTCGTGTTATCAACACTCGTGCTTATCGTTTAGAAAGTCAAATCCGCTTGGATGAGACCAGTATCCGATGGTTACCACTTGGAGGTTAAAAATAAGCACTTGATGTGTAGCCAGAGTTACAACCACTGGGCATTGCCAAGTTAAAGCCAATAAGAGTCTACCCTCGTTCTACAACACCCAACCATACTGATTACCGAACAAAAATGATTGCTTCAATATTACAGACTCACAATATTTTCAATACTTCAAAAACACAGAGGTTTTTCGTTCTAAATAGTGTAAATCGTTATAGTTTAATTGCAGTGTTCATTCACACATGCGCAAAACTGTGCTTATGAGTGGCATACGGATATCTTGCTTAAGAGATCAGCTCATTCATTGAATTTAAAAACATCCCTTTGACACAAAAGGTGTATCCCAGTATACTGATAAAGCAAGATAACATCGTCAGGTGACAAAAATGGCCTAAAAACAATCTGTGCAAATCGTGAGTGACATTTTCAAAAAAAAAAATGTCAATACATTTATAGATTATGATTGCGAATTATGTAGGTAAACTATTATGCTAACGTTTTTGCAGGACTTTATTGTCTAAGAATACGATGTTAACTCCATAGAACACAAACATTATTCGTTAGTGGCATTTGTAAAATATTTCACTTTGTTGGTGTTATGTGTTTACGTGCGATATTTGCTTATTTATTTAAGTCTACCATTTTCATTCCAACTTACAGACCATATATAAAAACTCTTCAAACAAGAGAAAAAAAATATATTTTTACAAAATTTATAGTTATATAATTAATTGAAAAATCGTGAAAAAAAATCAATTTATGTTATTACAAAAAAAAATTTCAAGTAAAGAGAAAAAATTTACTAAAATTCTTAAAAAAAATAAAAATATTAAACAGAAAAAAAAACATATTGGATGGCTGCAATCCGCTCTGCAGATCGTCTGATAATAAATAAAATAAATAAATTTCCACAAAATGGTTTCTTTATGGCGATGAAATATAGAAAATGCCATTGTCATAACATATTGTTCAGACAGTTTATCAAAATATTTCATGGTTATACTATGAAGAAGTGTATACAAAAGGTTTTTGTATGAAAACACCTCCAAAAATTGGGCGTGGGTTAAAATGATATATAGAAGAAATATTTATATTATCATAAACATTGATTTTGCATTAAAAAAGTTTTTCGAAATTTCTAAAATTTTGCAAAACGATTTTTACCAAAAAAGCCCCCAAAAAGTGGGCGTGGAAAAAAAAATTGTATAGACGACACATAGACATTAGGATTGTCTAGATATCTTGTTCAAACACTTTTCCAAAATCTCTAATGGGTTGGACTAAAACTACAAAGGGTGCGTGGCAGTGGGCGGATTTAAAAAATGTTTACACTTGTTCTGCTTCGTTTGTATACCAAATTTCAAAACTATAGCTCAAAATTTAAGGCCCAAAAATCGGACGAACGGACAACATGGCTAAATCAACGTTTGGTTTTCTCGCAAATTATTTGAAAGATATTCGATGTTGTTTGTGTGTGAAACATACACTGCCCGACAACCGATTAGCACACTCTCACACCTAACAGTTTAGAAGCAATTAACTCAGACCTCTGAATGTGTTTCAGCCTCATTTTTTGTTTCCTTCATTCTTCATCATTTTTACTCATTCCAAGAATAACTATGAGTTCTGGAAGTGTACCGTTATTTTGTTCTGCTATTTTCTTTGCAGTTAGGCACAAATGCATGCATTTTTTTGCGACAGCCGATTAGCACATTTTCGCTTTAGTGTCAATTTGTGCGTGTCATTTGTCGTATTTGGCTGATTAAAATTATTATTTATTTATTGTGACCAGTTATCAATTAAATAAAGTAATAATGGGAAAAGCAAAATCGTTGGATGAGTCGGAAAAAGCCAAAATAAAGGCTTACAGGGAGTGCGGTCTATCAATTCTTCAAATTTCGAAAAATATTAAACGCAGCCGCAAAGTTATTACCTCATATTTAAGCAATGAGGAGACCTATGGGGAAAAAATGAAAGGTCGGCCCTCCTCAGTAATTACAGCCGCTGACAAACGAATTATTTTAAGGCACGCATCTAATTCTCACGACTCGGCCGCCAAAATAAAAGAAAAAACGGGTGTGAAAGGGTGCGTTCGGACTGTACAAAGAGTTATTTCGAAGGCTGAACATATAAAACGTCTGAAATTAAAAAAAAAACCACCTCTAAACCAACTTCGAAAAATGCAACGACTCGATTTCTGTCGATCGAATATGACCTGGACCAAGGAGTGGGAGCGTGTAGTGTTTTCGGATGAAAAAAAGTTCAATTTGGAGGGTCCTGATGGCTATGCTTACTACTTTCATGATCTCAGAAAGGAAGAGCACACTTTAGATCGATTGCACAGCCGTGCCGGTGGTGTTATGGTCTGGGGAGCTGTTACATACTATGGTACCATAGAGCTGCAATTTTTAAGTACTCGAATGAATGCCACTGCGTACAATGATGTACTAAAAACGGCTTTCCCTGCAATCAAGGATATTTTTGGATCCTTGAAATGGAAGTTCCAGCAGGATAACGCACCTATCCACACGGCGAGGATTGTAAAGTCCTGGATTGAGAGCCAAAAAGTGGAATTGCTAACTTGGCCGCCATACTCGCCCGACCTGAATATTATAGAAAATGTTTGGGGATGGTTAGCACGCAAGGTGTACGAGTCCGGCAGGCAATATTCAACCGAAGCTGAACTAATTGACGGCATAAAAAGCTCCTGGGAGGCTATTTCACTGAACTATTTAACAAAATTATATGAATCCTTACCCAACCGGATGTACGAAGTCATTCTTAATCGTGGAGGCTCAACACATTACTAATTCTTCTAAAAATAAGCTCGAGAATATTGAAATTAATGTTGAAAAATAAATTGAAATTTATTGAAATAAATTGAATTTCTTACGTGTCCATTTTCTTTTCTTATTCTTTATTTTTAAGTGACTGTGCTAATCAAATGTCGCAAAAATAAAAGTTAATTTTGTATGTTAAGTTTGTTTAAACTCATTTAAAATGTTATTAATAAAGGTTATATCCCAGATATAATTTATTCTTCTTTATAATTTTATATTCTTTTATTGACAAAAAAATTCATCTTAAAAGCATTATTCGTTTTCCTGATATTAAGCTCCAAAGACGCGGTGCATAGGGTGTGCTAATCGGTTGTCGGGCAGTGTACATGCTGCATGCACTCGCAGGCCTACTACAAGAAAGTGAAAAAAATATTTCACTTAAATTGTTAGTAGAATTACCATAGCTCATTAACATACCGCTAGCTGTTCGATGGAGTAATCAACAAGCGGCAATGGCTTTACAAAAGAGGCAAGCGAGCGATGGACTGCAATGAGTACACCCCCTCCTCTTGTCAAAGCAGTGTGAGCACTTCTATCACGTTGGTAGACAATGTATTCACTGCTGAAAATTTCTTGTGAGAGAAGGTGCGTATGTTTCTACAAGCATAATAATTTTATAAGAATTATTTGAAATGGAGAGTGATAAATTATTTGTTTTTGTTCTTGTGCCGCCAACATTCTGAAAGTAAACAAAAAGTACTATTTGGTGAGCACAAGAATTTGATTGCATTATGTTTTGGTCATTTGCAAGTGTACCCCTTCGTTTTTTATCTTTTGTACGGTTTTTATTTTCATTTTAGCTGGCCAATGCTTGGACTTGAGAATTTCGTCCGAATTGTCCGAAATAGTGATTACTTTGAAATTGAAAAATCGTAATTTAGGGATATCAGCATTGCGTTTAACTAACATTTGGCATTTAATATTAGTGGCAGGTACTTTGATAGTTTTTGCAACATGCTCTATAACTTGTTGAGTGGTTGTTGTAATATGAGCGTTTCAAAGATGAAAGCGACAAACAGAAGAAGCCGCTTTGATAACAAATTGATTAGAAGGCCTTATCAATTTTTCTTTTGTTAGCCGGCGGCTTTTGTTTTTGTTTTTTTCTGCTTCTTTTTGTTTATACCATTAAGTTGTTGCCTTTTTTTTGCGTCTTTAATAGTTCCTGCCATTACTGTGGAATTTATTTCACTCTCCACAGTATTATTGTTACATATAAAATTGTTATTCTCATCTTGTTCGTGCTGGTTGTTGTGGGATCATCAGCAATTAAATTGACGCTCTTTTGGATATTAAATGTCTCAGCAAGAACTTTTAAAATTCTTTGCGAAAACATCCTCTATCAATTTTGATACCCTTTCTGCACAACATTTAGACTCTAGATCGATCAATTTAGCAAAAAGGAGATTAAAATTGTTTCCAATTGAGCAACAACCACATCACCATGTCAAAAGTTTTGCTTTCTCCGAGCAATTGATATTGATCATCGGAAAGCTTGGTACACAATTTGCAGAATTGTTGTCTGCATAAATACCACTACAGGTCACCAAATCATTAATTAATAAGAATTACACGACGAACATGCCATTTTAAATTCTTTGAAACTTAATGTTTTTTTTACAAAAAAAGAAGAATTTCAATTTGATTTGACAGTTGCAACTGAACTTATGAACAAAACAAGTTTACATTTACACAGCTGTTGAGGTAAACTGTCAAATTTTTGTATGAATTGTATATATTGCTATTGCATGAAATGTATATATTTCCGTAATTAAAACACAATTTCTCACTTATATACATATTATAATTGTTGAAAACCAAAATCGTAGTTTGCGTATTGATACACAATAAAAACAAATCTGTTTGTGCGTTCTAATTACGTTTTGAAGTTAGAAATTTTCTTACTGCTTATCCTATACCATTTAAATATAAATCATTAAAAACTCTCTCTTTTAGTGTGAGGTAGACGTAAGATCAAATATCAGCTACGCAAGGCATGGCCAAAATAAATCAATCAATGTTAATAAAACGAAACATAAATTCATATCAAAAAGGATATGTGGATCAAACAAAAAAAAGTGGGAAACCACAGCTATAACTGCACACTTAATGGAGCAAATTTATAGTCAATCGATGTTTAAGGGTTTAACTCCACACTAGTTAACAACATTTTCAAATTAAAAGCTAGTTTTAACTTATTTTTATTAATAGACACTTTTTAGCGTTGTGCTTATTAATGTATACTAACCAACGTACATCTAAGAACTCTAAGTCAAACCCACCTAAAATGTGACAGCTCTAACAATCAATCAAACCCAATTTCAGTGAACACTCTGAAACACATCTAAAAGTGACAGTGAAAAATATTTCAGCCCGATTGGAAATGACAGATGACATTAAGCTAACTCTGCATTACATATTTACTGTGAGGTTTCGGTTGCTTTAACTTTAGTGCAGAGTGATAACGCTACAGTGCACTTTTTGACGACTATAATTATCAAAACGTGTTAGTACGTTTAAAATGGTAAATCACGATATTTTAATTAAACAACTTAATAAGTATGGTATAAAACCAACCGACCTTGTTAAATAATAAAATATCTCATAATAGTGAAATTATTGTGAAAATACCACAGGGTACCATTTAGGGAGCTGCATTGTTTGTACTTTTCATAAATGATTTGACAAAAGTAGTCCAATGGTCCAAATTCATACTACTCCCTGATGATGGTCTCCTTTACTGTACTGGAAGTGATATAAAGACATATGAGAAGGCTACAATCCGCTGTGCGGACCGTTGAATACCCTATCCCATTCCATCTTTAAAATTAATATCTCCAAATTGCGGTACTTATGAGGATGAAATAAAGAAAATGGCATTGCCACCAAATTTTATTCAGATAGTATCTAAAGACGTTTTCTATGGCACATGCTAAGCGGTAAAATGGTATGGTTATTGTAAGAAAACGGTCACTAAGAGAAGAGGATCATACGAACTCTAACCGAAGACCATGAGACAAGTGAATGTTCAATAGCTGCTAACCTAAAGACGTATGACAATATAGATATTTGTTCAAAAACTGTCCGAAATGTGTTCAAATGAGTGAGCCGGGAGAAGCCTTACATCAAAAAACCCAATCAAAATGCTAGACTAGAGGACGCCAATGATCACATTGACAAAGACGAAATATTTTGGGAAAAGTTCATATTCAGTGACGAAAGTAAATTTAACATTTTCGGATCTGATGTACGTCGTATGATGTGGAGAAAATGAAGAACCATCTCCGTCAGGCATGGAGATGGAAATGTAATTATTATTATAAAATATTTTCTATTAAAATATTGGAGCTTTTAAAATACAAAAAATGAGAAGACCAGAGGACAACATTTTATCGTATCGTACATGCGATTACAAGAATTTTAAACTTAATGACATTAAAAGATTTAAATTATATTGAGCACATTACAATAATCAAACATTAACTAAATTTAAAAATATAAATAATGTTACTGAAAAATATATTACAGCTTAATATTTAGAGTATAGGAAATTATTTAATGTACAACCAAATGTGGATACTTCAACCAAAGATGAACTTGTCAATGTTCACAGCTGTGGAACGTCCAATTCTCACATATGGCTCACTAGTATGGTGGCCCACATTGAGCAAAGGCTACAACCTAACAAAGGAACAAGGCTGCAAAAAAGGAACAACCAGTGTTGACTATACACAAAACATTTGATTGTATTACATTGACCTGTAAGTTCTTTTGAAATGGTAAAACTACAGGAGGTGACAAATAGTTTCATATATGGGCATTTCTCTACTAATTGGAAAATCAGTCCCAAGCTAATTTAAGAAATCAGATCTTTATATTTCTCAAATTTTTGCATTAATAAATACAATTTACGCTATAGTCTTAACACGCAACAGCTTACTTAGAAATTTAATATTGTAATCTATATTTAAATTAATTTCAAACACATTAAAAGACAGTCCCCTGGAGTGTCCCATTTTCAGAATTAGAAATCTTATGACAGATATTTATTTGCTTTGTCATTGCTAACTAGTCAAAAAATATACAAATTATACTTAATTAAAGTAATAATATTTAAAAATCACAATTATACGGTTAACATTAATAATTAGTTGAAAAATTGGCATGCGAATGTAGTTTTTGATTGATTGATTTGTTTATTTGGCTTGTTCAAGCCATTTATGTTCATTTACATATGTATGTTGTACATTTTTAATTTCTTATATTCTAAACATTAATCTATATTAATTTTTTTTCATTTATAAATTTAGTTGTCCGTTTAATTTAATGTGTTCAGTAACCTTTTTTTTAATTCGTTCACATTTGTTAAGTTTTTTATGTCATTAGGTATATTATTAAATTCTTGTAATCCCATGTCCGATATAGTATGTTGTCCTCTGGTTGTTTTCATTCTTCATATGTTAAAATCTCCAGCATTTCTAAATAAATAACTTGTATTACTATGATCATTTATGTTATCGGATAAATAACTTGGAAGCATGTTGTTTTTTTAATTTATTTATAAATAAGATTGTCATAATGTGTATTCTTTAGTTTACGCTTATCCACCTTAAAGTACGTAATATAAAATTTATTGATGTATATCTATTGCACTTAATTAAAATTCGCGTTGCTTTATTTTGTAATACTTGCAGTCTTTGCTTTTGATTTTTCGAACATACATACAGAATACTTGCACAATAATCAAAATGGGCTGTAGCTGAACTGATAGACTTATTAAATCTAGTTTTTGTTAACACCCCAAATTTTTGGACACTTTTTTACAAATATATATACATAAATTTAGTTAATGTCTGTTTAATTTAATGTGTTCAGTAACAATTTTTTAAATTCGTTCACATTTGTTTGTTTTTAATGTCATTAGGTTACTTATTAAATTCAAGTCTTTTAAGTACTATTTTAAGAGATTTAATTACGATAATTGTAAAAATTATTTAACTTTGCGATTACGAAGCCGAGTCTGTTTCTTAAACGTGAATCATTTGAACTTATTTGATGGTATTTAGCTTTAAATGTAAAAATAACAGTTGCAACGTCTCCTGTCATTCCATAACACAGGGGACATTTCTATACCACAGGGGAACGTTTCCTTTATATATTGCCAAGTCTTATTTGCCATACTGCACATCAATTATAATTAAAATGAAAAAGATCACATTTTTCGTGGGTAGTATCCCCAAAAAGCCAACAAAAAAAAAGCGGACAGAAAAAAAACTGTTTTTTGGAATATATCAATTAGCCAATATAACATCGGTTATAAAGTTTTAGTTAAGTTTTCCCTCCGAAATACTGAATTTCATTATTCTACTTAATCAAGTAGATAATGAAGAAGGTGAACTAACAGTGATTTCCATGAACAAATGCGACAATAAGGGTCTCTAGTTCAGAATCGACGAAAATTATGTTTCTGATGTCAGTTTTGAACAAAAATTGGAGAGGCTACCAAATACAGATCTAACCCTTAAAGGGAAAAGATATTTTAACTATTAGCTGTACCGGTCTTTGAGAAAGAAGTTAATTTAATAAATTCGTGAAGTGTAATGAAAAAAATAGACTCATATATATTTTGGTGTATTATAAAGGTCCACTGTCAAATTTTTTTGAAAAAAAAAAACGAAAAACTCATAAATAAAAACGGGAATGTGTGAGCTTTTTTAAGATAAGTATTTAATTTACTCTTTCCCTTCATTGTGTTAAAATACTTTTACAAAATTTAATAAAATTTAGCTTAGAACACTCTTATATGGGCCAGTTTCCAACAATTAGAGAAATATCCATATATTAAATATAAAATCCAATTTAAGATGTCGGGATTTGAACGTAATAATGTTCTTTAACTATCAAAAACATGATACAAGACGATAACTCATTAGCAATCGTTCAATTATCCACTGCGATATTGATTCGCGTGAAGCAAATATCACGATATCGCCGAATTCAAGTTACGTGATACAAGAATACCGTCGAACGATGTCGTCAAACGATAATCTCTTTACAAATGGAGGGCCTAGATAAGGGAGGGGATGAACATCTGTGAAATATTCGTAGGTCGGGCACGACAAATGATAACTGTGTAATCTAGCGACCGTTTCGAAATTTGCTGTTGGTGTTGATGCTGACGCAATTCCAAAGTTTAAAAGTTCAACTAGTAAACCCATTTTAGCTAATAGAATCTAATTCCATCCTGTTGATTTTGATGATCTCTATAATACTTATGATACAAAATTAAATCCAATAGCATAAGTTTTCTTGTGTTAACTTCGCGTTCTCGAACCATAACAAAATGTATTGCGATTTCCATTGTTAAATCTAGATTTTGGTCGGAAATTTGATACATATTTTTTGTTACCATTGGAACAGGATTTCAGATTGATTTTTTCTGTGGTTGTATTGTTGTCATTTCGTGTCTGTGAAGTTAGTGTCGATGTAGTTGTGAAGTTTCCAGTAACACAGATTGTTTGTTTTTGATTTAATTTATTTTTCACATCTTACTGCTATAGTTTCAATGGTTAAAAAAGTTTTTTTACAACCGATCTGTCAAGATCTGTCTTTTGATAGATCTAGATAAAAAAAAAGACTGAATGTCTGCATTTACCATTTCTAACTATTTCTGTATTTTGTCCATAGACAGTTTTGAGTTACGCATTTTTCATTTTATAACTAATGCTGTATATATACATAAGAGAAATAATAGTTTATAAATAATGCCAAAAATTTTGCTAAATTTCTTGTTTCTTTCTGCACACTTTCTAAGTACGTACTTTTAATATATTTAATTTCATAAACATTTGTTTTTAGTAAAAATTCCGTTTTGAAGTTATACGCATACAAATATTATTAATTGGAAACACTTGTCCTATTCTAATGAAATTGAAGAAATGGGAACACTTCCCAAAGAGAATATATACAATATGTTTATCTCTTTTCAACACAAACAATGTTACACCATCAATAGATTTATTTAGTCATTTGCATACATAAGTGAGAGAACCATCGGTGCCAAACAAACTCGTCAAATACGCCGCATAGTTTTTTGTTTGGTTCTTGAATAACAAATTAGAATGTCATACAAAAACGAAAAAATAATCGTTTGTTTCAAACGGTGTTGAACACCTAGTGGACACTGAACGCGGCCATTGTTTATCTGCAGACAAAAAATGTAAAATGCTCCACTACTTGTCGCCATCTCTTTTGTTCACTTTAATTGGGAAGAAAATGCGAAATTCCCAAATACAGCAGATATTGTTTCGCAAAATGATTTGTGGGATTTTATAAAGCACGATTAACACAAATCAAGTAAACAATAAATCACACTAGACTCTATACATTAATGTCTACATAAAAATATTTTCACCCAAGGGGAAACAAATAAAAAATATATATTCGCGGGAAACAGTCTCCACGAATTTCGACTGAAATATAGGGAAAAAAAACTGTACATGTAGCCATCCTGCTTTCGCTAATGCATTCTCTGCAACCAAGTCTTCGTTTTTAGTATTTTTTTATATATATTTGCTAGGTGAAATCGCACTAAACTGCTTTGGAATTGCCATTTTTTTAAATAACATATTATGAATACAATATTAGCAATTACATACCTTACAGATACAATCACTGTCGTGAACTCGAATTGAATTTATTGATGCTAGTATAGATTGGCAAGCATAATAAGGAACCGCACATCACTAGTGTTTTGATATTTTGTAGCTTCACATGAACTTTAAAATTCTAAATGGCGTCCCCCCGTGTCATACACACCAATGGTACTTTTATGTATGGTTTTGTGAAGCAGTTAAAGAAAATGGCTTCGCCCTTATTGGAAGATTTTTGCCATGAAAAAAAGATTAAACCGCATCCAACTTCAAAGCTTTGGGGTTATACTACAATATCGTATTAATTAATCGATATTGTTTAATCAAAATTATTTATCGATAACCTTTATATCATCTATTTCAACAATACAGAATATATTAAGGCCGTATGTCATTTGCTTTAAAATGCGGGTTAAATTTTATACATTGGCTAATTTTTGACATTTCTGTTGGGGTAAACAAAAAAAGTATTTTTGCTGTTACAATTGGAATAAATGGAATTTTATTTGAATACAATTTTCACAATTTCGCAAAAGAATTGGAACAAAATTCCTTTCTTTATAAGTCGTTGTAATTAAAAAATTCCGAATAGATTCAAGAAAGAACAAAAAAATCTTTTAATTATTTATTATTATCATTAAAATAAATATTTATGTTCAATTTACGCTCATGATTTAATATATCCGCCCTACTTTGTTCATGTTAAATATATTTCACATGTAGTGAAACACATGTAATCCCAACATTTTTGAAACCATCTTTTTTTAAATACAATTTTAGTTTATTTTACAATTTGCATTAGATTTTCTGATAACAATATATTCTTTGGTTTTTATTTAATAATCTGAATGTTGTACTATTTTTCCACCACATGTGAACACTAATAAGGAACAATCTATGAGCGTGCTTTCCATCTCTGGCAGAAGGTATACCAAATATCAGTAGGTATACCAAATGTCAGAAATTAGCCACTGGATAAATTTAAGCGAGCTGCTGAGCAGGTTAACATTTTTAAGTCCCTATTTATCATACTTATGTCAACATTTATGCAATGGCTAAAATGTTAACGCAATTGACACACGGCCTAACCCACTTTTATTAAAATCTGAATGGATGTTAATATATTTTTTAAGCCTTTATTCAGGGTCGCAAAAACTCTTATCCGTAAAATATTTCCCCACTCAAAATAGTTAGGGCCCAGTTATAGCTATTATTGAAAACCCTCATTGGAACATCTCTTTAACTTCTTGTGACTTTTTTATTCATTCAATCTTACGCAAGTTGGTGTCAAAAGAAAGCTTATAAATCTTAGAACATGATTATCCAAATATATATAAATTTTTATTTTTAGTTTTCGCAGGAAATCACTTCGTATTTTTCACTGATCAAGGTTTAATTTAGTGAAGTAGTGATTGGCATTACACCGAATCTAAACGGAATTTTCCAATAATTTCTATAAGAATCTGTGGAGGTAAGATTCCAGTTCCATCATGTTTCGTATTCCAATGAAGTCATTCAATATATAACATTTTTATTTTTGGATAATCATTTTGGTAAATTCATAAGTTTTGTTTTGACACCAACTTGCCAATGATTGAATTTATAAAAAAGCCGCAAGAAGTAAAAGAAAATTTCTCATTAGCGTTTTCAAAGGAAGCTATAACTGGGCCCTAATACAGGATTTGTGTGAAAAAAAGTACCGAATCCAACTTCAAAGACTTGGAGCTATATTATACTACGTTATCGTATTCATTTATCGTTAACATTTAATCAAAATGTGCCTGTTCACTCAAGAGTTTGCCTGTTCACACAAGAGTAAGGCCGTGTATCAATTGCGTTAAAATGTGGGTTAAACTTTACCCACTGGCTAATTTTTTACATTTCTGCAGGTGCTTTCCATCTCTGTCACCCTCAACAGGTATATCAAATGTCAAAAATTAGCCACTGGATACATTTTAGCGAGCTCTTGAGCAGGTTAATTTTGAAGTCACTAGTCACCATACCAATGTTAAAGTTTATCCACTAGCGGAAATTTTAACGCAATTGACACACGGCCTAAATAATAAATAATCACAGATTTTCATCTATTAGTTATGGTGTGCAGGGTATTATGTGTAAGAGGAGGGGTATGAAAAAACACTCCACAATTTAGATTTACTCGGTTAGTATCTTTGACGTTCCCTTGTGTGGTCCTGCACGAGAAAATTTATTTTCCGCTATGATGGAAATCTCAGTTCCCCACGTTCCTCTTTGTCCCAGACACTTGACATCTTGCGATAATTCAGTTATCGCCATTTTTGAATAAGAAAAGAGGGAAGAGAGAGGAATGAAAATACACAGAGTAATGTTCATTACGTGTGAACACCCAATGTTCCTCTTGTGTGATCTGCGACATTTGAATTATAGATAACATTTATAACATATTTGTCATCAATACAAAATATATACACCCATTTTCATTAGAATCTGGAAAAGCGTATAATTATTTGTAAAGCCTTATTCGTGGTTGCACAAATTCTTATAAATAAAATATATCCCCACCCATAATATTAATAATGTGCTTGCGCCAAATAAAGATCCAAAAAAGGAAACTTTTATAATTTGCTATTGTACAGTTCGGCAGACCTAGGGCCCAGTTATAGCTATCATTGAACAATTTCATTGGACCACAACACACGATGAAATAGTTTCTTATAGGAGTTATTGGAAAATTCCGTTTCAGTTCGGGGGAATGGCAATCATTACTTCATAAAAATAAATGTTGATCAGTGAAAAATCAGAATCGATTTTCTGCGAAATATTTAAATGTTTTTGGATAATCATGTTGACGGGCGCTACGGGCCCCGTTGTAGCATCCATTAAAAACCCACATTAGAAATTTTCTTTTACTTCTCGCGGCTTTTTTCATAAATTGAATCATTGACGAGTTGATGTAAAGAACAAAGCTTTTGAATTTTAGAACACGATTATCTAAAAATATTTCAGTTTCAAATCACCTTTTGTTTTCCAGTGATTAAGATTAATTTTTAAGAAGTAATGTTTGCCATTCCGCCGAAATGAAATGAAATTTTCCAATGAATCCTATAGCGAACTATTGAGATGAAATGTCGGTTCCATTATGTGCGGTGTTCATTGAACAACTTCATTGGAACACAAAAAATGATGGAATTGAAATTTCAACTCCATAGCTGGTTATAGGAATCATTGGAAAATTCCAGTTCATTTCGGTGGAATGGTATCCGTCAAACCACTTTTCGACTAATCAAGAAACTGCGGGAACCTCCGAAAATATGCCTTCCCTTTATAGATCAGTATGTGGAGTGGTATAAATAGAGATGAAGCGACAACCAGCGAGAGAGTCTAAATTACCTAATTACTGATGGCGTTTTTCATTGGTAAATCTGGATTTTGATGTTAAATTTAATCTTTTTAGCTACCAATGGAACACAATTCCAGATTGTTTTTTTTTTTATCTTTGTATAGTTCTAATTTTGTGTCTATGAAATGTAGCTGTCAATTCTCAAGTCACACAGGTTGTTTGTTTTTGATTTAATTTATATTTCAAGGATTGTGGAATTGCGGTGGAAAAACAAAAAACTGCGGATACCTCCGAAAAAATGTCTTCTCTTTCTAGATCACTATGTGGAGTGGTATAAAATTGAATGAAGCGACAACCAGCGAGAGAGCCTAAATTACCTAAATAATTATGACGTTTTCCATTGGTAAATCTGGATTTTGATCTGATATTTAATCTGTTTTGCTACCAATGGACCATAATTCCAGAATGATTTTTTAAAACCCTATCCCATAGGCGTATATTAGTTTTGATACATAGTCTGTAACGTAGTGAAATAATTTAGCTAGGTATACCTCAAAGTGTATGGATCGACTCAGAATCGCTAGCTGAGTCGATTAAGCCATGTCTGTCTGTCCGTCTGTCCGTCTGTAGGTAACCGTTTTTGGGAATTAAATTTTGAGCTGGGATAACGAAATTTGGTGCATTTGATTTTTGTATGTTCTGTTCGAACAGGTATAAACATTTTTGAAATCCGCCCACTGCCACGCCCCCTTTTAAATTAAACCTAATTTTAGGCCAAACCGTTCAAAATTTTCCAAAAAGTAACGAAATATATGTGTATATTTTATCCATAGAACGTTTTTTGCCACGCCCACTTTTTGGGGGCGCCTTTAGTAAAAAACAACCTTTTTCGGTAAAATTTTTAAAACATCGAAAAAAAATTATGCAAAATAATTGCTTTTGGTAATGTGAACATTTCTTTCATATATCATTTTTACCCACGCCCACTTTTTGGAGACGTTTTCACACAAAAACCATTTGTATACCCTACACCATACCATACGAAGTAGAAAAACGTTGTTTTTGGTCGAACCATACACGTTTTTGATAAACTGTCTGAACAATATTATATTTCTACAATTTCTCTAGTCAAACTGACAGTTTTCATTTGTATCCAGATTTTCGAAATTGATCTGAGATAAAAAAAAATCCATTTTTTTGCCCAATGGAAAACAAAAACTGTCAAAATCGGTCTTTTGACATGAGTGTTTTTTAATCATTGCTATAACTGGGCATTTATCAGGGTACATATTATATTGTTGCGAAACCCATTGCGCCAATTTGGTGGATTACGTTAATTCAACAACATCGTTTAAAACGTTGGTCTATGGATAAAGAAGAATTGGAATTTGAAAAACTTTAACTGTGAAACATAACTGCTAAAATACAACTAAAATACATCAACTTATAAAGGCACAATTAACCATCAGACGCATTTAGGTTATGCTGCATCGAATCAACTTTGTTTATGTTTTATGAATAAGGTTTTTAAGGCTTGTGTAGCTTTATACATATGTAATGTATATATATATATATATTGTGTTCGCAGAATTTTCTTGTTGACTCAAAACCCACTATGCTAATCTACAGAGGCGTGAAAAACAATTATCTTGCAAAAAAACAAGAACACCTTAGTCTACATATATTTGTTTGTTAACGGAAGAACATTTTTAAGACCGAATGAAAGCTACGATTGGCAAGCAATAAGAATTTTGGACATTCGCACAGTATTTGCGTACTATGCGGGTACGACTCGCAAGCGAAAATCCAAGAGATTTTGACAGCCCTATTGAACTATATATAAGAACTAACTCCAAAACAGTTTTGAGCAGAGAAGAGGTAAGGAATAAATAGTAAACTTTCCTGGAATTTTCCAGGATTTTGACAGATAAATTACTCACCACGGCCCAGATAAATTACACACACTTGTCTGCCGTCTGGTCTTTTAAACGTCAAAACGTAGACAACTGCCAAATTCAAAATTTTCAAACGAAAAATAACGGCCAAATTCAAAATTTCCCCACTTTTTGCCCACACCTCTTGGAATGCTGGTTAAGTGGATTTGACATACTTAAATGCTCTTGAAATGCTGGTTAAGTGGATGTTACATATGTAAATACTTCCCATGAACCTAAAATTTGAATAATGACAGTTGAAAATAATTTATTCACAATATATATAAATTCAGTTTCTAATATATTTTGTAAGACGTTTAGCCCTATTTATAAAAGCATAGCTCATTATATATATATATATATATGTATGTATATATATATATATAAACATAAAATGCTGAGTATCATAATCTGTATTTTTTGTACCAAAAATATTTTTTTTTCCGTGGGCTGGTGGAAATCTCACAAGACACGATAGGCACGTACCCAAAGTGTGGGACTTTAACTCAACTTATCTAGCAATTTTTTTATCACGAGTAATGAATGTTTGGCAGGTAACTTTCCTGTGAGAGTTCCTGATTTTCCTGCAATTTATAGCGCGGGTTGTTATTATCGAGCCAAATCTAAGGGCTTAATTCTTTGAAGACGCCGCAATAAATTTGTTTCGTCAAGAATTCGGAGGACCGTTGTGTGAAAGTGTCCCAATAAACGTTTTTTTATATTTGCGTGCAAAATTTGTCGTTTCATCTTTAACCGAGGGAATATTTAGATCTCTGGTTAGATCTTCATTACGTATATACCACGGCGCATTGAATGATGAATGATCTTAACATTTTGTTTTCAAAATTTTGAAAAATATTTACATTCGTATCACTGGAACAACCCCATAGTCCAGACCGGCTTCAGCACTTGCTTGTATAATAGCAGCTTGTCATCAAGGTTAAGCTTCGAATATTTTCCGAGTAACCAGTACAGTTCTCTGTATATATTTTTTTCTTCGCATTTCTTATTTACATGCGACTTCTATTTTAATTTTGCATCGAATGTCATTCCGAGATATTTCGCTGCATTTGCAAAAGGGACTCGAAGCGTATTGAGAAATACTGGCAAATTGTTTGTCCGCTTATACGAAAAGTCTACATGAATCGACTTTCTCTCGTTAAGTGCGATCGTCAATTCATTACCCTCGTTAAGAGATATCACGTGTAAATAGGAGGTACAAGAGTGGTCCAAGGGAGCTTCCTTGGGGTACTCCTGGATGGAGGATTTTATGTAATTTTTCAGGCAGAACTTGTCTTAGCTTGCATTGAAGGCATCTATGCCAAACTTTGTCAAAAGCTTGCGACACGTAAAGAAATACGGCTGAGCAATTTTGTTCTTCAAAAGCTTTCTCAATTACACAAGTAATTTGATGAATTTGGTTCACATTCGAATGTTCACTTCTAAACCCAAATTGATGGTCAGGTAAAAGGCGTTTCTGATCAATAATGGGGTATAAGCGACCGATGCAATATACTTTCAAAAACTTTTGAAATTATATAACAAGTAAAATAAAATATTGAGCATGAAGATAAAAAAATCAATTTATGTAGGATCAAAATGTCTTGAAATTCTGAACCTTCCATGCAGCTAATATACAGAGCTTAAAATTGATAATATATGAAAACCGATTATTTACACTGATTAAGCGCATAAAATATACTAAGAGATATTTAAATTAAGAAATTATTCAACATTCCTTTGAAAATACGGCTGTAAATGATGAAAATAATATTTTTAAATATTATTTGGCGTATTAATAAAATACATAAGTTAAGTGTTGAATATCGTTATTCAATGAAAGTGAAAACTAATTAACTCGTTTAAGTAGGAATTAAATTAAGATTTGCCGTCTGAATAATTGCGACTTTTTCGGCACAAACTTTTACCAATAATTCTATAAGCGGCTTTATTAGTTGTAACGTTTTGTTTACTAATTTGCGCATACCTGATCGCCTTGTTTCCTATTTCTATTCCTTTTGTTATTTTCTGCTTTCATTGTTAATAAAAACTCACATATAATTTCAATTTATTTTGACAACGGAATAAGAACAAAATAAATAAATAACAACTGATGATGACATCGGAAATTGTACTGACTGTATATACTTCTAATATCATCCGTCTTCTTAAAAGCATACCAGGATTTATTCCCAAAATATGTAAATAAATTTAAACCAAATCAATATTAAAAATATAAATTAAAACAGTTGTATTTCAAATTAATAAATCTTTTAACGAATATTTTTTTTAAATATTTGTTATCCATTGGAATGTAATCCCACCACATATTGATGTAAGCCGACCCTCGGATTTTCCTTTTTTGTATATGTCAAGATCAGCTGTTTTAATTTAACTCAAACCAGTTGATACACACAATTACCAATTTATTTACATATTTCGTGCGGAAACAAATTGTAAGTTTTATTATTTTGTTAATTATTTTAATAAATTTTAACATAACTAAAAAATAACATAGCTGAAGAAACCGCAGAGTCTCACGGTGAATGAAATTTTAAAACAACCCATAGAATCGTTTGGGAAATCGATATTGGGCTTGTTTTTAATTGAAAAGCCAAACACGCTGCAATCTGATCATTCCT
The DNA here is from genome assembly GCA_949824845.1 of Rhingia rostrata. NCBI lineage: Eukaryota > Metazoa > Arthropoda > Insecta > Diptera > Syrphidae > Rhingia > Rhingia rostrata. The sequence goes on from OX463759.1 coordinate 29,082,685, forward strand.
AAAAAAAAACATTCTTCTTCAACTCCAAGAATATGATGTCACAATGGAGGTAATATAATCAGTCTAATTTCAACTACATCTATATACATAAGTGCTATTACTTTCTTATAGGATGAGCAAGGGTGAGGTGGCTTACTGTCTGCACGCAAACAAACAGAGGACCTCAAAAAGGTAAGTTAAATTTACTACATACGAAAGACAACACAATATTACATTAAATTTCTTCACCCAATTCCATAGTGCTATGACAAACACCATATACCATCATGTTCGGCCCGGACAAGTGTGGCAATGATATCAAGCTGCATTTCATTGTCCTTCATGGTCATGCAATTAATCGCATCTATGAAAGAGAAACACAGTCAAAGACCAAGTTACAATGATTTTACTTACTCCTAATCGATAGTCAAAGTTGTTGCATAACTTTTGTTTATAGATAACGCAACATAGACAAACTCCCGCATTTGTATCAATAACTTGTAAAGGCTGACAAGACAAAACATTACAAATTCATGTTGGCCATAAAGTAGTTAGTGAGGGTTCATTGCTTAGCAATTTCGTTCCAGTCGTAAATTTACCAAGGAAAATTGTAGATCCAGAGGACAAGAAACAAGACAGATTGGATGAGCGTGAGAAGGTAATAATGCGATATGCGAAATTTCGGCAGTCATAAACTGGTTGATATTTCTTTTATGTAGATTCCAGATCCTGATGCAGAGAAACCAAATGACTTGGATGAAGATATACTACCACAGATTCCAGACCCATTGACTGCTAAAACCCATAGGTGGTCGGATGAAGAACCAAAAATGAAAGTAAAGTAAACGACGACAGAAAGCAACATTCTAGCCCAAAGGTGAACAAGGCTGACATAGAAGTGAAAGAGACAACAGAGCCACCGGCAAGGAATAGTGGTGGCAGTGGCCAGCAGTGAAGAAGAAGTAGTAGAAGAGGAGGAGGAAGGTGTAAATAAGGAGCAGCAAACTGCAGAAGCTTCCGAAGAGACAAAAGTAGGTTAACGAAACAAAGTTATTTCATATTCATAAGCGAGGAACTTTGTCCAGTAGTCTCATGCTTCAAAGGCATCAACAAATGCATAGACTTATATGAGCTCACGCTCCGAATTCGTGAAGTTGAGCGTAAATGGTTTGAAAGCCATTTAGCGGAAAGATAACAAAAAGTTACCTATGTACATAATGGGTATAGCCTTTAACTTCTTAATTTGATCTGCTCGTGGCCTAAGCCCACACTGATGAGGACCGATCAGGTTGTTGGCATACGAGGTGTTCACATATTACAGCGCAATGGATTTTTTAGGCGCTGCTTGGGGGACTTGTGTCGCTTGCGAATACAGTTTTCCGATATTATCACATTAGTTGCCGCGTAAGGAATATCCGAATTACAATCTCAGGATGTTCACTGTTCAGATATCTGAACTACTTGATACCTGGTGTTGGTGCTAATGGTGTTGCTTATTTCCATTCACTCGATTTTAAACTTTCTACAAGATAGAAGAACAAATTATGTACAGTAGTCCAGACAAACTAAGTCGGACTCATGTCCTAATCCATAGACTATGTTTGATGTGCTACTTACGCTTTACCTCCCTAGTCTCAAATTTTTCTATTGGCTTAGAACTAGCCGGTAGTCAGGAATCTAAATTTGTTGACAATTTAAGTTAACAAACCTTTCGATAATAAAAACCTCGATGAGAACCTTCTCACAAAAAAATAAATTAGAGATTACATTTTAAGGGAATTTTTTTGTTTTATTTATATATAAAGGAACAAATTATTGTTTTGCATTGTTGTTGTTAGAAGTTATTGACATAAGCAGTAAGTTATAGCAGTAATTACAAATAAGATATGAGAATAATTAAAGTGTTAATTCTTAGTCTTGTAAATTATACCTATTTTGAAAATTATATAGAAAATGAATACTGAGTATTTATCAATAAGTCTAATTGGTTCGTCGTTGACTAATTGTTCGTTGATTGAAGGTTAAGCAAAGTGTTTTGAAATATGTTATCCTGTCATAATAACAGTAATATATAATATCAAAAAATAGAAAGATGATATTTATTATTGCACTGACACAAACAGAATGGTCACAACAGTTAATTTTGGAACTGACCTTGCTGCTCGAAAACAATTTCTTGGCTTCTCCATATTTGCATGTTGAACACATGTAGTTTGTCTCTTTTTTGGGATCACCACTAATCATTTTTACAGTTGTTGAGTTGCCATTTCTGAACTCAATTTAGTTTTCGTTGATTGTTGATCAGTGGTCTAGCTCCAATGTTAGAATTGGATTATTGCTTCAGCTGGACATTCTTTGTTAACCCTTGTGTAGGTGTCAAGGTACCTGGGTACTTTCTCAACATTATTTTACAAAAAAAAAGTGTTCCATCACAGCGACTTTGTCAGTATTTTTAATACCTTCCTAAAAAACATTTATGTGTTAAATGCGCAATTCAGATCGAAAATCGAGGCATATGCTTCGTCTATAGAATTTTTTTGTTGACATGCTCTCGAATATGACATCAAAGTACCTGGGTACTCCCGTATATTTCACACTGAAATGCGTGAGTGAACATCAACATAGCGGTTTTTGTATCAGTCACATGCAAAACTGCATGTATCAACATAGCGGTTTATGTATCAGTCACATGCAAAGCTGCGTCTGAGTGGCATTTTCAACTGAATTGTGAATCAAAGTAGACGTTCCTGCAAAATAATTGGTAAAAATATGTCCTCATCATCTGGTGATACTAGTTCGCAATGGAATAACGCAATGGAGTACAGTTCAACCAAATACAAGTGTTCGGACCCCTGCATATAACATCATTCGACAAAGAAATGGGCCCATCGCTGGTTTGGAGATGAAAGCAGAAGCTGATATTTTCATGGCTTTTTTCACTCCTGTTATGGCAGACATCGTAGTAACAGAAACTAATCGAAAAGCTCTTAGTGTGTATGCATCATTCAATTCCAATCATTCGGATAGGCCACCAAGGGCATGGAAACCACTCACTGATCAAGAGTTGCAAGTGTACTTGGGCGTTCTCTTTATGGCCGGGGTGCACCATTCGAGTGGCACCATCGGTTCTCTGGAGCTCGGACTCCGTCATCCATTTTCATGCTGCAATGCCTCTGTGCCGATATTCTGCAATTACGCGCTTTATACGCTTCGATAATATGCACACTAGAGCCGATAGAATGTCTACTGATAAAGCCGCACCAATTACTGATCTTTGGAACTTAATGAATGAACAGCTGCATAGAAACTACAGGCCATCTACAGACATCACTGTCGATGAATAGCTATTTCCATACAGAGGCCGTTCTAAGTTTACGCAGCACATACCCTCAAAACCAGCCAAATATGGTATAAAGGTTTGGTGGGCCTGCGATGCGTCAAACTATTATCCACTGCGTGGTGAAATCTATACTGGAAAGGAGGCAGGTGCAGCACGGCAGACCAACGTTGGAGAAAATGTAGTTAAGCGGTTGATGCGGAGGTACGAGGGATCAGGCCGAAATGTAATCACGGACAATTTTTTCACTAGTTTGGACCTCGCGAAATACCTTCTGGCTAAAAATTTAACTTTGCTTGGAACAGTACGCCAAAATAAAACATTCATTCCACCACAAATGAAAAAACACAAGGACCGTGAAGAGTTTTCGAACGTATTTGGCTTCCATGAATCGAAATACAGTATGGTGTCATATGTACCGAAAAGAAACCAGGCTGTGATTATCTTATCGTCTATGCATCAGGATAACTCTATCGGCGATGAACAAAATAAGTACAAGCCAGAGATGATACTCTACTACAACAAAACAAAGAGTGGAGTAGATATGATGGACAAAATGACAGCATTTTACACGACAAAGCGCAGAACCAAACGGTGGCCGCTCGCCATGTTCTACAATTTGCTTGATGTCTGCGGTCTAGCAGCATATGTCGTGTATTCTTTCAACAACCCGGACATCACTGCGACCAATAAACGGAGGTTGTTTCTCACCAACATGGCTAAGCAACTCGTGCTGCCAGGTATAGAAGAGCGGTCGAAAATCCCGAGAGTGATGGCCAACTTTTCCACGTCGCATTGTATCCAGTTAGCGCTCGGTAAGCCAATTCATCCAACAATGGCTGCTCTACCTACACCAGAACGCGGAGCAGACGGACGCCTTGTGTTCAAAGGTACTTGCCAACTTTGCGTTTCAGGTCGTAAACGCAAAACACGTAAGGAATGTATGTGGTGCACAAAGCCAGTATGTGATCAGCACTGCAAAAACTTAGCAAAATGCCTATCCTGCGTCGCTACCGATCCATAGTTGCTGCAACAGCCTAAATCACTATTACTTGTTTCTTGTCAAATATAATATTTATGAAAAAAATAAAGTTTTTACAAACATTTGTGCTTTGGAAAATATATTTGTTTTATATTATTCACAAATGAACAAACAATTACCATACAAAATATGCTGCAGTACCTGGGTACCACGGCACTCTTAACTGTAAGTTTTTGTTGCCACTCACACAAGGGTTAAATCTGAATCTACGAAAAAGACGATTACAACACATAGTCGATATAAGATAGTCACCCTTATTCCACATGGCGTTTTTATTAAACGACAGATAGCGTTTTTTGAAATCGGTATTACAACTGGCAAGTCTGAAGGCGTTTTATGTCGTTTAACGCTACGTGGCGTTTAAGTAGTGTGGAACGCAAGTTCTTAAAACGTCATTGCAGTTATTCGCATTCTAACAGTCGTTTTAGTTGGATAAAACGACAGGTAAAACGCCAATAATTGTCGAATATAAATTTGCAAACGACTAGGTGTCGAATTTTTGTTAAAATGTGAGTTTCGATTAATTTGTGTATTAATTTAAGGATTTTATTAATTGTTATTTGTTCAAGGGTGAAAATAACAACCCCAGAACAAATGAAACGTTTAGTTGAATTAATTGAACAAAATGTTTCGCTGGCAAGAAATTTCAAAAGAGGTATTCCCCAGACCATAAAGAAACTAATTTAACATACAATCATAGCATTTAAACTAAAAAATCCTTTCCTGTTGTAATACTTATGTTGTTCGTTTTTTGTCGTTGCCAAAATGCGTATGTGAGTGCCATCGACACATCCTAAGACTCCTGGAATTCCAGCCTTTTCATAAAACGTCATTTTCGCACAGTTCTTTTCTTCATCTGTGTATTGCATGCTTATCCATTGTGGGCAAATATTTTCCTCCATAAGGGAAAGCGTTTCTTTGATGATTTTACTAAACGTTGGTTGAGCAAGACCCAAATTAAAATCATTGCCTACACCCTTTTGATACCCACCTTCCGCAAGAAATCGCAATGTCGACGCAAGTTTTAAAATGACTGGCACTGACAATGAAATACCAGCGATTGGAATTTTATCCTTTAGTTCATTCAGTAAATAGACGAAAGCTTCTTTGCTAAGTTTGAAGTACATTTTAAATCTGGAAATGTTATCAGAATTACGTATTTTTACTTCAAACTATTTTTTTCTTAAATCCACTTACTTTGAGTCAGGTAAATCCAAAGGATTAGATTTTGACCTGATTCTTCTTCTGATGTTTTTCATTTCTCTTTTTGCAATTTCATCTTCTTTTTCGTCTTCACTTTCCCATGATATAAACATTGCCATGCTATTCATTGTTTTTGTAATATTATTTTGTATTTTGAATTTAAAATATGTAAAATAAATGCTCATTTTAAATTTCAAATTGCAAAACATAAACGCCTATCTGTCATTTTTGTATCAGCTGTTGCTGTGGAACTCATGTGGAATGTAACAAAATGAGAGAGGAGGCGTTCAGAGAATAGAATACCGACACTTAAACGAAACTAAAATGAATCGACTCAAAAAACGCCATTTGTCGTTTAATAAAAACGCCATCTGGAATAAGGGTGAATTTGCTATTTCAAGCCGAGCACTGTGGATTTGCTCTGGATTCTGCATGTGCTCCAGCCATTTGGGATCTACTTCATATGTTGTATTGTTCGTAAGCTTAAATAAAAGAAAAGGTTATTCTCCGGCAACGGTATGTCACACTTTGATTACTTACCACTGCATCAATTTCTTCAATTGTTGTGCAAATTAAAACCTTACACGTTAGTTAAACTTAAAAAAATCATTTTCTAAATCCGTATGCCTTCACGGCTAAACTTAAAATGACCCAACAATTTGAAAATGACAACTATATCTAAGTGCAATCGTCAATGCAGCCAGGCGCAAGGTCAGCAGTCGACATCCGTTGCTTAAAGTCGAACGTCCTCGTGAGATGTTGTTGATGTCGCGAGATGAGGGATGTCTTCGAGGCCTAAGGTCATTGTCGATGATGGGACTTCTTCTTTTGCCATACCCTTATGTCTTGTCACTCTGTACGCGAATATTGTGGTAGCCAGGATTGCAACCATAACAATGATGTTAACGCATAAGTTGATTCCGTGTTTTGTTTGAAGTAGCTTGCTTTCTTCGGTGCTGTTGACGTGCAGCTCATTTATCATTCAAGAGATAGAACCTCCTCAGTTTTGTCTGGCTTGGATGATAGTTTTAGTATTGCCGGTAAGGGTTGGTGACTTGTGATTTCTCTGGACATGATTTTTCTTCCACTAACTTCTATGGTGGTGTTGAATTGTTTGATGATGATCGTACCTTTGAGCACTACGGTTTCGTTGTTGATGAGTACTGGGCCATTAAACTGGTTGAGGAGAAGTATTCCTGATGATATTTCTTCTACGTCTGGAACATGTTCGTTGTTGATGATGAAACACGATGCTATTTGGCTTTTCATGAGCATTGGGATGCACGATGAATTACTTAAATTAACAATGTTATCTTTATTACAAATTGAAAGGGTATTATATGTTTTACATGTCTTATTTATACCATATATTTCTTTGTTACATTCTAATGTCGAATCATATTTAATATATTTATGATCTTATTTATTTTAACAGGTTTCAATAATGACAAATTAAATGTTTATTGAGTCGTTGTTGGAATACTTAAAATATATATTAGATTTTCATCATTTGAGGCAATTCTTATTTCGGCAAATTCTAGTGCCTCATCTACGTTAATATAAGGAATATTATCTACTTTTAAAATTGTTTCAGTTATGTTTATTTCTGTATTTGATAATATAAATTAATTTATTATGTTTGCTTTTGCCCATAGAATGGCAATTTCTACATTCACTATTTTTTCCTCAATTATGTCTAATTTATATTTAATTCTCATTATTATTTCACTATTATGATGCTCGTTATCCTTAACTAATTCAATGAATTTATTTGTAATATTAGTTATTTCGTTAATTTTTTGTATGGACATTCTGTTTATTATGACTTGGTTATTACTATTCCTTAGAACATTATTCATTTTATCTGTTACAATTTCAAAGTCGTGGTGGTCTTGGTTTCCCGCGATCCACTTCCACGCAGAGCCCATAAAATCTAAAATCTATTTATTTTAAGTCTATTAATATAAGTTTTAATACGCGATATTTCGTGAGAAAATAGCAGGGTTTGGGATGTGTTTGCTGGTCATGGATGTCCTTAATGTAGCTTCCAGGTCATTCAGTGTTGTCACGTTAGTCGCTATGGAGTCGATCAAGTGTATGATCTTGAAAGATCCATTTTGCAACTTTGCACGGCCCATATTGATCTTTATCAGTTGGGAATTGGAGTTATCACAAATTTGTTCTTTACCATTGCACAGTGGTTATAGTAGCCTGTATTAAGAAATTTAATTTTTTATAAGATTTTTGTGAATGATTTTGCCTGACTGAGTTTTTACTGTTGTGTTGTTATCCTGGGCTACTATTTCCTTGCTATATCTGGGACTCAGTTTGTTTCCTATTCGCTTGTTAGTTTTAACGTAAATGATTTCTCCAGTACAATATTATTTGAGAGGGCTTTTCTCTGCGTTGTGATATTTTAAGTCTGCTTGTTGTTTGTCTCGTAATCTGTTGGTGTTTTCCTGTCGTACTCATTCAAGTTGTTCTGAGTCGTTTAGTAACTGTCTACCGAAAAAGGTGCCTATGGGTTTTTTGCCTGTAGTTGAATAAATGGATCGATTGTATTCAAAGATATATCTGTCCAGTAATTCTGCGAATGTGCTATGAATGTTGTCAGTCTTAAGACAGCGGATAAGTTCTGAAAGTGTAGAACTTCCACTTCGCCGTTGACAGAACTTGTATATGGAGGTGCTTTAAAAACTTGAATGTTGAACATGTTCTCTATCATGAATGTTATAGAATTAGAAGCCAAGGACTTCTCATTGTCCATAACAATTGTTTGAGGTACTCCAAAAGCCAGTATCAATTCTCTTAGAGGTTGCTTAATATCCTCTGAGGCTCTGGACTTCAGTATTTTGGCTAGTGCGTATTTCGAGAACTTGTCAATTGCTGTTAGGATTTTTTTTTTATTAGTGAAGTAAATATCGACATGGACTATTTGGCCGGGATATTTGGGAATAGGGGTAGGTTGCAGTTCGGGTTTATTTGGGTGTCTGTCGTATTTATGCTCCATACAGATTATACACTGTTTCGTTACCTTCTCTATTTTGCATCTCATATTGGGAAAATACAAATTTTGAATTATTTGAACCTTGTTCTCGCGGGAATTTTGATTTGCTCGGGTATGTTCTTTTATGATTTCTTCATTTTGTCGATTCAGATCTGTTAGGTCAGTGACCATTTTTCGAGCAAACCGTACTTTATATTGCCTAAAATGTTTTGGATAAATTTCCTGTACCATGCCCAAGATTCTCTCTTCAGTTTTGAGACCATTTGTGACTGAAGGATTTAAATATTGTTTAAAAATGTCTATCAATTTGTCTGGGGAGTATTCTGGTTCTACAAAAGTGTGTCTGTGATATGTGGGATAGACGATCTGAAATTCATGTGAGGGGGTGTCTCCAACGAGAAGAATAATCTGGTTCTTGAATGCATTTATGGGTGCGTCAACAATTTTTATTAGATCATGGCCAGAACTTTCGTCACTATGTTGTGTTACTGTGAGTGAATTTATGTGGCTACTTTTAGGTGGCCTTGACAGGGCGTCAGCAACCACATTGGATCTTCCAGGCTTATAATTTAGTTCGTAATTAAACTCCTCAAGGAAAGCATTCCAACGGATCATCTTGCTGTTGGTATTTTTGTTGCCTAGAGCATATGTCAAAGGTTGATGGTAGGTAAATATTTTAAGCTTGGTAGGACCTTATAGTTAGCTCTTTGGTGAAGTAAGAACCCACACTATTGCCAAAATCTCTTTCTCATTGGCCGCGTAATGTTTGTCGGCTTTGGTCAGTGTTCGAGAGATGAAAGTTATTGGTTTATTGTCTTGCTAAAGTACGGCTCCCAGTGCATAGTCCGATGCATCAATAGTTAGATGAAAATCTTGTCAGGAAAGGTAAGGATTACGTCGTCAGAAACAAGACAGCTTTTGATTTTACCAAATGCTTCCATTCCTGAATCTGTCAAATGATTAGCCTTTTTACTTGATGCTGTTCTGGACACGCGTCCTTCCTCCCCTCTTAATAGGGCTGTAAGGGGTTTTGCCAGCTTTGAGTATTCTTTTACAAATCTTCGGTAAAAACCCGACAGACCCATGAATGACCGTAGGTCTTTCAAAGTTCATGGATATTGGAAATTAGTGATGGCTTCAAACTTATCCGGATTCGCTTTTATACCATCTGAAGATACAATAAATCCCAGGAACTCAACTTATGGCCTTAGAAATTCGCATTTATCCAACTGCACTCTAAGGTTGGCATGTTGAAGAGTTTCGAAAATAATTTTTAAATTTTGAAAGTGTCGCATCCTTACTGAACACATTATGTCGTCGATATAGACATAACAAATCTTACCGATGTGTTTTCGTAAGATATCGTCGAGAGCTCTCTGAAAAATAGATGGTTCATTCTTCAGCCCGAAAGGAAGTCTTAAGAATTCATACTTGCCATTATTGACAGAGAATGAGGTTTTCTCAATATCGTCCTCGTGTAGAGGTATTTGGTGAAACCCACTTTTAAGTCGATCACCGAAAAATATCTATTCTTTCCTAGTTGCGCTAACACGTCATAGGTTTCTGGAATCGGGTAAAGATCTGGTATTGTTATCGAATGGAGCTTCCTATAGTCGATTACCATACGGTACTTCTTTTCACCGGAAGTGTTCTGTCCAAACTTATCCTTTGTTTAATATTTCTTTGTTCGTTACCACAGTTAACGATTCCGTAAAATTCGTGAAGTAAAACACCGGTTTCGACCACGTTATAATAGCGTATATTTTCATGTGAAAAATAAAATTCAGTTTTAATAGCTTTGCACCACAAATGTCAAAACGTTAATAATCAAAATGTAAACAATCAATTTTGTACTAAATGTTAAGGTGGAAACATAATGTTACAATTAATCGCATTTTAACTTATTAATTATTAACAATTATTTATTCGTAATACATTTTATGAATTTCGTTTCTTGTTCAGCAACATTCACCCCGCCGTGGACTATGTTCACCACGTTTTCCAGTACTGCTTCAAAACAGAAAATTGGCATCACTGATTTTTGTTTGGAACTCGCTTCGCTTCCAGTTGTTGATATGTGCTGGGTTTTCTCGTCTTTGATTCTATGAAAGAAATGATTAGTGCGAAAGAGTAGAACAGAACAAACAAAATATGAATAAGATCTGTATATCGCGTAGTGTAAGTGAGTAAAGCCTTTAATAACTGCCTTTGCTAAATGCCAAGCATTGTGGAGTTGTTTACCTATTAGCCGACGTAGTGTTATCTCCCTTTGACTCACCGCGCGATCTACAATCTTCGATTGACCTGTTTCGATTGTTATTGTTTGTTATTGTTTAGACCAGCGTCGGTTTGAAATTTAATTTCGTTTTTTTTTTTTTTTTTTTTTTTTTTTTTTGTGGAGCGGTTGTTAATGTTATTAAATGTGAGTATGATTGAAAAATTCTTCAGTTAAGTGATAGTTTGGTGTAATAATTAAGGTAATTGATGTTTTGTAAATGATATTGTATGTGTTGTGTACATTGTTTGTGGTCTTTGTTTGTAGGGTTGTGGACTGTAATTTATACGAGTCGTGTAGATAAATATGTGTTGGGTAAATTTTGTTTTGATTTCGTGTGTTAAGGGTTGTTTTTGTATGGGAAATCATGTGTGGGGTAAATTATTTATAATTACTATTAAAAAATATTTTTTTTTTATTTTATTTATTTTGTGAGAAAGTGCTGATATTCGAATTCGCATTATATGATCGTTTCTTCCGCGGCGGTTTTATTGCTTGGTAGAACACAGATTTTCGTGATGGGTCGTCGTAATTCACCATTCTGTGTTTTTAGTGAGACGACGCGAATTAAATTATCTGATCCCGGGTGGAGTTGTTTGATGCGAGCCATCATCCATTTGGATGGCGGTGTCCTTTCATCCTTGACTAGTACCAAATCTCCAACTTGTGGTTGTTCTTCCGTTTTTAACCACTTCGGTCGCTGCTGAAGACGGGCTAAGTACTCTGAACTCCACTGCTTCCAAAATGTTTGATGCATTTTTTGTATCAGCTGCCAGCGGTCAGGATATGAGATACGTTCATCGGTGATGTATGGTTCCGGAATGTGTTGCGTTGGTTCTCCTATGAGGAAGTGTGCCGGTGTTAAAGTGGTGAAGTCATCTGGGTTACTGGTGAGTGGACACAACGGCCTTGAATTAAGACATGCCTCAATTTGTGCTAAGAGTGTGGCAAGCTCCTCAAATGTGAGTGTTGAATTTCCAGTTACTCTTTTAAGATGATACTTCACCGATTTTACACCCGCTTCCCATAACCCTCCAAAGTGAGGAGAAGCTGGAGGAATAAAGTTCCACTTTGTGCCTTCGTTGGTTGACAATTCAGCGATCTGTTTCTGGTCGAAGTTTGCTGCCCTTCTTAACTTGTCCAGTTCTCTGTTTGCACCAACGAAGTTTTTTCCGCAATCGCTAAATATCTCCGTGCATACTCCTCGTCGTGCAGAAAACCTTCTCAAAGCAGCAATGAAAGCTTGAGTAGTCATGTCGCTAACCAGCTCAATGTGAATGGCTTTGGTAGCCAAACAGACAAATATCGAAAAATATGCCTTGAATGTTTTGGTTCCTCTCCCTTTCCACGCCTTCACGTCTATGGGACCAGCGTAATCCACCCCAGTGAAGCTAAAGGGCCGAGAAACTCGAACTCTCGGCGCAGGTAAGTTACCCATTAACTGATTACTCAGTTTGGGACGGTGTCTAAAACAGATGTTACAGCCATGGATGACCTTCTTTACAGCATTTTTAATGTTGACAATCCAAAATCGTCTCCGAAGATAACCAATCATTTGTTGCGTACCCCCATGGAATGTCTTCTCGTGGGCATCCATTACAACGAGACGGGTAAAATGATGATTTTGCTTCAAGATTATTGGATGTCGCTGATCATAATCTAGCTCCGCATGTTGTAATCTTCCTCCTACTCTCAGTATTTTTTCCTCGTCTACGAAGGGGCACAAGGATGTTAATCCTTTAACCATTGGATGTTTCTTGTTTGGCTCAACAGAAAACATACATCGTTGGACGGTTCGTACAGCCATCTTTAATGCACTGTACATTTCCACCGGTGAAAGCGTTGTCGATCTGTGTATGTGTTGCCGTGTGGATGCTGGTTGAGCCAATCTTAAACAGTACGCTAAAATCCTTAGCACCTTTTGAAGATTTGAGTGTCGAGTAATCAGTTCGCTTATTGAGTTGTCGTCTGTTTTGACGCTGTGAACCTTAATTATTCGTCTCTCCTCCTCAGTTGCAATGCCGTTCGGTTGTTTTGGTATCGTAAATTTCCATTCCGACCTTAAAAATTCTGGACCATTCCACCAAAGCCGGTTTCCCTTTAGCTCGGAAGGGAGAAGTCCACGAGATGCGAGGTCCGCTGGATTTTGTAACGTGGGTACGTGTCTCCAGATGCTGCAGTTTGTGATGCGTTGAATTTCTGCTACTCGGTTCCCAACGAAGGTCTTCCATTTTGTCGGCGGTGCAGTGATCCAAGCCAGAGTGATTGTCGAATCTGACCACGCATACGTTCTGACGTTTCCCAGCCGAAGAACTCGTGTGGTGTACTCTAGCAAGGTAGCCAGCATCACCGCTCCACAAAGCTCCAGTCTAGGAAGACTTACCGTCTTTAATGGAGCTACCCTGGTTTTCGCCATAAGGATATGCATCTGAATCGTACCATCTTCATCTAGAACCCGTAAGTATATGACCGCACCGTAAGCTTTTTCCGATGCATCACTAAATCCATGAACTTCTACCTTTTCAGAATTTTCTCGTAAATGGACCCAACGTGGCATCCGAATTTGTTCGATGAGTGGTAGCTCCTGCGAGTATTTATCCCACTCCAGCTTAAGTTCGGATGCAATTGGCTTGTCCCATTCAAGTCCACGCCACCAAAGTTGCTGCATCATCATTTTGGCCTTTAATATGCATGGCGAAATCCAACCCAATGGATCGAATAGACGTGCAATGGTCGAAAGCATCGTCCTTTTTGTGGTTACTTGTGCTGCTTCAATGGATATATTTCCGTAGGAAAACGCATCGTCACCGGGGTACCATTTAATACCCAAGGCCTTAACATGGTCAGACGTCTGGAAAGGCATCGATAACCCTAATTCCTGCTGATCCAAGGGAATGCCGCTTAAAACATCCTTCGAGTTGCTTGTCCATTTCCTTAGATGAAAACCGGCTGTCTCAAGCAGTTTTGTCACCTCATCTCGTTTTCGTACAGCAGCCTCCACTGAATCAGCTCCGGATATCAAATCATCCACGTACATTTCTTCCCGAACGGTCCTCCCCCCCTCGGCAAATCGTGTTGCTTCGTCAGCTGCCAGCTGATTTAATGTGCGTATGGCAAGATATGGCGCACTCGCAGTGCCAAAGGTGACTGTGTCCAGGCGATATGTTTTAATAGGATCCGTTCTCCTACTCCTCCAATAGATGAGCTGGTAATATGCATCCTGAGGATTCATCCTGATTTGCCGATACATCTTTTCAATGTCTGCTGTAAATGTAAATTGGTAAGTTCTCCACCTCAATAAAATGTCGATTATATTATTTTGTATTTTTGGGCCTACCATTAACCGCTCATTTAAAGATGTTCCATCCGAACATTTAGCTGCCGCATCAAAGACGACACGCAGCTTTGTTGTTGAACTGGTATCCTTCCTTACTGCGTGATGTGGTACAAAATAATGTCTAGGACCCCTGAGAACATCATCACAGCAGACATTGATTTCCGTCATCTGGCCCAACTCCAGGTATTCTTCAATACACTTGGAGTATTCTTTATGTAGTGTCGGGTTATTTTCGAAACGCCTCTCCAATTGATGAAACCTACGCAAGGCTCCTAACTTCGAGGGTCCAAGCGCAGGTTGACATCCGTCCTTAAATGGAAGCGAAACTTCATATCGCCCATCTGATAAACGTTTCGTTGTTTCCATAAAATGTTTTTCACATTTTAAGTTCTCCTCCGTCTCTGCAATCTGAAAAGGTACCTCTTCTATTTCCCAAAATTTTCGCATTTGTTCGTCTATTTCCAGCGATTGGTGAAAATTTCGAATTGGCATTGTATAGGTAGATACCTTCCCCAGTAATATCCAGCCCAGCTGTGTATTTTGCGCTATAGGAGATAGCTCGTCTCCTCTTGCAATTTCGGGTAAAATTAATTCTGCGTATACGTCGCTACCTAATAGTAAGTCGACTGTCGCAGGTTGATAAAATAATGGATCTGCTAGCTTTAATCCGCTGATGTGGTTCCATTTATTGATTGCCAGATGGTTGGCCGGAAGAAGCCCAGTCAGGGTTTTGTACACAAAGGCTCGTGTGGTGGTCTCAAACTGTGAGTTTAGAGATCCAAACGAAATATCAGCATACCGATGGCATGCTCCACTGCTGACCTTTCCCAGCCCCGACACCTCAACAAACGTACTTCGAGCATTCAGGTTTAGTAATTGTACTGCAGCTTCCGTAATAAAGGTCGCTTCTGATCCTGGATCAATCAAAGCTCTGAAGTTAAAATATCTTCCCTTTGATGACTTAATTTTTACCAATGCAGTGGCTAACAAAATTTGTGGGTTAGTGTGGTGTTGTGAAAAATAATTTTGAATTGGTGCTTTAGCAGATACCCCAGGTGGTGGATGCTGTGCGCTAATGTTTGTTTGCTGTTGCGTGCTAGTAGATGGCTGCTGCATACCGCTGTTAAATTGCTGCACACCATTACATGGTTGTTGTGTGGTATGAGGTGTTTGCTGCAAATTGACAGCTTGAAGCGGTTGAGTAAAACTGTTTGTTGAAACCTGGTATGCTTGAGCATGTGAATTTTGATTTTGTGTTGGGTTATTGAATTGAGGTGTTGTGTATGAGTGTTGGGTTGAATTAGGGTGAGAGTTTTGGTATATATTTGCAGACATATTGGGTGAAGGGTTTTGTGGTTCGAAAGGATGTGGTTGGTTAATGTGTTGGGTGTTTAAATCGGAATTGTGTAAAAGTGAATGATGTTTTTGTTTACAAAAATAGCAACGCGCATTACTGGGACAATTTTGTATAGTATGACTATAGGCCAAACAATTGAGGCAAGCTCGTACACTTTGAACTATATTGCATCGTTCATGGATATTCATTTGAATGAAACGATTGCAAACTCTCATCGGATGTTGGCCCTTGCTACACACCTTACAAATAAATTGCTCCTTTTGTTTGTTTTGCCTAACATGAAAAGCGTTTTTTGTTACAGGAGCCTTCTGGTTTGGAAGTTTGGAATAATTTTGACTGACCTTGGGTTTTTGTTGTTCCATTACTTCCAGAGTTCGGAACCGCGTTTCAAGGAACTCCGAGAAATCGGAAAATTTAGGTAAATCCCGTTTTCCCCCTAAGCGCTCTTCCCATAACTGTTGAGTATGAATTGCTAATTTTTGAAAAACAATGTAATTAACTATTGTATCCCACTGTTTTACAGGTACATCAAGATTTTCGAGCAAATGAAGACATTCTCTGGTGGTATCCAATAAGCGTTTCAATCCGAAAGCGCTTTCACTCTGCATCACAGGTTGATTAAAAAATGTTTTTAAATGTGTTGTGACAAGAAAACGTTTATTGTCATATCGATCACACAAAAGTGACCATGCTTTGTCGTAATTACCGGATACGACATCTAAATGCTGAACAACCCTCTCGGCATCTTTGTTAATACACGCTTTAAGGTATTCGTATTTTTGAATTTCCGTTAAACGCGTATTTGTGTGAATCATAGATTCGTATTTACTTTTAAATTGTCGCCACTTTTCATATTCTCCCGAAAATTCTGGAAGAGCAATTTCGGGTAAGCGAATGTTGCTTTGCATATGACTGCTATGCTCTGCAGTATTCACATTTGATGCAGACGCGTTCACCTTGTCCAAACAGTCCCTAAGTTCAGCGTTATACTCTATGTAAAGCTCCCTTATTTGCTGTTCGATACCTTCGAAATCTTTACTACCATCGTCATCATCAGCTGTGAGACTCACTAATCTTTCGTTGATGACTTTACTTTGTCGAAAAAGATCCTCTAGTATAGTCAGCCTGTTACTAAGCATGTTTTTTGTCCGCTTGGACTCGCTTGACGAACTAAAACTCTTGTAATCGTTTTTTAATATCGATAGGGTGTTTTTTAAAAGTTTTAGTTCTTTGTTTAATGTCATTATGAAGGCTTTGGGATGACAATTAAATTGGCAAATCGGGCAATAAAATAGGCAAATTACTCACTTACCGCTTGTAATTCTGCTTCTTGTACAGCTTTGCTGGTAATTGTTGGATAATGAATGATTCTTTACGCGCCGCGAAAACCGTTTATGCACAAAAACTCACAAAAATGTCTTTTAATTAATGTTTTTTATTGGAAAATTATTAACACTTGTTCAAATCCGGCTCGAAGGACCAAAATGTTCTGTCCAAACTTATCCTTTGTTTAATATTTCTTTGTTCGTTACCACAGTTAACGATTCCGTAAAATTCGTGAAGTAAAACACCGGTTTCGACCACGTTATAATAGCGTATATTTTCATGTGAAAAATAAAATTCAGTTTTAATAGCTTTGCACCACAAATGTCAAAACGTTAATAATCAAAATGTAAACAATCAATTTTGTACTAAATGTTAAGGTGGAAACATAATGTTACAATTAATCGCATTTTAACTTATTAATTATTAACAATTATTTATTCGTAATACATTTTATGAATTTCGTTTCTTGTTCAGCAACAGGAAGCATCTGTTTTTTTTTGGTACAATCCATACTGGGGAATTGTACGGCGACCGTGAAGTTCGAATGATTCTACCATTTAGCAACTCACTGATTTGCTTATCTATTTCATCTTTAAGCGCAATAGGATATGGATAGTGCTTGGAATAAACGGGGTCTTCGGTTGTTGTGCGAATTCTGCCCTTAAACTCGGGTGGTGAAAGTAAATTTTTCATTTGGATCGCCGAAAAGCTTGGCATAATTTTTAGTCACGAGATTCAGTTGGTCCCGTTGTTCTTGTGTTAAATGCTGGGTTCTGATATTTACGTTGTGGATCGATTCGGAAATTTCTTGTTTCAAAGTAATTTTTATACTATTGTTTATGATCATGTAATTTTGTTTAGCATAGATGACGGCCGACAGTTCTTTAAGACTGTCATTGGCAAGAATTGCGTGAAATGATCGGAGTGGAGGTAAAAGGAAAAAATTAATATTAGTACCGGTCTCAAAAAGATTTACTATAGTGTGATGGGTGATTTCTATATTGCCACAAACTGAGTTTGCATGGAATTTTTTCTAATTTGTGATAGGATTTCGTACTAAATTTGGTTGGATGTAATTTTTATTTGATCAAGTGTCTATTAGAAACTTAAGTATTTTGTTGTCTTTCGTCCTACGGTAGTGACGAGTTCGTTAGAATAAAAAATGTACTTCAACAAAGTCGGTCGATGCCTCTGTCTGTGTTTTCGGGTATAGTGGTGTCTGGTTGCTTTGGAATAATTGTCGTTGGTTGGATGGAAATTGGTAAAAATAAGGGCGCGGTGGAGGAAGAGGTGAAAAGTAGGATGAATGAGATATATGTGCTAATTGTGGGTAAAACGGATGCTGGTCGTGGAAGAACAGGTGGAGGAGGTGGTGGCCTCCTTACTTGACCAGTATTATGAAGAGCGTAGTTAGCTCTGAACTGCTGGTTTTCAAGTTTTAGGCAAAGATTAAGAGCCGTTGTGAGGTCGGCTGGTTCTCTGATACTTAAGAGTCTAGGTAGATCACCTCTGAGACCTCTAGTAAATGTGTCTAGAGCCTTATCCCTGAAAGATGCTGTAAGGTGATGTAATGCATCAGGCGGTAAGTCCATACTGGAGATCTTGTTCAGTATTAATGAAAGGTGGTTGTACACCGACTGATAGTAGCTCTCTACACTATTGTTTCTTTGGACAAAAGTTGTCATCTGGTACTCTAAAGTGCCCAGATGACGCCTATCTGCATACTTTGAAATACACTCCCAATTCAGTTGTGTGTCATACGATTCCAAAATTGCATCTGCATTTCCTACAATTTTGTTACGTACAATGTTCAGTATACCAAAATATTTTGGTGTTCCTTTAAATTGGTTGTAAATATTTAGTATCCTGTCGACGCTTTTGCGCCAGGAACTAAATTCGCCAGGAGAACTCCCTCAATCATCTTACGACATCTGGAAATTTATCCAGATCGTTAAGGTTTGCGCGAAGATGGTTGCTAATCGTTACATCAGTTCCTCTATGAAACTGATTGCTAGGATGAACTATTGATTGAACTAGATTCCTACATTCGTTGATGCATATGCGACTAACAATGCCTGTAATTAACGCCTCTAGTTCTGGGGTTGCATTAATTGTCACATTTTGATTTGGATTTGGGGGAGCCTGGACGGATTCGAAGGTCCTGAATTATCGATGTTTAGTACTGGTGGTCGTATCAAAGGGTTTTGATTATTCATATCTGATTTTCTCATGGCTGGACGTTTGGGCATAAGGGCACAAAAAGGGTGTTTTATGGAAAAAGGATCAGGAATATTTTTCTATTCTATTCCATTTCCTATTCTACAAAAATTTGTAATTTTTGTAATTTGACTACTTGTCACTTAGTGCTAACACTTTCTTTTTCCTTTTTCTTTAATGAAATCGTCAAGAATAATATTATAATTTTTCCAAGCTTTACTTTAAATATTTCTTAAAAACTATTAGGGGTTATCACTTTCTTTTACTAATAATATTAATACATTAATGTTAAAAATTTTTTTTTTTCAAGTGCAATTCAACCTTCTTAAAACTAGCTTACATTAAAAAGATCCAACGCTGGTGAAGGGGCTGCATTTCCCGTTGACTTTATTGGTACTAGGAGGCCAATTTTTCACACTTCATCGTTGGCAGCAGGATCAATAGATGCTGCTTTTGGTTCGGAACCCAAGTCACACACACTTTTATTAAACACAACCTTCGAGAGCTTTTATAAAGGTCTTTTGACGGGCGGTCACGGAAGGGGAGAGTCAATCTGGTCGCGGCGAGCTCTTTTATTTTGAGGTCGACTTAAACGGTTTTTTTTGTTTCGATCACTTTTCACAATTTTTCAATTACCTTCCGTCGCGGTGGTTTTTACCTGGGTCCCTGCTCGGGAGCCAATTAAAACTTTACACGTTAGTTAAACTTAAAAAAATTATTTTCTAAATCCGTATGCCTTCACGGCTAAACTCAAACTAACTTACAATTTGAAAATAACAACTATATCTTAGTGCAATCGCCAATGCAGTCAGACGCAATGTCAGCAGTCGACATCCGTTGCTGTCTCAGGTGCTCAGGTGTATCGTGTGTCCAGTGGGAAGGTGCTCCATTCGGTTCGTGGGAATGCGATCATGCTTGTAACTGATGTTGTTGCCCATGGGAACCGTATCATGCGCTGTTTGCATGCTGGAATGTTTTCGGCGTTAACTTGCATTACTCGTGACAGGCTCGTCACCAGTGAAACTGTGCACATAGTCGGTTATTGCGGCGGCGGTTGTGGAGATGATTGTTGGGTCGACGCATTCGGAATCGATATTTTCCTGATGAACTGCGACGCGAATGAAGATAGGCCATCTTTGCTGTAGTTATTTTGCTGCTGTTATTTTGCATTTTCTTATGCTTGTGTCAGTGATCTTGTTGCAGCTGCAAGTGCGATGATTGAGATTACAGTTTATCAACGTGTTGTTATAATTTCGGATTTTAGTGTACGAACCTACCCTGAGTGTCGATTGGAATAAATTAATGCCCACTGGTAATATAATTCTAGAAATAAGAGTATGTTTCAATAAATAATTGTTAAACATTGTTCCGTATTGAGCGAAATAGGAAGAAACTATTGAGTTTGAAAAGGTTGATCTCAAACATGCACCGAGTGAACGTTACCGAGGAATACTTGTGGATATTCGTAAAATGAAACTCGTAGTGAAACGTTATAAAATGTTACTTTATTAAGGCTGTTACTCTGACAAAGGATGATCGAAGAGTAATCATAGTTCAAAGATTTAGTTACCATGAAATGTTCTAGCTGTTTTATGAAAAAAACAGCTGTTTGAAAATTGGGTCATTGGCCTATATCAATTTCATTATTTGATATGCCGATGTAGTGGTGCAACATTACATGAATACATTTTACATACAATTTACAATACACATATACAATGCTCTTCTTTTCTTAGAATTCTAAACAATTTTTGTTTGCCTAGTTGTTAGAGTGAGAGGTCTGCATTGTTTCACTTGCCAAGTAGTGTACCCCTTTAGACTGCATTGTTGAAAGAAGAGCATCTCCCATCTTGTCACACCTTCACCATCAATTAATTTGACAGTTCGTGATTTTGTTCCGTCGGCGTCGGTGCGTGTGGTGCTCGTGTTAATTGTTTTAAATTGAAGAGTTATTGTTTGTTGTTTGATTTCAAAGTGATTTGTGTATTGAGGCTAGTTTGCTGGTAATGTTGAATACACTTCGAGATTCACTTTGCATTCTAGCAACCAGCCCACTCCACAATCACTTCTTCATCTAATGTGCCGTGAATTCGTTCTGCATGTTGTTGGATATCCAACATACTCCCCGCCTTGGACGTGATGTTCAACGTGTTTTGCTTCTGATAATTTTGAGGTTGTGGATCGGTCACTGCTGGTTGTTTCATCCCGTTTTATGATTTGCCCTTCTTGTTGTTGCTCGTGTGTGAATGTTGTTGATGTGTTCACAGAAAAGTGTTTTATCATTCGTTGTAGCAACAACGCGAGGAGCAACGCCAAAAGCTCGAAGGGTTACGAGCAGAACAGCGCCAACAGGCCGAAGGTCAAAGCAAGCAGCTCGAGAAATAATTCGAGGAACGGGGTAAGAAGTTTGAGAATGTCCTCGAGTCATAATTCACGGTGATTGATAATCAATTGAAAAGTCGAAACCGCATTTGTCGCTGTAGATCGAACAGCAATCGAACAGAAAGTTGAAAAAGTAGAGGATAATTTCAAGACTATCGAAAAGAAAGTCGCAGGCCTAGCTAAAGAGCTTGAAATTGTTAAGTAACAAAATGTTCGGAAATGTCTGGAGATTGTTCACGAATGAAGGAAATGAAGCCTGCAACTTTTGACTGTCAGCTGCTGCCATGACCAACTGCTGGGAGGACGAGGAAAAAGCCATCGCACTTACACTGGCTTTGCGTTGTCCAGCTGCGGAGCTTTTGCAAACCATCTCCGTAGACAATAATCGCAACTGCAAAGCTATCGTGAAGGCAATCGAGATGCGGTTTGGTGATGACCACATGTTAGAAGTTTATCTAGTGCAGCTGTGTAGCAGAGTCCAGAAGAGAGGCGAAACTCTTTAACAACTGGACGCAGATATTGAACGCCTTGCACATTTGTCATATCCTAACACTGGTGAAGAGATCGTCAAGCAGATGGCAAAGGAAGCTTTCACTCGTGCTATGGCTGACTCAAAACTTCAGCTAGCAGTACGGATGCTCTCTGCAGGTGCAGATTCACCCTAAGGACAGGGAGAAGACGGCCTTCACCACAGGAAATGGCTTATAGCAGTTCAACGTGATGCCATTCGGTTTGTGCAATGCTCCTGCAACTTTTGAGCGACTGATAGCATGCGTTCTGCGAGGATTAACTTGGAAAATTTGTCTGGTGTACCTAGATGATGTAATTGTCATGGGAAAATCATCCGAAGAACCAAAAGAACTTGCGGGAGATATTCCTAAGGCTTCGGAGTGCCCATTTATAGCTTAATCCAAAAAAGTGTGCACTATTCGGATCCAAAGTTCGATTCATGGGACACATCATCTCGACTAGTGGAGTGAGGACCGATCCCGAAAAGATTGAAGCTTCAAAAAATTGACCGGTCCCCTAGGACAAACATCAACTAAGGAGTTTCCAAAGTCTTGCGGCTTACTACCGGCGGTTTGTAAGGGACTTTGCTGGTATTGCTAAGAGATTACATCAACTCACGGAGAAAGGTGAACAATTTAAATGGTCAAGTGAGTGTAATAATGCTTTTCAAAGACTCAAACACCAGCTATGTCAAACGCCGATACAAGCATATCCCGACGGCGAAATTACCTTCATTGACGATGCCGACGCGAGTAATTTTCGAGTTGGAGGTGTTTTATTGCAAGAACATGAGGGACAAGAGTGGTGGACTTCTTCAGTAAGGTTCTGTCCAGACCTGAAAGAAACTATTGTGTTACCAAGAGGGAACCCTTAGCGTTAATTCTGGCGACGAAACATTTCCATAAATACCTATATGGCAGGACGTTCCTACTTCGTACAGACCATGCTGCTCTAAAGTGGTTGCCTCAATTTAAAAATCCAGAGAATGAAGTTGGTAGATGGTCTGAGGGTAAGGGCACCCTGTACTCTAACGCTGACGCACTGTCTCGTCGACCATGCGGAATGAAGTGCAAACACTGCACCCGTCATGGGAAAAAGGAGCTCATCACCACCCTGCGAATAAGAGCCGATACTAACAACGGTTGGACTACTGTAAAGATCAGAGAAGTGCAGATGGAAGACCCTGACATTGAACCGATTCTTACCTGGAGGGAACACATAGAGAAACCAGATTGGCAAGAAATTTCGGATCGTAGTACAACATTGGTGCACCGTCCGAAAGAATAGCAATAGTACCGAAGCGCGGTCCATAGCACGGCTGGACACTCCCCATGTGAAGTCTTGTTTGGCCGAGCATTAAGGTTGCCTAGTGAAGTAATATTCAGATGTCCAACGGTAGAGGCGACCACTGAAGATAACTACATTGATGATCTACGCGAAAGACTCCGAGAAATCCACGAAATTACCAGGACAAGAAAAAGACTGGCAAGCGATAAAAAAAACCAGGTACGATATCAGAACAACAGGAACTGTATTTCGGGAAGGAGACTTTGTGTTGCTGTATAATCCCCATCGTAAACAAGGAATATCGCCGAAGCTATTTCCGAAACGAGAAGGCCCTACAAAATTGTGAAGCGTATAAACGACGTCTTCTACCGAAAACAGAAAGGCCTTCGAGGAAAATTAAATGTAGTGCATCTGGATCGGTTACTTCGTTATGAAGGTGAAACTAAGGATACACTTGTTCGAACGAACGAACAAGTAGTGTACGAACCTACCCTGATGTGTATAAATCGAACAGATCCATTTAGTGTCGATTGATATAAATTAATGTAAACTGGAATGAATGATTGGAATAAGGGTATCTGTCAAAACCACTTCTCGAACCATCTAGTAACTGCGTGAACCTCCGAGAGTATGCCATCTGTATGTGGAATGATATAAATAGAGATGAAGCGACAGCCAGAAAGTTCGTCTAAATTTGTCTTAAGGATTTGATGGGATAAGGTACAAAACGATCCACACAGTGGATTGTAGCCTTCTCATCTGTTTTTTTTTTATTTAAATTTGGAATTACTTTTAAACACTGTGGTAGCGAATTAACTAAATTAGGGACGGTGCATCGCAGTTCCCTATCACCATATGTATTGTAAGCTTCCGGAACTTCTAACATCACTGGAACTCATCTTCGGGTATTTTTTGTATGGCTTATTGGCCGGAGAAATCGTTGGTCTTTCATACAGCTAAGCATTGTTATTATCTGGAAAAGAGCCTTGACATCTTGAACTTTGAAGGTTGAATTAGTATGTATAAGAGTTACTTACGCTGGCGCGCTAGAAAAAATAAGTACACATTGGCCGCGTAGTCCTATACATCCGGAAACTGGAAGTCGATTGAAAAAGTAATCGGAAGCCAACAATTATTAATAATTTAAACAATTTATTTTGGAATTGTTACGAATGAAGAAAAAAACGTGTGTCTGCAAGTGATCCGAAACCATACTGAACTCGACTCGTCTCCCTCTTCCATCTCGTTCCTGCACGAATATGTGTGCATGAGCAGTGCATGCCGCTGCTGCTGCAGTCGATTGAGAGTTGCCACCCTCGTAATATTGAACATCCTGCCCGGCTGAACAGGTATGTTCAGGACTATTCCAGGAGTTTGCACACCTTTTGTACAGGTCGTGTGCATTCGCCAGTTGCATGTTTTATAGTTAGCACACGGATTAAGCCATACTGCCCAGGATGTACTGCAATTATTCGGCCAAGTCGCCATTGTGTTGCTGGAAGGTTTTCATCCCGGATGAGTACAATATCATGAAGTGCTAATTCAGTATTGCCTTTGTGCCATTTGGGTCGTTGTTGAAGTGTACTAAGATATTCATCGTGCCATCTACGCCAAAAATGTTGTTGCATTTGCCTAAGCTTGCGCCAGTAGGATAAACGATTTGTAGGAACGTCCGTCACGGGTTTGTCAGGTATCGCAATGATTGGACGGCCAATTAGGAAATCCCCAGGGGTGAGTGCCAGTTGATCATCCCAGGAGTCATGTTAAGCCACAATAGGTCGTGAATTTAAACATGCTCTACATGTACCAATAGGGTGTGTAGTTGATCATAGTAGATTGAATGGTTGCCAATTACGCGATGTAGATGTTTCTTAGCCGATTTTACCGCGGCTTCCCATAATCCACCATGATCGTGGTGGTATAAAATGCCATTGTGTACCTTTGTTCGCCAGTTGTTGTGGAGTGTATCCATTATGCCAATGTTGCAGATCTTCTGCCATGATTCGATTAGCGCCTGTGAATGTTGTGGCGTTGTCACTGTATAGTTCATGACATGGGCCGCGTCGACTGATGAAACGTGTGAATACGCTGATGAATGCTTAGTTCCTAAATTGCCATGCATACGAAGATAGCAACATATGTCTTCTTTTCGGTGCGAACTCGCTTTGCGCCAATTCGTATGTTGAGTGGGCCACAGTAATCTACGCCTGCAACTGCAAATGATGGTGTCGGTGTAACTCGCGCTTTTGGAAGTGATGACATACGTTGTGCTGCCATGCTATGTTGATGACGTCTGCTAATCGCGCAGGAATCAATGCATCGTTTTACAAGAGTGCGCAAATGTAGAATCCAGTATTTTCGCCTAAGAGTATGCAACATGAGTTGAATGCCACCATGGAGTGTATCTTGATGCACCTGCCGTATTATAAGACTGGTGAGTGTGCCTTCCTTTGCCAAAATGATTGGGTGTTGTTGCTCTTCTCCAATGTCCGCATTCTCCAACCTTCCTGAAACACGGAGTAAGCCACTCGCAGAATCGATATATGATGCCAAAGAAATTATTTTGCTTGAGTTGGACTATTTCTGGATAAAATAACTGTTGTTGTTCGTCCTTGATGTGCCAATTTATCGCCAGGTCCAATTCCTTTACAGATACAGGGTTACGCCTGTATTCACGATGAGCCTCCTTGCAACGGAATATAATTGCTGCTGTTCGAAGTAGTTTACCAAGACTACTGAATCTGTCGACCAATGGAATTTCCATTTTCTCGCAATCCTTCCAGTAATACGTCTGTAGGGAAAATGATTGTGTCGCCTGAGCCAGATGAGATGTGTATGGTTTCATTTCAGCTTCTACCAATTCTGCCTCCCGTGATGTAAGAGTGCGAAGTATTGACATTGGGTAATGCTCGGGCACTGGACCTTGCCACAAAAGTGAATGATTAACTAAGGCTGCTGAGTGCGAATATGATGCCAATTATCCACGCTTGAATGTTCTTGTATAAATGCCACTCTTGTTGCAACAAACTGTTTCAGTTGTGATAAAACCATAGGAATCCAATACAAAACGATTTGGGAGTCCGTACAAAGAGTGTAGGGGAGTCCTTCCAAATGCAAAGCCATCCGAATGTCCTTCATGAGCTCGGTGAGCAACTTAGCTGCACAAAGTTCAAGCCTAGGTATTGTGATTGCAGCCATAACGAAGGTTCTATCCGGGTTACATGGGTGCCATCCTTCTGCCTGGTACTTAGATATACAACGGCAGCATACGCCTTACTGCTAGCAACGCAAAAGCCATATAAGCATGATGAAGTTTCTGGAGCCATGCCAAGCCACCGAGGTATGCGAAGAACTTCCAGCTGCCTAAGTTGATTACGGAAAGTGAGCCATTCATTGAGCAAATCAGACGGTACCGGTTTATCCCATCCCAAGCCAGCCTGCCATAGTTTCTGAATGATGATTTTTGCCACGATGACGATAGGTGCTAACATGCCAGTTGGATCGTATTTTTGCCTGAGCTCAGGATCCGAAGCCAGTTTCCGTTCCAGTTGGTGAAATTGCCGAAGAGCCAATTGATGTGATGAGCCAAGAGCTGCTGCGTCTTCCACAGCAAAGATGGTTCGCAGTAACTCATTCAGACGTTGGTTCTCCTCACTGATTCGCAATGGCATAGACTGCAATGTTGATGGGCCTGCATGAGTAGTTTCAGCTGGGCCAAAAATCACCCATCCAAGATGTGTACGTTGTGCCACTGGTTCATTAACCTCGCCTCGAACAATGCCATCTGTGATTAGTTGCCCCCATTTGTCTGCGCCAATCAATGCCAATGCCAATCAAATGTGTTGTCTGCCAGTGATAAATTGCTGAGATGCTGCCAACAATGATCTGCCACTTCTGCCATAGGTGTAGGTGAGGTCATGCAAGTCAGAATATGGAACCTAACTTGGAGCTGGAATGATGGTTCAGCAATTGATATCATCTGGCCTCGAGTATATTAGCCTATATTGTTGCCAACGCCTTCAACTCGAACTGCAGATTTGTTTCTAGGAAGAGCCAATTGATAAAAAAAACGAGAAGTTATGAAACTGACTTGTGATCCTGGATCACAGAGTAGTCGACAAGAGTGTTTTTCGCCAAAGCTGTCAATGAGATGAACACGAGCAGTTGCCAAGAGTATAATGCGATTACCAGCAGTAACCGTGAATGCCTTGAATGAGTCGGTGAGTCAATAATGGTTGCGAGGAGGTTGATTGCTGCCAGAAGCTGCCGAAATCGTAGGATTTGAATGCGCTGTTGATTGCGATGTGCCTGGTGTTGATGAGCCAATGCTGAACGTGTCAGTGGTTGATTGCCTAGCCTGAGGGTTCTGGGTGGAAGTGCGTGGGCCACGACATAGCAAGGTGTGATGCCTACTATTACAAACACGGCAATTTGTCGACGAACAAGAGTTTGTTGAGTGACCTGGTTTCAAACAATTAAAACAAAGATTGGAGCCTTTCAATTTTTCAAACCGTTCTGCCACGGGAATCGACCGGGTGACGTTGCCGCCAAATTCGTCTTCACGAGACGATGGATGTTGTCGCCAGACCGAAAAGGATAGTTAGCCCGGTTACTTGTGGGCGCAGCCAGTTGTTGCTTATGTGCAGACGCGCTCTTCGAAGGCCATTGCAAGACATCAGCACTTAAGCTATGTGCTCGACGTTCCACAAAAGTAAGTAACTCCGTCAAGGTGGGGATTTCCTGTGTGGTACGACTCATACCCCATGCCTGTTGTGACTTTGTTGGTAATTTGGATACCACAATTGGTACCGCCAAAGCATCCCAGTTGTCTACTGGTAATTTCATTACCGCCAATGCACGCAACGACTCGCGCACCATGTCAACAACAGAGAGCAAATCACTTGCAGATTCAGCCGTGAGGGGCTACAAACCAATAAACCGAGCCACATGTATATCTGCTAATTGTTTCGGGCTGTCATACCGATCTTTGAGCGCCTGCCACACGTCCTCATACCCACCAGTGTACATACCTCCAACCAGTGCCACTGCATCCCCTTGAACCGCCTCGCGCAGCTTGCCTAACTTATAGGCCTCTGGAGCAGTTTGAGAATGTATGAGAGTCTCAAAGGAATCTTTAAACGCCAGCCAATTGCGTAAGGTGCCATCAAATTTTGGCACAGAAAGCCTTTCTAACTTTATGTCAACCGGATTAGTTCGAGTTGCGTCGCCTATATTTTCTGGTTCCTTTTTTTTTTTTTTTTTTAAACTCATTTTTTATTTACTTAAAATATTAACTTACTACTAGACAAAAATGATTAAATCTAACTTATCAATAACTGGTTTACTTAATCTAACTTATCGGCCCTTAGTGGGCGTTGTAAGCTTATATTTAGCTGTTTTATTTTGCCTTTAGGCTTAGATTTGTCGGTTTTTTGGTTTTATATTTAATTTTAATTTACAAAGAAAAAAATTTAAAACTTTGTTTAGTGACTTTTTTTTTGTTTTATATAAAAGCTTATTCTAAATTATATATAACTTAAGACTACTTAAACTACTTAAGCCTAACTTAAGACTACTTAAGCCTTACTTAAGACTACTTAACTACTTAAACCTAACTTAATTATAATCGGGGTGGCGAGCCCTCGTTGCGCATGCCCCGAGGGGTCGCCATCCTGATTGCGTCTTTCGGTCCCACGGCAGCCTGCGTTCAACCATATTGTACGCCAATATGGTGCACAAGCCCCACCCCAGACCTTGTTCCTAATTTAAAATCTTACCTATGGAGTTGGACTAAAAGTCCGCAAAGTCCTGAGGAAGTGCAGAATCACCTTCCTCATTTAGCCACCAGAATTCAGTGCGCTGTTTTGCAGCATCGATCCTATCGCGATCCGATACCGCCGTGCTAAAGCGGAGGAGCTCCGGAGCATTATCGACGTACCCGTCGCGGATTAGCATTGTCCCGCGCGTCACGATAGCGGTGGTATAAAACCGGGATACCGTTCCTGTCTTGTACTAACCCTAACGAATCGATGTAAATGAATGCCTCTGGTGGAATAAAGCCCGATATGAGCGTGCTCTCCATGTATAAATCATTGGGATAATAAGCCCCAAAGATCAGGCTGTTGTCGCTAGCCATCGCCCTTGCAGCGTGCCTTCGAGTCACCTTAATTAGGAAATTGTCAATTCTATTCAACTGAGCCCCATTGTATAGAACCTCGTTGCGATAATATTTTATGTACTCGGAGTCCGGCGTTCGGTACAATCCTAAGCAGGATCGGAGACAACGTCTCTCAAACAGCCGTATCCTTTCCATGTAGGATGGTGATACATTGAACCACACGGGACAACCATAAGCGATGATCGGCCTTATGAGGGCCATGTAGCAAATGACTTTCACCCTTGAGTCAAGTTGACTGTTTTGAAGAATCGCCTTGTCAGAGCATAAGCCCCCTTAGCCCTGGCCAGACAAGCATCCACATTTTTGTTAAAATACAGAAACTTATCAAGCCAGATGCCAAGGTATTTGACTTCACTTCTCACCGCTAACGGCCGTCCATGCTATCCAATGATACACAAATTTTTCCAGTTTTTTCTGGTATCGTAAGAAGCCCTATGCAGCGGGGTCCCAAACAGAATTGTTTCGGTTTTTTGGAAATTGATCCTCAATTTCCAGTCATCGCAATATCCCTTAATGTGATCGAAGTCACGTTGCAAAAGTATGTTGATGAACTCGATTTTCGGACCTGATCTGTACGCCACTAAATCATCTGCGTACGCTATAACGTGTCTGAGAGAACCTACAAGATCACTTGTAGGCCCCCAGGCTGCATGTATTCCACCATATTGTACGCCAATATGGTGCACATGCTCCGCCCCAGACCTCTTTTCTAAATTTTGTTTATCTTACAATTAAGGAATGGACTAAAAGTCCGCAAAGTCAGGAGGAAGTGCAGAATCACTTCCCTCATGTAGCCACCAAAATTCCATACTCTGCCTTTCAGCATCGGTCCTATCGCGATCCGATACCGAAGTGCTAAAGCGGAGGAGCTCCGGAGCATTGTCGACATACCCGTCGCGGATTAGCCGCTTGTCACGCGCGTCACGGTAGCGGTGGTATAAAACCGGGATACCGTTCCTGTCCTGTAACAACCCTAACGAATCGATATAAATAAACGCCTCTGGTGGAATAAAGCCCGACACGAGCGTACTCTCCATATATGTTTCATTGGGGTAATAAGCCCCAAAGATCAGGCTGTTGTCGCTAGCCATCGCCCTTGCAGCGTGCTTTCGAATCACCTTAATAAGGAAATTGTCGATTCTGTTCAGCTGGGCCCCATTGTAAAGAACCTCGTTGCGATAATATTTTATGTACTCGGAGTCCGTCGTTCGGTACAATCCTAAGCAGGATCGGAGACAACGCCTCTCAAACAGCCGTATCCTTTCCATGTAGGATGGTGAAATATTGAACCACACAGTACAACCGTAGGCGATGATCGGCCTTATGAGGGCCATGTAGCAAATGACTTTCACCCTTGAATCAAGTTGACTGCTTTGAAACAATCTTCTTGTCAGAGCATATGCCCCCCTAGCCCTAGCCAGACAAGCATCCACATTTTTATTAAAATACAGAAACTTGTCAAGCCAGATGCCAAGGTATTTGACTTCAGTTCTCAGCGCCAACGGCCGTCCATGCTGTCCAATGATGCACAATTTTTTCCAGTTTTTTCTGGTATCGTAAGATGCCCTCTGCACTGCGGTCCTGAACAGAATTGTTTCGGTTTTTCGGGGAGTTCACCGCCCCCTGCTGTAAACCGTTTTGAATTTCAAAGACTTTACTCGAAGTTACGTTGCCACATTTGACGACGAACTTCTTTCCCATAAGCATTTCATAAATCATATATAGCATGGGTTTACGCATGCCAAGTCTGGTTAGCTTGTAGAAAAGCCCTTCTAACCATACGGTGTCGAAGGCCTTCTCAAAGTCAACAAGACAGGCCCCTGTATTGTCCTTTGTTTCCTCGCTCGAAAACCAAACTGATTTTCCGGGATAATTTTATTTTCCTCGACCCACTCAAGCAGAGCCCTATTGACTATCTTCTCGAATACCTTGCTTACATTCGGCAGAAGGCTTATTGACCGAAGATTTGCAGGGTTTGATCTGTCCTTGTCCTTTTTGGGGATAGGATGTACCACCGCCGTTTTCCAGTGCACCGGATAATGTGCAGATAAAAGTGATTAAGAAAGGCTCTCTCCTCAATATCGTGATTTGGGCGAACAGGATTGTTCACCGTATACACGGTCTCGAAGACAGCGCCTATCGAATTCGGCTTCTCCTGAGGATCTTCGATCGTGAAAAAACCGTCGTTAGAGTCAACACTTTCCGGACTTATACCAACAGCCGTGAGTGTCTGTCTGTTCTCTGTTGTTTGGGAAATTCGGACACATGGAATGTTGTTATGATCCTTTCTCCTGAAAATTTTATTTATTTGCGGGAACATATTCGGGCTACTGGTTTGTATAGCCCGAATTTTCTTGCTCCAGTACAAACTTACAGATTGTCTGTAATTCTCCGTGATTAACTGTTTGAGGTTTTTGATCAACGACTTCAATGTCCGAACCTCCGGGTCTTGTCTGTCAGTAAATTGCCTCCGTAGCCGTTTAAGCCTCGAGACCAGTCTGCTTTTGTGTTTATGGAGTACATCGATTGTTGGCGTTCGATACTTCTCCGTCTGGTCGTCAGAACTAGTTACCTTGGGGATAACTCGATCCATTGACCTTTTAATGACCTCATTCATTTTTAATAAATTTTGGTCGATTTCGTCGTTCGTAAGGTTTCGGTTTGTCGGAGGGTTGATTTCGCTCAAACGTAATTCTCGCTTTACAACTCTGGCGAAGCGCGGCCAGTTCGTCCTTCGATAGTCGAAAGAACGCACCTGGTCGAACTCCTCCAGTTGAGTTTGCTCGTTTGGGATCCTGAATACCGCATCGATTCCGAGGTGGTCACTATCGTAATCGAATGCTCGCACACAGTTCCGCACGTGTTCGTTATTTGTCAGTTCTAGTCTGTTGTCCATAAGCGCTAAGTCCAAGAAAGAGTTTCCTCTCGGGAAAGACGGGATATCCTTCGCGTACAAACTGAGTTTGTACTCAATCGTATTTTGTTCCATCCAAATTTGAAGCAGTCGGCCTCTAGTGTTCGCGTTTGTATTTCCCCAAGCCGCATGCTTAGCGTTAAGATCGCCGGCCAAAAAGTAATAGTTTTCAGCCAAATGAAGCTGTAGGCAACGAAAAAGTGTCTCGAGCTCTGCTATAAATTGAGTTTGTTGAGTTGCTTCAGGCGCATAAAGCGACACCACATACATTCTCCTCCCACTGTGGAGAGGAATGCATACGATGCATGCTTCCAGCACCCGGAACCTACTTACTTCCCCGCTATATATAACTTTATGGCGTAAGCCTTTGTATAATAAGACAGCGACCCCAACCCCTTGGGAGGAGTGGGGTTGGCCTCTTCTCACTACATGGTAGTTGCTGTATCCCAATTTGTGTCTCTGGTTTAGCTTAGTTTCGCTGACCAAAAGTACATCAGGGAGTTGGTTTTTCAACAGATTTGAAAGGACGGTTCTTCTCTCGACCCTGACTAATGAATTAACATTCACAGCTAGGATCCTAAAGTTTACCTCATCCAACGTACTCATCATGTTCATGGCGCGCTAGACTGGGCAAACATCGAATAGATATAATCTATTCGTGCTGCTTGGTCGTTCAATTGTTTTTGGAACTGTTCGATCTTGCTATTCAACGACAGCAAGAACTTTTTCAGATCCAAATCTGCTTCAGGTGCTTTCTCAGCAACCGTAGGCATTTTTGATGTCTGGGGTTTACCCGGTCCAGCTGCCATTTGGGCCAAGGACACGTTGGGATCTACCCTATTTGTAAAAGAGCGACTTTTAGATCGCTTTTCTTCTTCAGCAGCCTGTTTGCGAGCTAGCATACTCTTTCTCTTCTGTTGGAATACAGGACATCCCTTATAATTAGCAGGGTGTCCCGCGTTTCCACAAAGAACACATGTGAGTTTGCTCATGTCTTCAACGCTTTCCCTACCTAGAGAACACTCATTTATAATGTGTTTCTTGTCGCACTTAACGCATCTAATCCGCATGTTGCAGTTAGAAGCGGCGTGCCCGAACCTCTGGCAGCGCATACATTGCAGTATGCGATCTGTCCTTTTTAATTTTTCCCAATGGACAGCATGAAAGTATACGCGATTAATTCTGCGTACACTATCGATTTTGCTATTGGGGGTTATTTGGACAAGGAAAAATGGTAACCTTCGGTTACCACCTCTACCATTGACCGCGGTAAACGGCTTTACGCCGACGAACTTTACATCGTCGCTCTCAAAATACTTGAGCTCGTTTAGGAGCTCCTCTGCATCAACCCTGGGATCGATTCCTTTAAGGATGAGTGTTTTTTATTTCTCTGCTTTCGGCGTATACGTAAAGTATTCTGCCTTTAGCCACTCTAGTTCTTTGCGGACTTTTTTATAGTCGTCCATATTATGGCATATAATTTTAAGTTGTGTGGCCGAAATATGTTTGACCATAAAGTCCTTAATAAATATTTGCTTACATACATTATTTCACTTACATTAATCGGGGGTACATCTTCCCTCTTTTCCTGTTGTCGTTGCTGCTGGGGTTGCTGCTGCTGCGATTGTTGCTGCTGCCTCTGTTGTTGTTGCTGCTGCGATTGTTGCTGCTGCCTTTGTTGTTGTTGTTGCTGCCGTTGTTGTTGATGCTGCTGCTGTTGTTGCGGCTGCTGTCGCCTCCTCTGCTTCTGTTGTTGTTGCTGCTTCTGTTGCATACTGAACCGTTGCTGCTGAAGCATTTGCTGCGCTTTCAGCTCGTATCGCTGTTTCTGCTCTTGTCGCCTCCTTTTTTCTTCGAGGGCTTCTTGTTCCCTTGCCTCTCGAATCCTCTCCAGCTTAGCAGTTAATTCTGCGATGAGGAGCTTTAATTTGGTCTCGTCATCGTTTAAAGCCGGCTGAACATCCTCAACCTCCGCTAGTTCTTTGAATGGGTTTCCCTCACCAACGTAGCGGGGTTCCTCATTATCAAACTCGGATTCCTCGAGGTCAGAGTTGTACTCCTCCTCTTCTTCCATTGTTGTTGGCCGCGGTGTATTTTCCGCTACCTGCATACATCTCCTTGCATTGAGATTTGGCATCGGATTTAGAAGCTTCCTCCGCCTCATCTCACCCTTTTGGGTTGTTGCCGTATCACTTGCTGCTGCTGTTGGTGCAGCCTGTTTCGTTGTCGCTGGTACCAGCTTTGTTGGCATACCTGCCGTCGCAGATGCCGATGATGTTGTTGCTGTTGATGGCGATGCAGGCATCGCCAGCTTCTGCCGTTTGTTTGTCGGCGACCTATTTCCACCCTCTTGCGGAACCTCATTCAACGCACCGGTTTCCATAGCCGGTAATTCGGCCGAGACACTCTTCTTTGCTTGTTTTTTTCACCGGATAAATTGAAAAAAACTTAAAAGTACTGTGGTCTGATTGGACTCGAACCCACGACTCCCACTCCTGAGTCAGGTGTGAGGGTCAAAATTCCTTGGCTTACTTGCCACTTCTTCACTAATTCACTATGGAAATATACTTCCGCAGTTAACTAGCCGACTGACCACTACGAGAGTTGGAGAGCGACTGATTTTTTTTTTTTTTTCTGGTTCTTCAGCCTTGACTGTAATCGCCAACTTCGCGATATGTGTCACACAGCGAATATGTGTCACACAGCTTTCTCGAAAGACAAATAAAAACAATTAGTCCAAAGAAAAAAAAATCATCCAGTTACTGCCGCTATCCACGTACACCAAGAATCGTATATGTAGGTAGGTATTTATGTATATTGTGTCCACTGTATTGCAATAAGCAAGGTATTTTGTATTTACTGCGTTGTGCGAATGGGTAGCACAATGAGACGATATGGTTTTTTTTTTTTAATTCATTTTTATTATCTTAAAATACTAACTTAAAACTAGACAAAAATGACTAAATCTAACTTATAATTAACATTTTTTCTTATACTAACTTATCGGTCCTAAGCGGGCGCTCTAAGCTTAAATTAACTTTTTTATTTGCTTTTCAGCTTTAGTCGGTTTTATTTTATTATATTATGTAGATCATTTTTTTTTGTTCGAAGAAAATTTAAAAAACTTTGATCAGTAACATTTTTTGTTTTATATAAAAAAGCTTAAACTAGATTAAAACTAACTAACTTAAGACTACTTAAAACTACTTAAAACTACTTACACCTAACTTAATTATAATCGGGGTGGCGAGCACTCGTTGCAAATGCCCCGAGGGGTCACCATCCCGATCGAGACTTTTGGCCCCCAGGCTGCATGTATTCCACCATATTGTACGCCAATATGGTGCACATGCCCCGCCCCAGACCTCGTTTCTAAATTTTATTTATCTTACAATTAAGGAATGGACTAAAAGTCCGCAAAGTCAGGAGAAAGTGCAGAATCACTTCCCTCATGTAGCCACCAAAATTCCATACTCTGCCTTTCAGCATCGGTCCTATCGCGATCCGATATCGAAGTGCTAAAGCGGAGGAGCTCCGGAGCATTGTCAACATACCCGTCGCGGATTAGCCGCTTGTCACGCGCGTCACGGTAGCGGTGGTATAAAACTGGGATACCGTTCCTGTCCTGTAACAACCCTAACGAATCGATATAAATAAACGCCTCTGGTGGAATAAAGCCCGACACGAGCGTACTCTCCATATATGTTTCATTGGGGTAATAAGCCCCAAAGATCAGGCTCTTGTCGCTAGCCATCGCCCTTGCAGCGTGCTTTCGAATCACCTTAATAAGGAAATTGTCGATTCTGTTCAGCTGGGCCCCATTGTAAAGAACCTCGTTGCGATAATATTTTATGTACTCGGAGTCCGTCGTTCGGTACAATCCTAAGCAGGATCGGAGACAACGCCTCTCAAACAGCCGTATCCTTTCCATGTAGGATGGTGAAATATTGAACCACACAGTACAACCGTAGGCGATGATCGGCCTTATGAGGGCCATGTAGCAAATGACTTTCACCCTTGAATCAAGTTGACTGCTTTGAAACAATCTTCTTGTCAGAGCATAAGCCCCCCTAGCCCTAGCCAGACAAGCATCCACATTTTTATTAAAATACAGAAACTTGTCAAGCCAGATGCCAAGGTATTTGACTTCAGTTCTCAGCGCCAACGGCCGTCCATGCTGTCCAATGATGCACAATTTTTTCCAGTTTTTTCTGGTATCGTAAGATGCCCTCTGCACTGGGGTCCTGAACAGAATTGTTTCGGTTTTTCGGGGAGTTCACAGCCCCCTGTTGTAAACCGTTTTTAATTTCAAAGACTTTACTCGAAGTTACGTTGCCACATTTGACGACGAACTTATTTCCCATAAGCATTTCATAAATCATATATAGCATGGGTTTACGCATGCCAAGTCTGGTAAGCTTGTAGAAAAGCCCTTCTAACCATACGGTGTCGAAGGCCTTCTCAAAGTCAACAAGACAGGCCCCTGTATTGTCCTTTGTTTCCTCGCTCGAAAACCAAACTGATTTTCCGGGATAATTTTATTTTCCTCGACCCACTCAAGCAGAGCCCTATTGACTATCTTCTCGAATACCTTGCTTACATTCGGCAGAAGGCTTATTGACCGAAGATTTGCAGGGTTTGATCTGTCCTTGTCCTTTGTGGGGATAGGATGTACCACCGCCGTTTTCCAGTGCACCGGATAATGTGCAGATAAAAGTGATTCAGAAAGGCTCTCTCCTCAATATCGTGATTTGGGCGAACAGGATTGTTCACCGTATACACGGTCTCGAAGACAGCGCCTATCGAATTCGGCTTCTCCTGAGGATCTTCGATCGTGAAAAAACCGTCGTTAGAGTCAACACTTTCCGGACTTATACCAACAGCCGTGAGTGTCTGTCTGTTCTCTGTTGTTTGGGAAATTCGGACACATGGAATGTCGTTATGATCCTTTCTCCCGAAAATTTTATTTATTTGCGGGAACATATTCGGGCTACTGGTTTTTATAGCCCGAATTTTCTTGCCCCAGTACAAACTTACAGATTGTCTGTAATTCTCCGTGATTAACTGTTTGAGGTTTTTGATCAACGACTTCAATGTCCGAACCTCCGGGTCTTGTCTGTCAGTAAATTGCCTCCGTAGCCGTTTAAGCCTCGAGACCAGTCTGCTTTTGTGTTTATGGAGTACATCGATTGTTGGCGTTCGATACTTCTCCGTCTGGTCGTCAGAACTAGTTACCTTGGGGATAACTCGATCCATTGACCTTTTAATGACCTCATTCATTTTTAATAAATTTTGGTCGATTTCGTCGTTCGTAAGGTTTCGGTTTGTCGGAGGGTTGATTTCGCTCAAACGTAATTCTCGCTTTACAACTCTGGCGAAGCGCGGCCAGTTCGTCCTTCGATAGTCGAAAGAACGCACCTGGTCGAACTCCTCCAGTTGAGTTTGCTCGTTTGGGATCCTGAATACGGCATCGATTCCGAGGTGGTCACTATCGTAATCGAATGCTCGCACACAGTTCCGCGCGTGTTCGTTATTTGTCAGTTCTAGTCTGTTGTCCATAAGCGCTAAGTCCAAGAAAGAGTTTCCTCTCGGGAAAGACGGGATATCCGTCGCGTACAAACTGAGTTTGTACTCAATCGTATTTTGTTCCATCCAAATTTGAAGCAGTCGGCCTTCGCGTTTGTATTTCCCCAAGCCGCATGCTTAGCGTTAAGATCGCCGGCCAAAAAGTAATAGTTTTCAGCCAAATGAAGCTGTAGGCAACGAAAAAGTGTCTCGAGCTCTGCTATAAATTGAGTTTGTTGAGTTGCTTCAGGCGCATAAAGCGACACCACATACATTCTCCTCCCACTGTGGAGAGGAATGCATACGATGCATGCTTCCAGCACCCGGAACCTACTTACTTCCCCGCTATATATAACTTTATGGCGTAAGCCTTTGTATAATAAGACAGCGACCCCAACCCCTTGGGAGGAGTGGGGTCGGCCTCTTCTCACTACATGGTAGTTGCTGTATCCCAATTTGTGTTTCTGGTTTAGCTTAGTTTCGCTGACCAAAAGTACATCCGGGAGTTGGTTTTTCAACAGATTGGAAAGGACGGTTCTTCTCTCGACCCTGACTAGCGAATTAACATTCAAAGCTAGGATCTTAAAGTTTACCTCGTCGAGCGCGCTAGACTTGGCAAACATCGAATAGATATGATCTATTCGGGCTGCTTGCTCGTTCAATTGTTTTTGGAACCGATCGATCTTGCTATCCAATGACAGCAAGATCCTCTTCATGTCCAAATCAGCTTCAGGTGCTTTTTCAGCAACCTTAGGCATATTTAATGTCTGGGGCTTACCCGATCCAGCTGCCATTTGGGCAAAGGACACGTTGGGCGCTACCCGTTTTGTGTAAGACTGACTTTTCTGTCGCCTTTCTTCTTCGACAGCCTGTTTGCGAGCTAGCATGCTCTTCTTTTTCTGTTGGAATATAGGACATCCCTTATAGTTAGCAGGGTGTCCTGCATTCCCGCAAAGCACACATGTGAGCTTGCTCATGTCTTCAACCCTTTCGCTACCTAGAGGGCATTCATTTAAATTGTGGTTCTCATCGCACTTAACGCATCTAATCTGCATGTTGCAGTTAGAAGCGGCGTGCCCGAACCTCTGGCAGCGCATACATTGCAGTATGCGATCTGACCTTTTTAATTTGTCCCATTTTACAGCATGGTAGTATACGCGATTAATTCTGCGTAGACTATCAAGTTTGCTGTTGGGGGTTAGCTGAACAAGGAAAAATTGTAACCTTCGGTTACCACCCCTTCCATTGACCGCGGAAAACGGCTTTATACCGACGAACTTAAGGTCGTCGCTCTCATAACTCTTGAGCTAGTTTAGGAGCTCCTCCGCGTCAACCCCGCTATCGATTCCCTTCAGGACGACCGTTTTCAATTTTTCGGATTTTGGCGTATACGTGAAGTGCTCTGCCTTTCTTCCCTCAAGTGCTTTGCGGACCTTTTTGTGGTCCTCCAAATTATTGACTACAATTTTGTGCTTCTGTGCCGAAATATGTTTGAACGTGAAGTCCTTAACAGCTACCTTACATAATTATATACTAAATTTACTAGCTAGGTTACTTACACTAATTGGGGGTACTTCCCCCCTTTTTTGTTCTGTCGGCTGCTGCTGTTGTTGCTGCTGCTGATGTTGCTGCTGTTGCTGCTGCTGCGGTTGTTGCTGCGGCTTTTGCATCGGCTTCCTCTGCTGCTGTGGTTGTTGTTGCTGCTGTTGTTGCAGTTTCATTTGTTGTTGCTGCCTTGGTTGCATATTTTTAGTTTGTTGGCGCTGAAGCATTTGCGCCGCTTTCAATTCTTCTTGTTGTCTCTGCTGCTGCTTACGTTTTTTTCTTTTCTTCGAGGTCTTCTATTTTTTTTGCCTCTCGAATTTTTTCTAGTTTTTCTAGAAGTTCCGCTATGAGTCGGCTCAGCTTTGCCTCCTCATCATCCGCTGCCGTTATTTCCTCGACCTCGGCTAGCTCTTTGTATGGGTTACCCTCGCCGACGTAGCGGGGTTCCCCTTCTTCCATCGCGGATTCGTTAAGGGAAATTGATTCGAACTCCTCTTCATCCATTTTTTTTTTTGCTGCGGTGAAATTTCCGCCGCATACCTCTTGGTGATGAGATTATGCGTCGGAATTAATCTCCTCCGCATCTCACCACTATCGGCTGTTGCCGTTGCTCTTGCTGCTGCCGCTGCTGTTGTTGACACAGCTTTTGTTATCGCTGGTACAGTTCCGTGTACCAGCACATTTGTTTTCGCCACTGTGTTAGACGACGATGACGATGAGGATAATGTTGTTGTTGTTTTCGGCTTTGGCTTTGTTGGCGGCGACCCAGGCACCGTCAGCTTCTGCCTTTTGTTTGTGGGTGAATTTCCCCCAGCTTGCGGGGGGGGGTGGGTTCTTCCCCGTACCGGTTTCCATCACCGGTGATTCGGTAGAAGACCCTCTTTTTGTATTAATTATTGGTTTTGATAACTTAATTTAAATTAAAAAAACCCGGTGTGATTGCGATTCGAACCCAAGACTCCCACGGCTGAGTCGGATGATACCTTCACTGCTCCACGTAAACAATAATATTTTGTTTACTTACTTGGCACTTGTCACTTAATTCACTTTGAAAAATACTTCCACACAGACTAGTCAACTAACCACTACAAGAGTTAGAGAGCGACTGTGAGACGATATGGTATATCTATATATGTATATCTATGAGACAATGCCACT
Organism: Rhingia rostrata; assembly: GCA_949824845.1. Taxonomy (NCBI): domain Eukaryota; kingdom Metazoa; phylum Arthropoda; class Insecta; order Diptera; family Syrphidae; genus Rhingia; species Rhingia rostrata. The sequence continues at coordinate 29,123,304 of OX463759.1, forward strand.
GTGAGGGAATGAAGGAATTTCTTGCCAACGCGACGACGCCACAGAATGTCCCGTTATTTCGAATTTCACTCCGTTTTATTTGCAACGATGATTGATTAATTATGCCACGTAATAGGTAATTTATTTTGCCACCAAGCCACTTATTTTCTTATTAAAGTTTTAAAGTCCACTCGCAGTTCCCGGGTTTCGGCACCAAAAAATGTATAAGAGTTACTTACGCTGGCGCGCTAGAAAAAATAAGTACACATTGGCCGCGCAGTCCTATACATCCGGAAACTGAAAGTCGATTGAAAAAGTAATCGGAAGCCAACAATTATTAATAATTTAAACAATTTATTTTGGAATTGTTACGAATGAAGAAAAAAGCGTGTGTCTGCAAGTGATCCGAAAGCATACTGAAACTGAACTCGACTCGTCTCCCTCTTCCATCTCGTTCCTGCACGAATATGTGTGCATGAGCAGTGCATGCCGCTGCTGCTGCAGTCGATTGAGAGTTGCCACCCTCGTAATATTGAACATAGTAGGTCTAATTATTTGAACAAGACGATGTTGTAATTTAGGTATCTTATCGAGATGGGTTTTTGCTGCGTTTTCCCAGGCCAGAATCCCGTATCTAATTCGTCACTTTGCCAACGTACACTTGCTTTGGTACCTCCATATGTGAGTAACGCTTATGATATACCATTGCAAAAATCGTACTTATAAGTTGAAGTCGCAGGATGTTGATGTGCTCACGCCACAAGATATTTAATGGTTTTGACTACCTCAATTGCGTTGCTGCTTCTTAGTACTTGACAGCTATCATTGCGATGAAAGATTTCAATAGCTTCGGTTGGCTTTGATGGAGCCCGGATATGCATTGGCTTGTTTTTTTCTGCATTTATCACTAGACAGTTATCATGACACCATTCAGATACAGCGTTGAAATGCAATTGGATTCGCTGGTATTTTTGTGTAATATTTTTGTTTTTAATATATATTACAACTCCTCCGCTTTCTTTGCATCACGGTTTATAAATTCATGATTAAAACCGTCAAAGTAAATTTTTTTCGTCGGTATATTAATTTCATTCAATACTTATATATCGACGTATTATATCACGTTTTCAAATTCCGCTATAAAAACATTCCATGTTTTTGTGATGGATCTTATTTTAAAACTTCTACAACTCAGAATTCCTAGCTGAGTCGATTAAGCCATGTCTGTCTGTCCGTCCGTCCGTCTGTCTGAAGGTAACCGGTTTTTGGGCCTTAAATTTTACGTGCTGTTCGAACAAGTGTAATCATTTTTGAAATCCACCCACTGTCACCCTTTTTAGAAAAACCTCATTTTTGACAATACCGTTCAAGGTTTTGAAAAAGTGTACGGAAAAGTTATCTAGACAACAGCTTCAATAATTTTACGGTATTCTGCCGACTGAAAAGCCGTATCCGTCAAATAGATATGCAGCGCATCGTTGGCTCGTACGCACGTGATAAAGCATCAGGTATGGCATTTAAGCTCCTTTTCCGGTTGTCAATAAAAAGTATAGCCTTGAACTCCCAAGCTCCACCGCGCCAGCTGTCCCTTAAGATCCTCTAAGCTCGTTAGCCACTTAAGACTCGCATGGTCGGTAATAACTTTAAACTTATACCCCTCGACATAAGATCTAAATTTCTTGATACCCATAACAGCTGCCAAGCATTCACGCTCTATTACGGAGTAATTTCGTTGGGCCTCGCTTAGATTATGGGAGTAATAAAATATTGGACGTTCTGCACCAGCTTCATCATTTTGTGTTACCGGAAACTCCTTTATCGCGGCCACCTTCTCTGGGTCTATTTTCAATACAACATTCCGAACAATGTAGCCGAGATATCTTAGCTCCTTGCAGCAAAACTTAGACTTCTCTACGTTTATCGTTAGTCCAGCTGTTTGTTACTGGGTTGCTACTAATTCCAGAAGCTTAACGTGTTCTTCAAAAGTCCTCGAGAAGACTAGAAAGTCATCCAGGTACACAAAGATTTGTTCCCTTAATTGATGAGGTCTAACCTTATCGATCAATCGGCAAAGACGCTGAGGCGCATTACATAGGCCGAAAAGCATCACTTTAAATTGATACAGGGGCATACCGGGGACTATAAACGCGGTCTTCTCCCTTGACCTTTCCTCCAGCGATATTTGCCAAAATGCGTCGAGATGAAATATGAAATATGTAATATGCGGCAGAGCGTATGCATCCCTTTTGGTGACCTAATTTAGCTAACGCATATCTAAACAAAGACGGTTCTTCTCAACCCATCTTACTAACACAACTGGAGAGCTCCACGAACTTGAACTATCTTCGACTACGTCCATAGAACGCATACGATCCAACTGCGCATAAAGTCAAGTTTTCACAGCTGGAGATACGGGATAATGACGCTGTTTTATTGGCTCTGCGTCGCCTGTAACAATTATATGTTCTTCAAGCCGTGTTTTTCTCAAGCAAATGGTGGAGAAGAATACTACTTCTCGAAGGAGCAACACCAGAGTTATTTCTACTTTCGGAGATATTCGCTAAATCTGAAACTTTTGCCGAGATTTCCGCAATGACTTTAGGAGCAATGTTGAACAGTTTCCAAAAGTCAACTCCAAGGTAGAGATCTTTTGTCAAAGTCGGTACTATGTAGAGTGTAATTTCTGCTACATTCGATTCCTACTGAACGGTAAAATAATTAAACCTACAATCGACTGCGATTTTCCATCTGCGTTAGTGACTGCAGAAGCGAATCGATTGTAGGGGATATTGTTGGTGTTAACGTACCCCGAACGCTCGTCCCACCGTGAGTGTGGCATCTAGTGAGCAGACCGGATCTGACCACGCTCACTCCTCGCCATCTCTCACAAAGCGCCTGAAACTAACGGTTGACTAAGGGTTGATCCTCCTATCAACTTCCTCCACTCTCATGACCCAACGTAACAGGGCTCTTAGGCCAGTCCGGGCAGATTGATAGCTGGGGTGTCCAGCCATCTTGCGGCCAGGCATGATCCTCCGCTCGGTTGCATTTATATTGACATGCCTGCGTAAAAAGAAGAAGAAAAACGAGGTGCTATAATTTCGTGCAACTACGACGAAATATCAAAAAAAATTGCGAATCCCGTGTCCCCACTAATTCACGTCCACCATTACGTGCCTTCATAGTGAAAGAGAGGCGGGGAGGTTTAGATGGAAATCCTCTCCGATTTGACCCACCCCTTTCTAAAACCGATTTAGCATCCATGATCACCGCGTCGCTCGACTCACGATGACCCCTTACCCGAAAAGGGGAAAGAAAGCCTAAAAAAATGTTGCTTACACTGGACTACTGAAACAAAATCTATCTAAGATCCCAACCGATCCATCCTTTGAAAAATATTTAAACCGCTTCCATACTTACGAAAACTAATGCGAGCTGACTGAACCCACCGATCTTTCCTCATGGTATTTATACCAATATCCCAAAATAAAAACTTTCAAAATTTAATAAACTTTATAAATTAAAATTTTTATTTAAAAAAATAAAGAAAAACCGAACTGTTTCAACAAGACTTCTTACATTCAAAAAAATTGTATAAAGTTAAAAAAAAAGTTTGAGTTCGTATTATAGAAATATATAATTAATTTTCTTTTCCTAGAAATACTGGCTCTGTTTTAAATTGTTATTTGCTTTTATTTAATTTAATTTTATTTTATTTAGATACAATCTATCCATAGTGTAATTTGAATTTATTTTTTTTTGTTTTCATGTAAAGGGTGATCCATTTCGAGGTTCCCTACTTTTTTAAAGAAAAAAACACAGAAAATTCAAATTTAATGGAGAATGTTTATTATCATTTGAAAGAACATTCTTTGGCATTTATTTTTTGAAGATTATGTCTATCAAATGTTGGCCGTTGCTACGTCGCAGATGCTCCATCCATTGAGTCCAATTTTCGATCACTCGTTCGAGCATTTCGACTGGTAACTGGCGAATGACACGCGTGATGTTTTCCTCCAAGGCCTGAATCGAATCGGGTTTGTCGGCATAAGCTTTTGACTTTACATATCCCCACAGGAAAAAGTCTAACAGTGTGATATCACACGATGTTGGTGGCCAATTGACCGGCCCAAAACGTGAAATTATGTGCTCACCGAAATAAGTCCATTGATTGGTGCGATGTGTGGGAAGTGGCGCCGTCTTGCTGAAACCAAATGTCGCCGAGATCACGAGCTTCAATTTCAGGCATCGAATAGTCGGTTATCATGGCACGATAACGGTTGCCATTGACGGTTACGTTCGCACCGTCATAATTTTTAAAGAAATATTTACCGATGATTCCACCGGCCCACAAACCACACCAAACCGTTGTGTTCTGTCCAAACTTATTCTTTGTTTCAAATTTCTTTGTTCGTGATTTTCTGTGTTTAATTACCACAGTTAACGATTCCGTAAAATTCTTGAATTAAACACCGGTTTCGACCACGTTATAATAGCGTATATTTTCATATGAAAATAAAATTCAGTTTTAATAGCTTTGCACCACAAATGTCAAAAACGTTAATAATCAAAATATAAACAATCAATTTTGTACTAAATTTTAAGGTGGAAACATAATGTTACAATAAATCGCATTTTAACTAATTAATTATTAACAATTATTTATTCGTAATACATTTTATAAATTTCGTTTCTTGTTCAGCAACATTCACCCCGCCGTGGACTGTGTTCACCACGTTTTCCAGTACTGCTTCAAAACAGAAATTTGGCATCACTGATATTTGCTTGGAACTCGCTTCGCTTCCAGTTGTTGATATGTGGCATGTGCTGGGTTTTCTCGTCTTTGATTCTATGAAAGAAATGATTAGTGCGAAAGAGTAGAACAGAACAAACAAAATATGAATAACATCTGTATATCGCGTAGTGTAAGTGAGTAAAGCCTTTAAAAACTGCCCTTGGTAAATGCCAAGCATTGTGGAGTTGTTTACCTATTAGCCGACGTAGTGTTATCTCCCTTTGACTTACCGCGCGATCAACAATCTTCGATTGCCCTGTTTCGATTGTTATTGTTTGTACTTGTTTAGACCAGCCTCGGTTTGAAATTTAATTTCGTTTTTTTTTTTTAATTTTAATGTTTTCCTTTTGTAGCGGAGCGGTTGTTAATGTTATTAAATGTGAGTATGACTGAAATATTCCTAAATATTACAAGAAGACTTAAACTCTATAAATCAGTGGCTTATGCAAAATAAATTGAAGCTGAACATTGAAAAAACGAAACTAATGGTACTAAACGAGAAAAGAAATGACAACGAAATCAAGATCGGTGGTATTTCAATCGTTAAAGTAAACGAATTAAAGTATCTGGGAGTGGTTTTAGACAAAAAATTATCATTTGGAAGTCATGCTGAGTACATTTGTAAAAAAAATAGCTAAAAAAATTGGATTTATGAAAAGAATAAGGATTCAAATTTCAACTATAAGTGCAATAAATATATATAATGTCATTGTAAAACCTCAGTTCGAGAATTGTTCCATCATTTTGTTTCTATGTAATGAGAGTAAAATCTTAAGATTGCAAAAATTATAAAACAAAGCCATGCGATGTATTTTAAAGTTCAAAAGATATATGTCAATCCGTTTTATGTTGAACTCGATGAAGTGGCTTTCTGTTAAGCAAAGAATTGTTATGATTGTTTTTGTGTTTGTATTCAAAATTGTAAACAAACTTATGCCAAATTATTTACTTGACTACATACAATTTATAAGAGACCTTCAACCATATTCTCTAAGGAACAGAAATGATCTTATAGCTAGGTTCCAGAAATCGAGTGAAATGAAAGTGAAATTACTTTTGTAAATCGAGTGAATTCGTTTTCGGTGTTCCACATTCCGACCGATTTCATAACTTCGAAAAGTTTTCGAAATCACTCGGTGAAATTAAAGACAGCTGATACCATCTGTCATATGGGACATTGCAAAATTATTTTTATTTTGATAAATTGTTTTGTTTACAAATTCTGTTCATTTTTAAGATTTATAATGAGTGCTATTTTTAGTGCTGTGTTGCGAATGGAAAAACAAAAGTATGCAGAGGAAAAAATAAAAAGGTTTACGCTTAGAGACCTTTCTAATCCTTTAGAAATTGCAGATGCTGCGTAAGTAAAACAAATAAATTTCAAAAGAAAATTAGTAATTGTTATTTTATTTAGATTTATATCATATTATCGACTTGATAAACATGGTTTTCAAATGTTGCTGCAAACAGTTACGCCACATCTAAAAGCATCATCTATTCCTTGCCTGTTGCAGTTAGCCGCAGTTTTGCGTTTCCTTGCCGAAGGAAGCTTCCAAAGATCAATTGGAAAAGATTCTGATGTTGCTTTGGGCCGTAGCACTGTGTCAAAAATATTGAAAAGAGTTCTTAAAGCTTTGGATAACAAAATTTGTCCAAGATGGATCAAACTTTCCATGTCGGATGAAGAAAAACAGAAATCCAAACAACACTTCATGAACGAATTTCATATTCCTGGGGTCATCGGCTGCATTGACCAGGAAAGGATACTTCTCAGTTAATGCAATGATTGTAAGTAGGATACAAAAATGTAATTTTTTCAAAAACTAAGTATTTCATTTTGGGTAGATATGTGATTACAACATGGTGATAAGAGCTGTCGATGCGCGTCGCCCGGGATCAAGCCATGACGCCCTTATTTTCGTTGTTTCCATAAAATGTTTTTCACATTTTAAGTTCTCCTCCGTCTCTGCAATCTGAAAAGGTACCTCTTCTATTTCTTAAAATTTTCGCATTTGTTCATCTATTTCCAGCGATTGGTGAAAATTTCGAATTGGCATTGTAGATACCTTCCCCAGTAATATCCAGCCCAGCTGTGTATTTTGAGATAGCTCGTCTCCTCTTGCAATTTCGGGTAAAATTAATTCTGCGTATACGTCGCTACCTAATAGTAAGTCGACTGTCGCAGGTTGATAAAATAATGGATCAGCTAGCTTTAATCCGCTGATGTGTTTCCATTCATTGATTGCCAGATGGTTGGCCGTAAGAAGCCTAGGCAGGGTTTTGTACACAAAGGCTCGTGTGGTGGTCTCAAACTGCGAGTTTAGAGATCCAAACGAAATATCAGCATACCGATGGCATGCTCCACTGCTGACCTTTCCCAGCCCCGACACCTTAATAAACGTACTTCGAGCATTCAGGTTTAGTTATTTTACTGCAGCTTCCGTAATAAAAGTCGCTTCTGATCCTGGATCAATCAAAGCTCTGAAGTTAAAATATCTTCCCTTTGATGACTTAATTTTTACCAATGCAGTGGCTAACAAAATTTGTGGGTTAGTGTGGTGTTGTGAAAAATAATTTTGAATTGGTGCGTTAGCAGATACCCCAGGTGGTGGATGCTGCGCACTAATGTTTGTTTGCTGTTGCGTGCTAGTAGATGGCTGCTGCATACCGCTGTTAAATTGCTGCACACCATTACATGGTTGTTGTGTGGTATGAGGTGTTTGCTGCAAATTGACAGCTTGAAGCGGGTAAATCTGTTTGTTGAAACCTGGTATGCTTGAGCATGTGAATTTTGATTTTGTGTTGGGTTATTCAATAGAGGTGTTGTGTATGAGTGTTTGGTTGATTTAGGGTGATAGGCATATATTTGCAGACATATTGGGTGAGGGGTTTTGTGGATCGAAAGGATGTGGTTGGTTAATGTGTTGGGTGTTTAAATCGGAATTGTGTAAAAGTGAATGATGTTTTTGTTTACAAAAATAGCAACGCGCATAACTGGGACAATTTTGTATAATATGACTATAGGCCAAACAATTGAGGCAAGCTCGTACACTTTGAACTATATTGCATCGTTCATGGATATTCATTTGAATGAAACGATTGCAAACTCTCATCGGATGTTGGCCCTTGCTACACACCTTACAAATAAATTGTTCCTTTTGTTTGTTTTGCCTAACATGAAAAGCGTTTTTTGTTACAGGGGCCTTCTGGTTTGGAAGTTTGGAATAATTTTTACTGACCTTGGGTTTTTGTTGTTCCATTACTTCCAGAGTTCGGAACCGCGTTTCAAGGAACTCCGAGAAATCGGAAAATTTAGGTAAATCCCGTTTGCCCCCTAAGCGCTCTTCCCATAACTGCTGAGTATGAATTGCTAATTTTTGAAAAACAATGTAATTAACTATTGTATCCCACTGTTTTACAGGTACGTCAGAATTTTCGAGCAAATGAAGGCATTCTCTGGTGGTATCCAATAAGCGTTTCAATCCGCAAGCGCTTTCACTCTGCAACACAGGTTGATTAAAAAATGTTTTTAAATGTGTTGTGACAAGAAAACGTTTATTGTCATATCGATCACACAAAAGTGACCATGCTTTGTCGTAATTACCGGATACGACATCTAAATGTTGAACAACCTGCTCGGCATCTTTGTTAATACACGCTTTAAGATATTCGTATTTTTGAATTTCCGTTAAACGCGTATTTGTGTGAATCATAGATTCATATTTACTTTTGAATTGTCGCCAGTTTTCATATTCTCCCGAAAATTCTGGAAGAGCAATTTCGGGTAAGCGAATGTTGCTTTGCATATGACTGCTATGCTCTGCAGTATTCACATTTGATGTAGACGCGTTCACCTTGTCCGAACAGTCCCTAAGTTCAGCGTTATATTCGATGTAAAGCTCCCTTATTTGCTGTTCGATACCTTCGAAATCTTTACTACCATCGTCATCATCAGCTGAAGGCTTTGGGATGACAATTAAATTGGCAAATCGGGTAATAAAATAGGCAAATTACTCACTTACCGCTTGTAATTCTGCTTCTTGCACAGCTTTGGTGGTAATTGTTGGATGATGAATCTTGATGCTTTACGCGCCGCGAAAACCCTTTATGCACAAAAACTCACAAAAATGTCTTTTTTAATTTGAATTAATGATTTTTTTTATTGGCAAATTATTAACACTTATTGTTCAAATCCGGCTCGAAGGACCAAATTGTTCTGTCCAAACTTATTCTTTGTTTCAAATTTCTTTGTTCGTGATATTCTTTGTTTAATTACCACAGTTCAGTTAACGATTCCGTAAAATTCTTGAATTAAACACCGGTTTCGACCACGTTATAATAGCGTATATTTTCATATGAAAATAAAATTCAGTTTTAATAGCTTTGCACCACAAATGTCAAAAACGTTAATAATCAAAATATAAACAATCAATTTTTTACTAAATTTTAAGGTGGAAACATAATGTTACAATTAATCGCATTTTAACTAATTAATTATTAACAATTATTTATTCGTAATACATTTTATAAATTTCGTTTCTTGTTCAGCAACACGTTGTTTTTTCTGCATGAAGTGGCAGTTCTTCAATCTCTTCAGGTTGCTCTTCGTCCCAAATGCGGCAATTTTGTTTGTTCACATACCCATTGAGCCAGAAAAGGGGTCTCATCGCTAAACAAAATTTGCCTCGAAAACGTCGGATCTTCTTGGAACTTTTCAAGAGCCCATAGAGCGAAGCGATGTCGCTTGGGAAGGTCGAGCGGCTTCAGTTGTTGCACAAGCTGTATTTTGTACGCTTTCAATTTAAGATCTTGACGTAAAATGCGCCAAGTCGTTCCATACGTCAGTCCGAGTTGCTGCGAACGGCGCCGAATCGACTCTCTACGGTCTTCGTGTACACTCTCTGCTACGGCCGCTATATTTTCTTCACAGCGCGCGTGCTGGACGTGGTCTATTCGGTCAAATATTATCCAATAATGAATGCTGGGTCTCAAAATGGGTGATGGTGTTGCGAATAGTACGCTCAGTAGGCCGATTATGTTGACCATAAGTTGAGCGAAGTGCACGAAACACATTCCTCACAGAATGTGAATTTTCATAATAAAGTTGAACAATTTGTAAACGTTGTTCACGAGTAAATCTTTCCATTATGAAATGCAAAACAATACTAAACAAAAATAACATGACAGCATGACACGAGTCACACGTGATCTGTCGAAAAAAGTATCTCTACTTGGATCACCCGTTACTTATGCCAATAATGTATCTATTAATTTTTATTTTCTTAGAAGTTAACATATATTTTAGATATACCAAACCACTTTTTGAATTAATTTTTTTTCTTTTTATATTATATTGTAGAATGAAGCTGGTTTCGAATGATAATACACTTTTCTCTTTTATGTTTAACAATCATTTATTTAAACAAACTCTTATTTTGGAATTATATTATTTACAAAACGGTTTCTCGTTAAACAACAAAATCACTTTAATTCACTAATTTGAAATTCAATACTAACGATTAAATTCGCGCACTATTATCACTTTCCAAAGTACACTATATATAATTCACACTTTGCAAATCACATTCAGGTCACAGTTAAAACTAACTCTCAGGCTATCGCTTCACCTCTGCTTATACCATTACACATACAGATAGCATATTCTCGGGGGTTCCCTCAGTTCGAGAAGTGGTTTTGACAGATAACCGTATTCCAGTCATTCATTCCAGTAGGCATTCATTTATTCCAATCGAAACTAAATGAATCTGTTCGTTTTTCACAAAACCTGGGTAGATTCTCCTCCTAAACTAGTTCGTCCCTAACAAGTGTATTCTCAGTTTCACCTTCATAACGATATAAACTATCCAGATGCACTACCTTTCATTTTCCTGGAAGTCCTTTCTATACTCGGTAGACGACGTCATTTATGCGCTTCACAATTTAATAGGGGTCTTCCCATTTCGGCAGTCGCTTTAATTTGGTTTATCACCTGTGGGCTCCTGGCTACTATTGGAAAATAAACCAAAGATAAGTTCCCAGAGGGATTTATCCAAATTCTTTATTTTCTTTCACTTTTTATTTTACAATTAATTTTTTTGTGGGAAGTATCCAGCACCAGCACTCGCTCCGTTTCGCTACCACAACCAGAGATAAGGGAAGTAAAGAGATACCAATCGTCGCGGCTTGCCTACAAGCTAAATTCACCCATAATTACGTATCTTACACATACTATCACATATTTAAACAAGTATGCGTAAGATAAGTTATCCCCCACTTTTTTTGCTCAAAATTTTTCGATTTTCCCCCGCTACCTCGCCGACCTCACCAACAACCATCACAGAAAGGGGTGAACATTTACATCGGAGTTACAACAGCTGTACCATTGCCACCACCAATGAGCGCATCCAAGAAAAATTTAAGAAAAAAGCATCGCGTTCAGTTTTGAATAATCAATTAAATCAAATCTTGAAAATATATTTATTTATTTTTTACAAAAAAAACCTACTGAGAACAATAAAACAATAAATTCATTAATACTTCCATTAATTTTGTATTTGTGTTGTTACTGCATATGTAACTAAATGGAGGAATAAATATTGAAGTTCGATCAGAAGTTTAGCCACTTGATTTATATTGCGGGTTTATGCCATACTAAAACACAGTTTTCATTTCCATCCAAGCATAAATCTTACTACGAAAATTATTGGAACTAGGATATTTTACAAGATATACATACTTTGCTTAGTTATGCCAAAAAATAACAGGAATACAGACTGTGACACAACTGTTGCAGCCGTATTAATAAAACAATTAACAATTATAGAAGTCACAATTCAATTCACCTACTTCGGTATTTTAGTTTATTTTATGGTTAACAACGTAAATAAACTTATATTTGTTCTATTTTAACCTGCTCAACAGCTCGCTAAAATTTATCCAGTGGCTAATTGGATATTTTAAAAAATGGGTTGAAATATGTTATGATTACATTTGCTTCTGTTGAAAATAAGATCAAAATGCAATTTATATTGAAAAGTAGCATATCGCTGTTTTGTATGGCATGTACGGTTACCAATTGAAATAAATTGTTTTTGTTTTGTACCTACCAACCAGAAAACACGTGTTTTAATTATTTAAGGTTTTCAACATTGCGTTTAAGCTCTGAATAATATCAGTTTCGATATATGTTGAATATGTTTACCATGAACAAAGTAGGGCGGACATCTTTATTCCGTGTGTCAATTGCGTTAAATTTTAACCAGTGAATAATTTTTGACATTAGTATGGTGCAGAAAAGTCAAAAATTCAACAAAAAAAGAGGATAAAATGTAACCCTCTTTTTAACGCAGTTGACATATGGCCTTAGAAGTTTTCTCGATAAATCCATTGATTAAAGATAATTCACATTTAATTTGCTTTAATTAATACGGCTGTTGGTAAGTGGAATAATAATTTTTTGCAAAGAATTAAAGTTATCAGCAAAAAAAACAGTTCATCAAAAATATGAAATGGCCGAATTCGTTACCATTAAATATGAAACTCAACTTTTTCTGATCAACAGAGACATAATAAAAGTCGGTATTTCAATCACCATTTATATCATTTATAAAAATAAGAAATTATCCTACTTATAATAACTCTGAGTTGAAAATATACTATCTTCAGAATCTTGCTTATCGAATAACGCAACACCAGATCACTCCGGAGAAGGAATCGACTACGAAAACTCGTAGAGAATTATTAAATTAATACATCCTCTCGGAAATCATCTTGTTTAAAAATGAATTATTACACTTAGATATTTTGCTTTTGTCCTTAAGGAGTGCCGATTCACTCTCCGTCGCGGCTACACACGCAATCTGTCGGTCTCCATCGAACCCCCAAAAACAAAATAAACACGGTCAAAACAAACAAACAACACAGAAAAAACTAACAACCACAACAGTGAAGTGCAGTGATCAAAAAAAAAAAAAAAATAACAAAATCAATAACAAAAAAAAAAAAAATAGTGCAGTGTGTGGTAGCCCATCGCGTCCCCCTCCACCTCGTTTGCTATTTGCCCGTGCATCACCAATGCAAATGCCGTATGAATTTTCTTTTCATGCGTGCGCTCGCATTGGTGAAGCATAGGCAATAACCGATGTATAGCGGGCTGTGAGTGAACTTTTTTTTTGTTGTGCGTATAACTTAACTTGTCATACGGGCATAACACCTGTGACAAGTTATTTTAGACAACCAACGCGAACCTTCACTTCTCAGCCAAGCTTAGTCTGTCGTCGGTATTGCGTTTTTTAATGTATGTGTTTTAATGGAAAGGAAATTTAGAGTGGACGTTTGCAATGTTCGTGGTTTAAAATCGAATCTTTTTTCTGCATACGCCCACATTTGTAAATACAAACCAGCTGTTTTGGCACTAAGTGAAACACAGGTGGGGGTGAATACTGACTTATCAGAATTAACCCTACCTGGATATAATTTAGTGCCTTTATTCTTTTCTCACCGCGGTCTCGCCATATATATACGTAGTGACGTAGCCTACCAAATTCAACATCAATACGGCCAATGTTCCAATCCGGAATTTAATTTTATATGGCTGAAATTCCATGTCCGTAGGCATTTAATCCACTACTGTTTCATTTATAGAAGCCCAAACCTTGACAGTAATTCAACCCTTAACGAGTTTGATGCACTGTCCGACTCCATCTCTAGAATTGTATCCCTGCATCCTCACACTGAAATCGTCATTGCGGGCGATTTCAATGTACACAATTCTTCTACGTGGCTTCAACATTCTGGACAGACAACACCCGAAGGAAGGTATGTTGAGATCTTTGCTGAGGTAAACAACCTAACCCAGCTTGTAAATGAGCCGACACGCATACCGGATATTAATAGTCAAGCCGCCAACACCCTTGACTTGTTTCTTACCTCTCACCCTGATAAATACATCATCAATGTATTATCGCCTCTAGGTTCGTCAGACCACTGTATCATATCAACAAATTTCTCGTACTCCAACCACACAGTTAAAGAGCAAATTCCCAAAAAAACCGTATGGCAATACGAGAAAGCCAATTGGGAAGCATTAAACAGTTTTTTTAGGAATTTTAACTGGTCACTATGTTTCCTCGATAGTGACGTGGATGCTGCTGCTGATATGATTTCAAATATCATTCTCTTTGGTATGAGATCTTTTATTCCCAACAGAATTAAGAGTATCAGACCAAAGGCAAAAGGGTGGTATGACTTGAGCTGCAAAGAAGCTATCAGGTTGAGAGAGACAAACTTTCGGTTGTACAAGACCAACCCAACAGAGGAAAACCGAGCAAAATTCAAACAAGCCAGAAATGACTGTAATGCCCATTTAAAGCGTGTCAAATTCCTCTATGACCGAACGTTGAGGCAAAAAATTCTACAATGTCCCAGAGGTAGTAAAAACTTTTGGTCATTTGTTAAAAACATAAAAAATTCGGCATCAACATCAATTCCGACGCTCATTCACAATGACATTCCAGCTGTCAGCTCTTTAGACAAAGCCAATCTGCTTGCTGCCCATTTCGCAGCCAACTCTACATTGCCAGATTGTGTTCAGTCTCCTCCTGTACTTGTGAACGTAGATCATTCTATGGGACAAATTCACTTTCGTACTCGTACAGTTGCAAGAGTTTTATCTGATCTTGACATACATAAATCCGCTGGTCCAGATGGTATATCCCCCATCATTCTGAAGAGGTGTTCTTCTACGCTAGCAAAACCACTGCGTAAGCTTTTCTATCTATCCTACTCATCAGGACTCTTTCCGAGTAGATGGAAAACAGCATTTGTCCAGCCTGTACCAAAAAAAGGCGAATCTTCTTGGACGGTAGTTGGAGAGAGTCCAACTACCGTCCAATTGCACTTACGTCCCTTCTTTCCAAGTTCATGGAAACGCTGATAAATCGTCAGCTTATGAAATATCTCGAAACACGAAAACTTCTCAATGACCGGCAGTATGGTTTTCGCAGCAACAGGTCTACTGGTGATTTGATGACATATCTCACCGAAAAGTGGAACCAATCAATTCACCATGGTGGCGAAAGCATGATTGTTGCGCTTGATATTTCAAAGGCATTTGACAGGGTTTGGCATCAAGCCCTTTTGTCGAAAATGCGTGCATTTGGAATCGACGAAAAACTTCTTCTATGGATTAGACATTATCTTTCGAAACGTTCAATTCAAGTTGTTTTGGATGGTTTCAAGTCTGTAACTCACCAAATAAATGCTGGTGTCCCTCAAGGCTCAGTTTTGTCTCCGACTCTCTTTCTCATTTTTATAAATGATCTCCTGTCTGTAACTTCTAATCCAATTCATTCCTTCGCTGATGACAGTACCCTCAGCTTCTCATATTCGTTTACTGGTCCTCGTCCCTCACCTTCGAACGTGGACTCTAAACGTCAAAATATGTTAAGCTCATTGAATTCCGACCTTGACAGCATTATCAAATGGGGTAAATCTAATAGAGTGGAATTCAATGCTTCCAAAACACAATGCTGTCTTCTGTCATTAAAGCGTAACCAAAATCTAGAGCCATTATCCATGAATGGCACTTACGTCGAAGAAACCGAAAAGCTTTCCATGCTATGTATGTGTGTTAGTAACGACTTACGTTGGAACGATCACATATTCGAAGTCGCTAAAAACGCAGCGAAATGTCTAGGTTTCCTAAATCGATGTAAGAAATATTTCACCCCCTCTGATCTGGCCACAATATATAAAGCGTTTATAGGCCCAAAACTTGAATTCAACGCCCATGTCTGGTCAGGTGCACCAAAATCAACATTGCACCTACTAGATAGGATTCAAACACGTGCTTATAGGAGACATAAGAATAGCGAACTCCTTAGTTTCGCTTGAACACCGTCGAAACATCTCCTGCCTTACCTTGTTTTATCGCTATTTTAACAACCAATGTTCAAATGAAATAGCCAGCTGCATTCCTCCCATTCAACAATTCAGCCGCAATACTCGTTACGCAATGAATGCAAATCAGTTTACCCTCAAGCCTATCTTCGGACGTACGCTGAAATATAGAGATTCATACATAAACCGAACAACACGTATGTGGAATGCTCTACCAAACTCTGTTTTTCCTCTCCATTATAACTTACAGACATTTAAAACCAATGTGCATCGGTATCTCCTTTCTTCTTATCCCTAATTTCCTTAACGCCCGCACTGTGCTAAAGGCGTGCCAAAACGTGAAATAAAGTTTTCAACAAAAACTTTAGCGACTGATTGTGCGGTTATATCTCTTAACGGGTAAGCTTCTGGCCAGCGTGTAAACCTGTCGATGGCTGTTAAAATGTACAAGAACCCAGCGGATGGAGGCAGAGCACCAACTAAGTCGATGTGTATGTGATCGAAACGCCCCGTTGGCACTTCGAACCTACCTTGAGGTGACTTTGTGTGTCGGTATACCTTGGATTTTTGACACGGGATACAAGCTCTAGCCCAGTGGCTCATGCATTTGTTCATGCTTGGCCAGAAGTACCGATCAGATATAAGCTTGCGAGTTGCGCGAATGCTTGGATGCAAAAGTCCGTGTATGGTGTGAAAAATCTTCTCACGAAGCGTTTTGGGAATGTACGGTCTGTTTCTTTTTGTGGAGGTCTCACAATAAATTGTAACCTTTGGGAAAACGAACTCTTTTAGGGAATATTTGGAAGTTGTTTACTTATTTTTTATATTTAAAAGTTTGTGTAATTCCTCGTCCTTCTCTTGTAGTCTACCTATTGTTTCGAGATCTATTTTGTTGACCTCATCGACTTCTAAACTAGTGACTTCGTTTTCTTCGATGCGTGAAAGTGCATCGGCAACTACATTGTCTTTACCTTTAATGTGTTGGATGTTCGCTGTGAATTGTGAGATGAAGTCTAAATGGCGTGCTTGTCGCGGACTTCGTTCCGTTTTCGTAGTGAGAGCATAGGTGAGTGGTTTGTGGTCGGTAAGTATCGCTATATCACGGCCTTCCACAAAATACCTAAAATGCTTTATGGCTAAATGAATGGCAAGAAGTTCGCGGTCAAAAGCTGAATATTTGGTTTCGGCCTTTGAAAGTTTTTTTTGAAAAAAATGCTAGTGGTTGCCACGATAGCTCACTCTTTTGTTGTACCACCGCTCCAACCGCTGTATCTGAAGCGTCGGTGGCAATAGCGAATTCACCACTGGATTTGGGGTGTGCTAAGAGTGTCACTTGCGAAAGTGCTTTTTTGGCATTTTCAAAAGGTTCGACGAGATGTTCAGGCCATGTGAAATTTTGTTTTTTGTTTTAACGAAGGAAGATAAATGTTCGTGAAGAGGTGCCAACATTTGTGCAAGATTTGGCAAAAATCGATGATAATAACTTATCGTGCCAATAAATCTTTGTGTTTGTTTAACTGAAGTTGGGGTTGGAAAACTACAAATTGCTTCCACACGATCCTTCGATGGAGCGATGCCATCTACACTAATGGTGTGACTCAAAAAGTCTAAAGTCGGAACACCGAAAACGCATTTTGAAAGATTTATATTCACACCGTACTGTTTAAGTCTATCGAAAAGAATTTCCAAGTGCTTTTTGTGTTCTTCTGCGGTTCTACTAGCGATGAGCAAGTCGTCGATGTATGCATAGACAAAATCTAAATTGAAACACACCGTATTTATGAATCGCTGAAATGTTTGAGCAGCGTTTCGGAGACCAAAAGGCATTCGAAGCCATTCGAATAATCCAAAAGGTGTGGTCAATGCGGTTTTGAAAATGTCTTCTGAAGCAACGGGAATGAAATGATATGCTCTTACAATATCCAGCTTGCAAAAGATGGTACAACCCTCTACATTCATAGAGAAATCTTGAATGTGTCGTAATGGATGACGATCAGGAACGGTGGCGGCGTTTAGCCTACGGTAGTCACCGCACGGTCTCCAGTCCTATATATTATGTCTAATAATAATCCCAATTTTGATAAAAAAAAATCAGCTCCCAGAATGGGTCGATTAATGAAGCTTGAATAAAAGAATGAACGAGATTCCGTCTGAGACCAATATTAATGTTCAGTAACTTTGAACCAAAAGTTGGAATCGTAGTACCATTCGCGGCTGACAAAAGGAAAAACGGATCACTGGAAACTCTGGATTTTGAACCATGATTGGGTTTAAAAGGAATCACTGAAAGATCAGCTCCGGTGTCGATAAGAAAAAGTAAATTGTTATTATTATCTTTGATAATTAGGCGGCGGTTTGAGTTCTTCTGCATGTTAGCCGCTGCAACAGCAGGTTGAATTAGTTTGGGTGCTCTGAGGAGTTTTGGAATTTCACTTTGTTGAAATTACACGGTTTTTCATATTTTCTGGCGTTATTTTTATAACGCCTGTGATACCAGCACGTGTCTGAAGTAGATTTTGAATTCGATCGACTCTGAGCGCGATTATCTCTGAATTTAGGGCGTTGCCTACTTTGTGAACGCGGACGAAAAGAGATTGCTTCTATCTTAGATTCAATTCTGGCTAACCTTTCCTCAAAATCTTTGTTGCTACCTGCGGACTGAAAAGCTTGCTGTGTGGAGACGCTGAAAATTCTTGATCCCTGTGACGCTTCATAAATTTTATCTGCCAGGGTCGAAAGTTCCTCGAGTGACTTTTCGCCAACTAATAATAAAGCGGTATTTATGTGCTGCGGTAGACGGCGCAACCATAAATTTTTTATGATTTCGTCATTAAATGAAACTCCCGCAAGTACCTTCATCGATCTAAACACCTCAGATGGTTTGCGATCCCCAATATCAGCTTTTTCGACTAACGATTCTAAACGTTTAGTTTCCGAGACTGAATGTCTTTGAATTAAAGCAGCTTTTAAAGAATCGTATTTGTTGCTGGCGGGGGGTTAGCAAGAATGTCAATCACTGAATCGCATGTGTCGGGTGGTAACGAAGCGACTGTTAGGCAGTATTTAGTTTCAGAGCTACTAATCCTGTGCACCGTAAATTGTGCTTCAGCTTGGATAAACCAAGTAATGGGATTCGCGTTCCAAAATGTTGGAAGACGAACTCGTATTGAGTTTACCTCTTCAGGGGAAATCGAAAGGTTCGGGTGTGAATTCTGACTAGCTTCGTTGTCGGGGGTTATCATGGTTTGCTTTGTTTCGTTCATTAAACGTATACAATTCAAAATAAAAACGAAATTTAAAATTGGAATTTGAAAATGTATTCCCAACAGTCAAAAGGATAACCCTACCTACCAAAAAGAAATCACAAATCCCCCACTATATATATGTGTATGTTTAAATCAATACTTATCCCGAACGTAAAAAAAATTTTAATAAGGTATATTTTTAGAAATTGTTTAATCGAATGTTTTCACTAAAGACTAGAAAAGTATTTTATAACACGCTGGGAGCTTTGAAATCTTGCTTATGAAACGCGGTAAAAATTTTGATAAAAATGTGTTTTTTCTTTAAAATGTGTTTTGGAAATCTATTGAAATTGTATTTTGGAAAACGCGGGAAAATGTTGATGACTTGTAAAAAAAAAGAAAATTGTAATGTAATGTGAAAACGCGGTAAAATTTTAAATTAATTGAAAATAGGAGAAAATTTTAATGAAATGTGAGAAAAAAAAATGAGGGAAAAAGTTAATGAAATCTAATACGCGGGAAAATGTGGCAATGTGTTGTTAAACAAAATTATTTGTGCTGTGGCTAATTTTTTTTTTTTTAACAAATTTTTTTTAAATAATTCTCGTTCTGATGTACATACTCCCTCCTGGTGGTCTTCTGGTGGTTCTTCTGCTATTCTGGTTGCCTGTTCTAACTCAACTGCTATTCTGGTTCGGCGCTTCTGTATTGCCTGGAACTTGCGCTGATGGCGATGGAGAATGTTGAACACTTGTTGAAATGGTTGGAACAGATTTCGCCGAAGATGGTCGGACAAAAATCGGGCGTGGACGTTGGACGATCTTTGTTAAAAAAAAAACGTGTCAATAATTGTTCTTGTTGCTTGAACAATTATTGCATGTTTTCACTGTATGTGTCACTTCACTGATGGGCCTGTGGACGTCTGATGGCGTGAAACGTACTGTGTGTGCGATGCTGGTAGCGGAGCGTTGATGTTGAGGTGCGTTGCTGTTGGAGAATCTTGATGAAGATACACGTTGGTGTGGAGAAACGCTGATGCTGGCGAGAAACGGTGATGATGACGAAAAGTGGTAGTTATGCACGGGACAGTGGCGGCGTGGGAATTTGTTGCGTTATTGCAGAAATAAAATTTTTGTTCTTGGTTGCGAATGATCTTCGTTGTCCGTTGAAAAAAATATCGGCATGCACTGCTTACTAACGGCGTGATGTCGTTAGAAATTTTTGCCGTTGTAACTGCGTCGTAGTCTGCCGTTGAAACTGCGTCTTCGCCAGTTCTGTGGTACAAATTATATTTTTTATTTGTGTCCTTTGTCGGGGTCACCAATTTAATTTGGTTTATCACCTGTGGGCTCCTGGTTACTATTGGAAAATAAACCAAAGATAAGTTCCCAGAGGGATTTATCCAAATTCTTTATTTTCTTTCACTTTTTATTTTACAATTAATTTTTTTGTGGGAAGTATCTAGCACCAGCACTCGCTCCGTTTCGCTACCACAACGCAACTGCAGTCGGCTCAAAAAAACAATTTGCCCACAACATGACTAACTACTCGGTTTCTGTACGCGCCAAAGCTTTAACACACACAACATGACTAAACTACAGCACGTTAGGAAGTGTTCGGAATTGTGTTTACACCACGGGTGTGTTGATTGAATAAAGCTGGATTTGTGATCGCTTCTTTTTAAAAATAGGTGGTGAATATTTCAATAAGTGAAATATCCACTACAGTAGCTTCGGCAATGTCCTTGTTTTCGTTGGGAATTATAAAGCCACATCCAATCTCCTTCCCGAAATACAGTTCCTGTTGCTCTGATATCGTACATGGTTTTCATACGATCGCTTGCCAGTCTTATGTCTTATTCTTGTCCTGATCATTTCGTGGTTATCTCGGAGTCTTTCGCGTAGATCACCAATGTAGTCATCAGTGGTCGGCTCTACCGCTCTGGATCCGAATACTAATTCACTAGGCAACCTTAATGCTCGGCCAAATAAGACTTCACATGGGGAGTGTCCAGTTGTGCTATAGACCGCGCTTCGGTACGCCATCAGGAACAAGTGAATGCAACGATCCCAGTTTCGTTGATTGTCGTCTATCACCTTGGAAGGTGTTCCGTCTGACTGTGGATGCGTAGGTGTCGTTCTGGTCTTCTTAATACCTGTTATTGTTATATTTTGATTGTTTTATTAATTATATTTGTTTGTTGCATAATTCATTTATTGAACTTTCTTTTACTTTTGACACAGTTTGTTGTTTTTTTTTGCAATTTTTTTAATTTACGTACTTATTATAAATCTTAACGATAGATGAGGTATGTTTGTTTAGTTTTTCTTTTGTTTGCTTCGTTTTTGTGAAAATAACCTTACACTTTTTTTACTGTTGTATGTACGGTAAACCTGTGAGGTATCGGGCCGAATACTCTATTGCGACTGCTACACTACTCAATCGTCTATCCTGCCTTTGAAATGAATTTACTTACTTACTTACTTAAGTGGCGCTACAGTCCGGAATGAACCTGGGCCTCAACCAACATACCTCTCCAATTAGCCCGGTCCTTAGCTAACTGCCTCCAGTTGCGCACTCCAAGTTGGTTGAGGTCGGTTTCTACTTTTGCGAGTTACGTACATATAACTCCCAACTAAGAGCACTGGGCAGCAACAGCAGACGGTCATCAACAAGCTGTACTACACAACAACAGGTCATCTTATCAGACGCTGTTGTTGTTTACAACATACAGCTTCAGCGTCGTAAACAACATAGCAATGACAACAAACGGTAACCTACAAGCTGTACCCAAAATGTTCATCAATGTTGCTAACCGATAAATCTCTTGAAGAAAGCAGAAGAAGTGAATTGCAGTCAGTATTATGTTGAAAGTCGTCGAAGTCGTACCGATTAGAAAATAAATTATAAAGATTTAGTTTTTTGTTTTCTTTCTTTGGGCGAGTGTATATATATAATACTAACTTGCGCGCCACTTAAGGCGAGGTCTTCCTCTACTGTGTCCGACGTTTGGCTGGGAATCGAAGACTCAGCGAACCGGAGTATTGGTGTCCATTCGTTCTACATGTCCTACCCATCTTAAATCTTCGTCTACATAGCCCGTCTCATCCGCTTTTGAGACGGTCCAAGCTTCAGCGCCGTAGAGCAGGACTGGGATGATCAGGGTCTTACATAAGATCTCCTTAGAAGTTCGAGTGAGTGCTTTACTACTGAATTGCCTTCTTAGCCCGAAGAAACAGCGGTTTGCAAGAGTAATTCTTCGTTTAATTTCTGACGAGATGTTGTTGTCACAGTTAATAGCGGAGCCGAGATAGACAAAGTCCCGTTCTACCTTAAAGTTATATCTCTCAATGGTGACGTTCTGTTTAATTCGTCAACACACAACTCCTTTCGTGTTGACAGCATATACTTCGTCTTGCCGCTTCCTTCTCTATACTAGCAAACGTGGCTATGACATCACGTTGGGTCGTACCAATAATGTCAATATCGTCAGCGTATGCTAGTAGTTGCACAGATTTTTAAACAATTGTGCCAGCACATCGCCTTGCCTAAATCCCTTTTTGGTATCGAATGTATCAGTGAGGTCGTTTCTTACCCTGAAGGAGCAGCGAGAATTCTACATCGTCATCCTACACAAACGGACGAGTTTGGGCGGTATACCAAAACTAGACATAGCTCTGTATAGTTCGTCTCTATAAATGCTGTCGTATGCGGCTTTGAAATCTATGAATAGGTGGGGGGTATCGATTTGGACTTCTTGGGGTTTTTCCAGGATCTACCGAAGTGTGAAGATTTGATCGGTTGTGGACTTTACTGGCATAACACCACACTGATAAGGGCCGATGTTGGTAAACGGTTTCAGGCGTTCACATATTACGGCAGATAGAATTTTGTAGGCGATGTTGAGGAGACTTATGCCTCTGTAGTTGGCGCAGTTTATAGGGTCTCCTTTTTGTGGATCGGGCAAACGATGATGAGGTTCCATTCTTCAGGCATGCTTTCCTCCGACCATATTCGGCTTATGAGTTGGTGGATGTTACTTACCAAGTCATCTCCGCCGGCTTTATAAAGCTCGGTGGGAAGGCCGTCATTTCCGGCAGCCTTACTAAGCATTACGTTTGACAACTAGCTATATTTAAGAATTTCCTTTGACAGCTGACATTTATATTGTAAACAAACAAAAAAAGTCCTAAGTAAATTACTATAATTCCAAATCCTTTAAAATGTGTTTAAATAACATAATTTGTGGTCAACTCAATATGATGAATTGTGATTCTCCTGTTTCTAAAAAATGGCCAATTATATTGAAATTTTTTTCAACTAGTTAAAAACCCTCATTGGGAGGAAGTTTACTTCCTTTATCTCTGTCATTAACAACGATTGCCATTCCACTGAACTGGAACGGAACTTTCCAGAAGGTAGGGAAAAACAGAGGTAGCATAATATGCAAAGGCTTCGGTTACAGATTCATATGTTGTCGACCCCTCGGAATGCTCCGAAGAAGTTTAGGATGAAATATTATCCGAAAATACAGAGCAATAAATGTACCATCCATTGTTGTATAAATAGCAGACTCGAAAAATATATTTTGCGTGTATGTTTCCAATGTTTACATTTTTCCAATAGAGTTCTTCCTGAAACTATCTCCCTCATAAGTGCGTTGTCTCTTTTCAGAGGAAAGGAATGAGATATTTTATAGGCCTGATGAGACTTCTCCCTCCCACGTGCGTTGTCTCTTTCATTAAAATGTCAAAATCACTTGGAGGAAAGCAATGTGGTATCTTGTATGCCCGATGCCGGCATTGCTGTTTAATGGGGTTAATGCATTAAAAACATAAAAATATATGTTGTTTATAGTGAAACACAAATTAATAAACTTATAAAAATACCACATGTGTGTTAAATTATAATATGGATATTCAAGGAGTGGAATGCATGACCAGTATCATTACAAAGTGTGAATATAAATTCAGTTTTAATGAGAAGTAAAAGTATTCTGTGCAAAAGTTTGCGTCAAAGTCTGTTTTAATACAAATGATGTCAGTTTAGTCATTTTACATTTTGAAACGTTGTCCTCAACAACTCCCGTCATCTGTATGAAAAAAACCTTTGAAACCAACTTTTGCACAGAATACTTTTTCTTTTTCTCATTGAAAGTGCATTCTCATTCACACTTTGCAATTACACTGTTCATGATTCCACTCCTTTTATATCAATTTTATGATTTAACACAATCACTTTTCATTTTTATAAGTTAATTATTTGTGTTTCACAGTAAACATGTTGCTTATTAATATTTATAGTCCAATAACCCCATAAAACGGCACTTCTGCCATATAATTGTTTTCCTCCAAGTAATTTTGACCTTTTAATGAAAGATACAACGCACGTGTGAGGGAGAAGTCTCATGAACCATATACAATTCTCATTGTTATCCTCCAAAAATAGACAACGCACTCGAGTGAGGGAGATAGTTTCGTGAACAATTCTACAAACCCTTCCATTTTTTGTCACATGAATTTCAATTTGACAGTTTGGCTGTTCCATTGCTATTAAATAAGGTTTGTTCGTTTGTTCGATCGATTTAAGGTATCGACAGTTAAGGTATTGCTATCCTCACTTCACTCAGGTCGGGTGGTTGGCAGTTTTCGCTGTCGTTGCTAATATTGAATGGTTCGTTCTGCCTGACAGCGGAATGTTGTTCGTCATCGCCGTTTACCAGTCTGCAGAAGTGGTTCTTCCATATCCTCAGCATCGACTGTGTCTCAACTACGATATTTCCTTGGTCCTTGTGTCCTTGGCTTTGACGTTTTACACTTTGGTAAAACTTGCGAACATCTTTCCTGGAGTGGCACCTCTCTATATCCTCGATCGCGCGCTTTTCTTGCGAGAAGGTCTTGGCGGTCTCTTGCGATTGCAGTCTTTCAACATTAATTTTGTTTACAGTATTTCTGGAGTGTTGTGGCGTAGTGGATATTCGCTTTCTAACCTTCGCTGCAACAAGGTAGAGGTCCGAGTCGATGTTAGCTCCTCGGAATTTTCGGACATCCAAAATACTGGATGTGTGCCTCTTGTCTATCGTTATGCGATCAATTTGATGGACCGTTCGTTTATCTGGAGACCGCCATGTCCCCTTTTGGATATCGAGGTGAGGAAACCGTGTGCTGGCTATGTTGGCATTTTGTTCCGTAGCGAAGTCAATTAGCCTAAGTCCGTTACCAGACGTGTTGTCGTGTAGGCTATGTTTTCCGACAATACTGCTAAAGATATCTTCTCTTCCTACCTTTGCGTTAAAATCTCCCAGAACGATTTTAACATCATACTTCGGTAGTCGCTCATAGGTTTTGTCAAGTAGCTCATAGAAGCAGCCCTTATCTATATCACCTTTTTCCTCCGTTAGGGCGTGAGCGCATATAAGGATAATGTTGGCGAATTTGGCCTTGATGCGGATCGTTACAATGCGTTCGCTAATGTCTTGCAAACATAAGACTTCTTGCCTAAGTCTGGCACTCATAACAAATCCGCATCCGAATAGTCGCTGTTTCTGCTCACTATAACACGCTCCGTAGTAGATGTCACAGTTTTTTATCCTCTTTTTTCCCGTCCCATCCCATCGTATTTCTTGGATGGCAGTAATGTCTGCTTTGTAGCAGTTTAGGGCTTCCGCTGTTTAAATGAATTTGGTTTACTTAATTTCGTGACACTACTTTGAAGAGGATAAGGGACACATTTGAGAATTCTGACTGCGACATATTCACACGCGAGAGATAAGAAGCTAAATTAAATATGATACATACTTTTTCTATGCATGCTAAATTATTATGTGAACTCTTAAAAACAATTCGGAAGTTTATGATTATGTAATAAGAGGAGGTTAGCATATTTATGAATGAAACAAATCCTTCCCATATATATTTATTTTTCACATGCACAAAAATTAAAATCTTAGTTTATTGAAATTATTGTATAATTTTATAAGGGTTATTTATAAAACGTATTCGCTATTGGTTTTTTTTTATTTAGTGTTATTATTACTAATTAATATATATTAACTATTCTTGTCTTAATTTTGTATTTGCATTTTTTGTTTCGGTTTTAGATTTGAAATAATTTTTTTTATATATATAATAATTGCAAGGAATGAGTCTATAGTTCTTATTTTAAAGTAATTATAATTACTAATATATATTTTCCTTTTATTTTAAAATTTTTTTTTGTTTGTTTTTACATTTGAATAACAAATATTTTTAGTTTTTTTTTAATTTTATATTAGTTGAATAGATTTTGGAAGAGTGAATGATTGAGCCAAAGGTTTTCTGGAAGTTTCACTACATAAAGGTATATTTATTTTGTAGGGCTCCTTAGCTGGTTCTACAACCTGCATTTCTATATCTTTTGCAGGTGTAATTTTTTTACTCTTACAGTTTTCCAAAATTTTGGGTACATTTTTAAATAACAATGGGGCAAAAAGGGCGACTACAAGTAGACAAGATATTGAGAGGGAAGTTATCGATAAGGTATGATGACTAAGAACATTGTAGTTCCCTTTTAGTTGTCCCAATTTTACTTGTATTTACTCTAGGGATTGATAACCTTTGTGAAATAATTGCATTTGTATCTGAATATCTTATTAATTGCGTTGTGCTCAGGATTTCAGTACTGGAGACAAGGGAAGTAAGATTTAAGCTGCAGAATTCTTTACTATCAGGGGGGAAACATTGTGGTTATAATATAAACAAGGTGGGCCATGAGTCATCTTGATAGAATTTGACCTTATATAAATAGTTGAAAATGTATTCGGGGAGATTAACAAAGGTTGTAGTAGGTTATTTCTGGACGCTAATATGATGTCAATTAACGTAGTTTGACGTGTTTCTATTTCAAGGACTTGTAGGAGGATACTTGTTACGATTTCCTGCCTCAACTGCATTTTGATGAAATCGTCCGTTAGTTCTATGATATCCTTTATTTTCAGGCCTATTTCTTGCTGTCTATCCATAAGGGTTTTCAAAGGGGTTTGAATTCGTTTTAGAGTAGTACTAACTGTAGAGATTTGTTGTTTGTTGAGTTCAGCTAGCTTTCGATCGTCATTTTGCAGTTCATCTAATTTACTGTAGATCTCCTCTTCATTTTCATTATCCATCGTGCTGAAAAGATAATGGAAAACGTTTCCGATGCCGTTGAAGAGAGACCTTGGTTGCGTGGATAACGGGAGTACTTCGTGGATAATTTTGGTTCGACTATTAATGGTTTCCGTCGCCGTATGAATGTGCCGTTGTTGAAGTTTGCAATTATCTTTGTAAGTGTTATTGTTAGTAGTACACAGCTAGCTTACCAGGTGTTCCGCATGTTCTGCCAGCATTATTTGGTTGCCCGATTCGGATAGATAAATCTCAACGTCTACGTTTTGTGGTAGACCCATAAATCACCTAAACCCTCGAAAACCACACCTGTGTTGTTGAGAGGTGTCACTGAATACGCTTGGTAAGAAGACTCCCCAATGGGAAGCATGAATATCAAAACCAAAAACATCAGCTCCATCGTGTACTGTAGGGAGATGTAAAAGAAGAAGTCAGAAATTTGCCTTTGCTTTTGATCACTGAGAAGCGATTATTTAGGACTAGGGTTTCAATTTAACTATTTATAGTAGGTAAGGCTTTAATCGGTTACTATGGATTACAATTTCTTTTCTACTATATTTTATAGCAGTATTTACGGGTTCCTTTATACTTGATACTAAATAAGGCCCTCTCCATATGGGTGATCATTTTCCCTTTTGATTTTCGCTTTTGATAAGTACTTTATCTCCTACACGAAATGAATGAGGCCTTCTTGTTTTATCGTAATAGTTTTTCGATTTGTGTTTGCTTGCTAATATGTTACGACTGGCAATGGAATACGATTTTGGAGGCTATATCTTAGAATATTGCAATAATTTTCATGATTATATAAAGGTTCAGGCTCTCTTTTTAGGTTAGACGGCATGTCTGGTGTAAACCCATATAGACATTCCGTAGGTGTGAGGTTCGTGCTTTAATAAATACTATTGTTATAAACAAAAGTTGCAGTTCGCACGAACTGATCCCATGACTTGGGGTTTTCATCAGTTATGCTTCGCAGATATTCCACTATTGGTCGATGTGCTCGTTCTAGTGCACCATTTGACTGGGGATGGTAAGCTGTTGTTTGTAATTTTTTTATCTTAAGTAGTTTGCAGAGCCCTTTGAAGAGCCCCTGAAGAAATTCGTCCTTTGATTAGTTATTGGCTCTAAGATACCGACATTATCACAATACATGCATTCTATCGGTTTTTCCGATTTGGTTTCAACTCCGTATTTATAAGCTGTGACTTCGTTTATGTCCGTATACTGTTTGGGTTGCCTTGCCTGAGTATATTCTATATATTGTACCTCATTGATTTGCGGGATTCGACTAAGCGTCTCGGCATTAGTATTGTATTTACCTGGCTTGCATTCAATTGTGTAATCGAATTCCGATAATTTATGATGGAATCGAACGAGGCGAGTCGTAGGGTCTTTTACGTTAAATACTCCCTTTAAAGGCTTATGATCTGTATACACAGTAAACTTCCGCCCTTTAAGGTAAAATCTAAAGCCAATAACTCTTTCTCAATAGTAGAATAGTTACGCTCGGCTTTGTTTAGAGTGCGATTAGCGTATGCAATAGGCTGATCTTTTGCTACGTCACCCTGTGAAAGAACAGCCCCAATCGCTTCGCCGCTTGCATCCGTCGTCAGATTGAAAGGTTTTGAAAAGTCTGAGTAGATCAAGAGAGGAGGTG
Source organism: Rhingia rostrata (assembly GCA_949824845.1). Classification (NCBI taxonomy): domain Eukaryota; kingdom Metazoa; phylum Arthropoda; class Insecta; order Diptera; family Syrphidae; genus Rhingia; species Rhingia rostrata. The sequence continues at coordinate 29,152,023 of OX463759.1, forward strand.
ATACCAAAAGTTCTTTGATTTCTTGGAAGGCATTTTGGCATCTTTCCGTCCAAATGAACTTCACATTTTAACAGAGTAGGTTTGTAAGAGGTCGGACTATTCTAGAAAATTATGAAATATATTTACGGTAGTAGTAAGCAAGACCCAAAAAAGATTGAACCTGCCTCAGTGTACGTGTAGGTGGGAAATTTTGAACCGTAGCAGTTGTATTAGGATTCGGAAGTGCTCCTTTTTCTGAACATATATGCCCTAAATAGACAACTTCCTTTTGGAGAAATCTACATTTTTCTGGTTGTAATTCAAGGTTGTAATTTTTTGAGCTTATTGTTATGGTCATGGAGATTTTTACCATGGATGACAATATCGTCCAAGTATACAAAATATTCACAACCTTGTAGACCAGTGAGGACATAGTTCATCAGCCGCTGAAACGTTGCCGGGGATCCTTTCAAACCGAAAGGCATACGTTTCAATTCATAGTGCCCATAATTAGTACTGAATGCTGTCTTGGGTCGATCTTCAGGATCCACTTATAATTGGTGGTAGCCACTGGCTAGATATAGTGTGGAGAAATAATGAGAGTGGCCTAGCTGATCTAATATTACCTCTATTCGAGGCATCACCAGTGGTCCTATTATTAAATTTACGAAAATCGTCCACTATTCTCCATCTGAGTTCTCCGTCTGGACCGGCTTTCTTTGGAACAACTAAGAGGGGTGAGTTCCGTGAGTTCCAATTGCTTTTACTGGGTTGAACAATGTCATTGTTCAACATCACCTTCATTTGTTCATTTATTATTTGCCGTTTTATCTCGGGTAGTCTGTACATTCTTTGGTTTATTGGCGCCTGATCCTGCACTAGGGGTATTGTGTGGATAATAGCATCTTTATGTGTAAGAAAATCACCTTTAAAATAAAATGATAATTGTGATAGGTTGATATGTTAGAACTATTTTTATCAGGAGCTTGTCTTTCACTACGGTTTTTATGTTTGGGATAGTTTAGGGGTATGCTAAACTCATATGGATTGATTTCTGTGCGGGGAAATTGTAGTTGATTTAAAGGTCCAGTAACATTACAATTTTTTGAAAGAAAATCGTTTCCGAGTATACCGTCGTCCGAAAACGTTGTGGTATTACCAAGTACTTGAAAAGTGCAGGGAATTTTAGAATACATGTTAAAATGTCCCTCGCAAGCCCCAATACTTTTTCCTTTACCAAAGGGTGTTTGAAGTAAGCAGACTTTATTAGTTTCTACTTTTTTTCTGGCTTAATTGCCTTTTTTTATTAAACTTACTTCGGAGCCGGTGTCCACTATTAGCTTGGCATGACCTTTAAGACCTATGACGAGGGGAAGAATTACTTTGGGGGACACCAGTCTCGGGCTGCCGAAGGTACCTTTTTGCGTTATCGTTATTTTTTTAATGTCGAGTAGGGGTTTTTGGGCTCGACCGCGAGGAGTTTCCCTGGTTTCCTGATTCCCATTTAAGTTTTTGCCTACATTCGCTGATGGCATGGCTATGTCGGCCGCAGAAATCGCAAGACACTCTTACGTTTTAAACTCTTGAGGGATTTGAGGGTGGCTGTTTGTACACCCCTTGGTGATTTCCAATATTCACTGGATTTCGGCCACAGTTTTCCTATTTTCGGCAGCCTCTTGCATCATGGTTATACATGTTGCAAAGTGTACAGAAGGGAGTGTTTTTTCGTGTGTGGCAGTCACTGTATGTAGCAGAAACTACATATTATATTTATACTACTGCGAGTTGGTAAGGAGATCGGAAGGCTGGAGTGGTAGGTGTCTCCTTGTGGTATATGGGGAACACTATGAGACGGGACTAGCTGAGGGTTATTCTGTGGCTGTAATATGCTATGGACAAAACTTTTTTCAAAACAACTTCTCGGAGCCGCGAAGCCATTATTATACATTGGTTGAAAAGGGGCATAGGGTGGGGATAAGAGGGGCTGATAAGTGGGAAAAACCGTTAGTTGCAGACGTTCCATATCTAATGCCTGCTGCACCAATTTATCTATTGGTCCATCCCCTATAGTTAATAGGTATTGGAATAAATGTGGATTTTTGACAACGCTTTTTAAAGCATTCTTGGCGAAATCCTCCAGCTGTGAGTTCACAGCTGAATCTGCCACTGTGCCATACTTCTAACCCGCCGCCTCCTTGCAAAGCATCAGCATCTGCTTTAACCTTGCGGTAAAAGTCATGACAGCCTCCAAGGGTTGCTGTCGAAGCGTAATACTTTTATTTACCAATTCTTGGTATGTTTCGCATCGAAGGATGTTATATGGTTAGATGCAACTAACAAATAAGAAGCACCTCGTAGTCTCGTGGGGAAAATTTGAACAAACGGTTGGTGTTCTTCCTCAGGTAGACAGTTAAGTACCTTCTTACAACACCCCAAGAACGTCTGTAGTTCGGTACTCATGGAACTAACTGAGCAGTTAGCTTTGCTATCTTGCAGTAATCTACCGACATTTTAAAACACTTTTCAGAATATGTTTTGGGATAGCTAATAGATATATCTTGTTCGGATTCAGGGATAGAAATATTAAGCCAATTTAATTTTATTTCACCCAGATCACACTCGCTTTTCGTTAATTTTTATTTTATTTTCTATTTTGTTAGTGCGCGAATGACAGTGTAAATCTAACAATTCTCTTTTAAATTGTGCGGTTGATTGATTCTTTTAATATTTTTATTTGAATTAATCTCTTTTCGCGAGTTTTCAGAATTTCCTTATATAAATTCTCGCACTACTGAACTGTTAGATATTCACAATTTCGCACTTTCTCTAACACTGATTCGAAAAATTCACTTAAACTTACACTATCGTTTCCTGGTAATGCGGTTCCGGATCGAAGTCTTCTTGGAGAAATTGTTTGTTTTGTTGAAGATCCTGGTCGGACTGTTGAGTTTTGTTCTGGGGTTGCCTCCTCTCTCGTTGGTTTTGACTAGTTCAATAATTTTTTTTGAATACCCTCGAAACCAGACTCAGTTTTGAGTTTAAAGGTAAAGTAGTCTTGCCCAGTTAACCGTTTTTTTTATTAAGGCTTTTCAAGCGGTTACCAGTTAAAAACTGTTGCTTCCTTAATCCTACCGGCAGCGCCAATTGTTATTGTTATTTTTTGATTGTTTTATTAATTATGTTGGTTTGTTGCATAATTAATTTATTGAACTTTCTTTTACTTTTGACACAGTTTGTGTTTTTTTTTTTGCAATTTTATTGTGCTTACTTATTATAAATATTAACGATGGAAGACCATTGTTTGTTTGATTTTTCTTTTGTTTGTTTCGTTTTTGTGAAAATAACTTTAAACTTTTTTTGCTGTTGTATGGGGGCCGAATACTCTATTGCGACTACTACACTACTCAATCGTCTGTTCATCGTTTATTCAAACGCGAGAAATAAGAAGCGAAATTAAATATGGTACATAGTTTTTCCATGCGTGGAAAATTATTATATGAACGCGCAAAAACAATTCGGTAGTTTATTTTTATGTAATAACAAGAGGTGAGCATATTTACGTATGCAACATACCTAACCGCTCTCAAATGTCCTGGAATACTCTGGCCTCAAGGTTTCTACCTTGATCAGGATGTAGTTCCAACGGTGCCCCGAATCCGCATATCTAGTTGTACAGGATCTGTTCCACTACGGTTTTTGCTTCCTGGTTAAGTATGGCGAATGTTTCTGGCCATTTGCTGAAGTAGTCCAAAACAACTAATATGTAAAGGTTTCCGCTGTTCGTTTCTGGAATCGGGCCAGCAATATCTATTGCTATTCTTTCGAACGGTGCTCTAGCGTTGTACTGATGCATGGTTCCTTGCGTCTTTCTTTTCGGTCCTTTAAAGGCTTTCGCCACAACTTGTCGATGTCTTCTCTTGCAGACAGCCACTAGAATCACTCCATCACTATGTCTAAAGTTTTATGGATTCCAAAAAATATCCTCCCGATACTCCACCATGTAGCTCCCGTAGTACATCTTTGACCATGGACCGTGGAACGACAAACAGTGATACAAAGGACATTCTGTCGGAGACTCCCATTTCCTTCTCAAGACACCATTCTGGATATGAGAATCAGATTGTGCCCAGTACGCCTTCAGAGTTGGACTACGATCCGAAATTTGCCAATCTGGTTTCTCCATGTGTTCCCTCCAGATAAGAATCGGTTCAATGTCAGGGTCTTCCATCTGCGCTTCTCTGATCTTTTCAGTCGTCCAACCGTTGTTGGGCGCGGCTCTTATTCGCAGGGTGGTGCTGAGCTCTCTTTTTGGTGTTTGCAGTTCATTCCGCATAATCGAGCAGACAGTACGTCAGCGTTATAGCGCCCGGTGCCCTTACGATGCTGAATGTCAAAATCTTAGCTCTGCAGCCGCTCAATCGATCTTGCAGCTAGACCCTCTGGATTTTTAAATTGAAGCAACCACTTTAGAGCAGCATGGTCTGTACGAAGAAGGAACTTCTTGCCATGGAGGTATTTATGGTAATGCTTCGTCGCCAGAATTAACGCTAAGAGTTCCTTCCTGGTCACACAATAGTCGGCATCGACAATGAAGGTCTTTTCACCGTCGGGATATGCTAGTATCGGTGCTTGACATAGCTGGTGTTTAAGTCCTTGAAAAGCATTATTACACTCACTTTACCATTTAAATTGCTTCCCTTTCTCCGTGAGTTGATGTCAGCTATTAGCAATGACAGAAAAGTCCCTTACAAACTGCCGATAGTAAGTGGCAAGTCCTAGGAAGCTCCTTAGTTGATGTTTGTCCATGGGGACCGGCCAATTTCGCACAGCTTCAATCTTTTCGGGATCGGTCGTCACTCCAGTAGTCGAGATGATGTGTCTCAGGAATCGAACTTCGGATCTGAATAGTGTACACTACTTTGGACTAAGCTTCAAATGGGCACTCCGAAGTCTTAGGAATAATGATTTTGCCACGACAATTACATCAACTAGGTACACCAGAAAGATTTTCCAAGTTAGTCCTCGCAAAACGCTTTCCATCAGTCGTGGAAAACCATTCAGATCCCTTTAGAGTATCGAGTGTGTCATCAATCCTAGGTAGAGGATAACTGTCCTTCTTAGTGACATTGTTGCCATCTTTCTTCTTAACAAGTATCACTTGTGATACCCACGGACGATTATAGTTTTCTATCAGTCCGTCCATTTCCATAGTCGTAACTATTTCTGCAACTTCAGTCTGCTTGGCTAATGGCAGCCGCCTTGCAGGCTGAAAAATTGGCTTAGCATCTCCAGTGTCGATTTGATGTTGCACCAAGTGTGTGCGGCCATATTTCCCCTGCAGCAAATTCTTCAATCAGGTTTTCCGCACAAATTTGCTGCTTCTGATTCAGCTTGCATGAGATGAGAATCGATCTCGTTGTGTACGTCCGTTTAGTTGGTAGCACTGATGTAGCAGTCATCACTTTGGTTATGCTTGATATTGCGTTAACCGGAACACATTTAATAATCACTTTTCTTTTTTGGATTCTAACCTCGTGTGTTTTAGTGTTTAAGATTCTTATTGGAACCATGTTGTTCTTTGGTTCCACCAACATTTTTCCAACGATATAGTTTTGGAAATTATCGGCTGCATCTGCTTCAACAAGTAGGAAACTGTGGCTCCTAGGATCTCCCTCCAGCTTAACCCATATAACAGTTTCTGATGACGGTGGTAACACTTGGTCCTTCCCAACGACTGTTCTCACAATAACTGCTTTTGGTAGACCGCATCGCATTGGGATCTCTACATTAGGATATCTCAAGACCTGCATGCCCATATCCAAAATTATTTCATGAATTCAACTCCAATAATGCATTCGTCACAAATATCAGCCACCAGGAATGCATGGGAATAGGCGAGTCCCGCCATGTATATCGTCAGCTGTACTTCCCCATATACTCGAGCTCTTTCTCCAGTTGCGGTTATCATGCAATAGCTGCTGGTGTTATGCAGCCACGACTCACGGACGATGTCTTTCGGATAATCCAGTATCAATTGTAGCTGCAAGTTCTTTCCCGCCGATGGTCGCATCTACTATCAGACTCCTGTTGTCTCTCTTAGTTTGGGATACTTGGATTGTGGTTCTGGGGGCGTCGATTCCAGAACCCAACTTCTGCCCCACAAAGTTGGTTATTAAGAATTTCCCGACTGCTGGTACTGAGAGTTAATAATAGAAGGTCGATTGTTGTCACTGCCATATGCTTCCCTCTGCTGTCCTCGATTGTTGCAATGTGGACAATTGCTGAAACCTCCATTCTTTCACAAGAGCATTCAATGGTGGCCAATTCTCTGACTCGAAGAGCTCCTTGGGATGCTTGATCAGCTGCCTCTAATGTAATGTTAGAGCATAAGCTGCGGCTTCGGCAAGTGTGTATTTTCCAGCCATTCGAACTGCTAGTTGAAGTTTCGAGTCAGCTGTAGACGAGTGAAAGCGTCCTTTACCATCTGGTTGATGATCTCTTCACCGGTTGTTTCGCCCGATACATTTCTGACATGTGGTCGTCACCAAACCCCATCTCGATTGCTTTCACGATAACCTTTTGTTTCTTAACAACTGTAAGCTCCTCAGCTAGATCTTCAACTATCTGCTCAAATGCTTTCTCAATCTTCTTTCCAAAACTATCCTCTACTTTTTCAACTTTCTGTTTGATTTATGCCACATAATTTTCTACCTTCCCAACTTTCTCTTCTACCACCATAAATGTAGTCTCGACTTTTTCAAGTCGATAATCAATCACCGTAAACTTTGACTCAAAGACACTCTCAAACTTCTTTCCCTGTTCCTCGAATTGTGTCTCGAGCCCTTCGAGCTGTTGGCGTTGCTCCTCGCGTTGTTGTTCCAATTTGTTGTTTTGTTTTCCGAATTTAGCCTCCAGAAACTTCATCATTGATGACATGTCGAAGCCTGCACTTACTTGTTGCTCTTCGACATCAAAGACAATCGAATTAGCATGTCCACCACTTTGCTTTACTGCGTCATGAAGACGAATAAATAAATCACTCTCTCCTCCTATAGGGGAAATTTGCCGGAGAATAAATTCAGCTTTCAGCTCAGATCTAATGATTTGCGAACCATTATTGTTTAATCACACCTTTCACAATCACACACTTAATCGTATACCAAATTATTGTTCACTATTCTCGAATTTTCACGATTCACTATATTAACTTCACTATTTTCTCGAACCAATTCTCCACAGTTCACAGTTTTCTAGAAACTTCACATCCAGAAAAGGTTTTATCCCACGATGTAGAATGAAGCCGGGCTTCGAATGATCAAGCACTTTTCTCTTTTATATTTAACAATAATTTATTTAAACTCACTCTTATATCTGGAATTATATTATTTACAAAACGGTTTCACTTTTAATTCACTTATATGAAATTCATTACCAACGATTGAATTCGCGCACTATTATCACTTTCCAAAATACACTATAGATAATTCATTCAGTTAACACAATGGTTCGAGAAGTGGTTTTGACAGATACCCTTATTCCAGTCATTAATTCCAGTGGGCATTCATTTATTCCAATCGACACGAAATGGATCTGTTCGATTTTCACATCATTTCTTTTTGTTCATGACTGTACTTACAGTCACTCCGAATTTCGGTTGTAAATTTGAATAATATCGACTCGTTGTTGGATCATATAAATATATGATCTATTTGTACGCACTTGGTAAATTATCTGCGCGATTTTTTCCTTTATTAATTTGCTTTTTTTGCGTTGGACTTAGGCTCTTACCCGCGTGTCCGACTCCCTTCACGTTCTTCATTAAACAGACCGATCTTTCGTTCTTGCGCGATTTTTTCCTTTATTAATTTACTTTTTTTTGCGTTGGACTTAGGCTCTTACCCGCGTGTCCGACACGCTTCACGTTCTTCTTAAACAGACCGATCTTTCGTTCTTGATTGAACGGAACCCCTCCTTTTTCTTTTTTCTCTCCTTTTCTTTTTGTAACTGAGCGAATGAAGACCGATTCCATCCACGCATTGGTCGAATTTGTCACTTCCTGCACCAGACAGCGACAACTTCATTCACAAAACAATATCGATTAAACAATAATTTTTCGTTTTTATATTTTATCTCGTTATCGAGTGGGTAGACTTTGTAAGGGTTTCCCAAACAATATCTGAAAGTAGTCTACAAAACCATCAGAAGATTTCAATCAGATATACGCCTACAGCCATAGTGTAAACAATCTATATTTTTAAATTGTAACAGCAAAGTCATACCTAAGTGCTTGTCATCTACTAACAACTAAATGTAGTCTAGAAAACTATTAGTAGATATCATTCATATATTATGAAACATCTTTGAAGCATTAGGACACGTCACATGTAGCAGGCAATCTATATTGTATGGTTGTGGCTACAAAGTCATTGCATACATAATAGCTCTAAGTCTTCGAACATCTAAGATTAGTCTACAAAACCATGAGAAGATTTTACTCAAATATTTTAAGGCTTTTTTTTAGGAGTATGGCAAGTCGCCTACAGCCGTAGTATACGCAATCTTTATTGTTGAACTGTAACTACAAAGGCATTGCATACCTAAGTGCTTGTCGTCGACTAACCACTAAATGTAGTCTAGAAAACTATCAGTAGATTTCATTCAAATATTTTGAAACATCTTTGTAGAATTAGGACAAGTCACATGCAGCAGTAGTATAGGCAATCTATATTGTATGGTTGTGGCTACAAAGTCATTGCATACATAATAGCTCTTAGTCTTCGAACATCTAAGAGTAGTCTACAGAACCATGAGAAGATTTTACTCAAATATTTTAAGGCTTTTTTTAGGAGAATGGCAAGTCGCCAACAGCCGTAGTATACGCAATCTTTACTATTGAATTGTAACTACAAAGGCGTTGCATACCTAAGTGTTTGTCGGCTACTTACTACTAAATGTAGTCTAGATAACTATGAGTAGTTCCATTCAAATATTTTGAAACATCTTTGTAGGATTAGGACAAGTCACATGCAGCTGTAGTAAAGGCAATCTTTATTGAAATCTTGTGGATACAAAGTCATTGCATACAAAATAGCTGTAAGTCGAATTTCTTGGAATAGTCTGCAAAACCATGCGAATTACACTCAAATATTTTAAAGCCTTTTTCAGGAGTATGGCAAGTCGTCTCAAGCCGTAGTATTAGCAATCTATATTGTTAAATTGTAACAACAAAGGCATTGCATACCTAAGTGCTTGTCGTAGACTAACAACTAAATGTAGTCTAGAAAACTATAAGCAGATTTCATTCAAATATTTTGAAACATCTTTGTAGGATTAAGACAAGTCATATGCAGCAGTAGTATAGGCAATCTATATTGTTAAATTGTTACAACAAAGGCATTGCATACCTAAGTGTTTGTCGCCTACTTACTACTAAATGTAGTCTAGATAACTATGAGTAGTTCCATTCAAATATTTTGAAACATCTTTGTAGGATTAGGACAAGTCACATGCAGCTGTAGTAAAGGCAATCTTTATTCAAAGGTTGTGGCTACAAAGTCATTACATACATAATAGCTCTTAGTCTTCGAACATCTAAGAGTAGTCTACAGAACCATGAAAAGATTTTACTCAAATATTTTAAATCTCTTTTTAGGAGTATGGCAATTCGCCAACAGCCGTAGTATACGCAATCTTTACTGTTGAATTGTAACTAAAAGGCATTGCATACCTAAGTGCTTGTCGTAGACTAACAACTAAATGTAGTCTAGAAAACTATAAGTAGATTTTATTCAAATATTTTGAAACATCTTTGTAGGATTAAGACAAGTCATGTGCAGCAGTAGTATAGGCACTATATATTGTTAAATTGTTAAATGTAGTCTAAGAAAATATTAGTAGATTTCTTTCAAATATTTTGAAACATCTTTGATAGATTAGGACTGTCACATGCAGCCGTAGTATAGGCAATCTATATCGTAAGGTTGTGGCTACAAAGTCATTTAATACATAATAGCCTTAGTCTTCGAAAATCTAAGAAATTTCCACTAGACGCTCAATTGTTGATCTGTTAGGACGATTATAACGACCATAAATTGGACGTAGCGCTCTTAACGTTGAGGCCACTGACTCCGAATTTCGGTTGTAAATTTGAATAATTTCGACTCGTTGTTGGATCGTATATCTTTCCATAATGAAATGGCAAACCTTACTGAAGAGAAATGTCAAAAGAGCAGCAAGAAATATGGCGTCGTTTGTTGTCCCTGTCGCTCAACTTTAGTAGCGGCAATGTTGAAATATATATATGATAGATAATTACTGAAACCGAATTATTATTGATAGATAAATACTGAAACCGAATTATTATCTGCGGTGCATCGACCAGCACGTCACTTTTCATTCGCTCTCACTTTTTTGAATGAAAACGCAGACCCCTTTTCTTATTTTATCGTCGAGGAGTGAAACTCATACACTCAAGGAAATCTCTCTTAGTAGGTACTTACCGTATGCCTCAACTTAACTGATGTTATTCATCATTAAAGAGTGATTCCCACACATTCAACAGAATACTGCTCTAACACGTATGCCTCAACTTAACTGGTGTTATTCATCATTAAAGAGTGATTCCCACACATTCAACAGAATACTGCTCTAACACGTATGCCTCAACTTAACTGATGTTATTCATCATTAAAGAGTGATTGCCACACATTCAACAGAATACTGCTCTAACACGGCCATCCTGCAAGTTCATCGTTCTCGATGAATAAAAACAGAGTATTTCAAATTATATTTCTTTTTTCTTTAATTCAACAAAACAGAAACAAATTTTTTTTTTTCACATTCGTTTACAATTTAAAAACAAAACAAAAATTTATTTATTTCATTCCAATACAATTTATCATTACCACAGGTTCAGCCGAGAGACATTAGTTTATATTGATCAATGAACATCTAAACTTGCTCACTTTTCCCAGATTGACCTCTGAACGAAGTGACTCAGAGGCTAAAATTAGCATGTTTACCCCGCTCAAGTCAATCTATACGGAAATAGAAATGCAACGTTTTCTTAGTCTTTTGTTTTTCACTTTTTCACCACAGCTCAGAGGAATTTCTAAAGAACTTTGCGTGTCCGAGCAATCGCCTTCCAAGATCTGGTTCATGTCTCAGAGGCAATATTATGCGTGTACACAAAGCAGATCCCAGCCACGAAAAGCACGACTCAGAGGCTCAGTTCAAGAAAAAACTTGTCTGCATTCTAATTTGGAACTATGATTACAGCTCAGAGGAATTTCAAAAGAACTTTGCGTGTCCGAGCAATCGCCTTCCAAGATCTGGTTCATGTCTCAGAGGCAATATTATGCGTGTACACAAAGCAGATCTCAGCCACGAAAAGCACGACTCAGAGGCTCAGTTCAAGAGAAAACTTGTCTACAAAGCCTGGAGGCTAATTTTACCTTTTTTAGCAATAGGACGTATGGATTCTCTGGCAGCGATTGTGACTGTTCTATCCCCTTTTTTCTTCAATTTGTAGCGGTCGTTCTTCAATATTCCAATAACTTCGTAAGGACCATGAAAGTGTAGGCATTTTTTCGTACACTACTGTAAGTGTTCTCGTATAACACATACTTAAGATTGTCAGAAGTAAATATTAACCGAAAGTAAGAAACTATTGTCATAAGAAACTATTGTCATATCGTATGATGCTCACACTATCTCATTTCTTTTACACAAGTGTACCGCTTCATATGAAAGTATAAATACAACCCATCATGTCAATTTTCGGGTCTTCTCAATAAACTGTCGTAAGTAGCACATCTCCTCTCAAGTTGTTTCATTTGACTCGCTCGCCTATCCTACAAAATTCAGAAGTGGGATACCGTTTAACTTTATCTGAGTTCAAAGTATTTTGTTAGTGCTTCGAAAATGTCAGAATTGTTTAAACAATTAGTTGATAAAGCGACGGTACCCATCCTAAAAAATATTTTGCGATCGCTGGGTTTGAAAACTGATGGAACTAAAGCGGTGTTAAAACTACGGGTCGAGAAAGCAGTCGAATCCTATACGGACGAGAATCTAGAAAAACTCGCGCAGGATTTTATGGCCGATGGTGAGCAAGATAACGCAGATTCATCCACCGAACACGAGTCAGAGGAAGAAACGCGGAACGAATCACCTGTCCATGCACTACGCAACGATGTTGATGAGGAGCTTAATAAGCTACGAGAAGCCTGCAGAAAGAGGGAGGAAATCATTTCACTGAAGCGACGACTGAAAGAGCTGCAAATGGAGGATAATGAAGAAAATCACAGTCAGAGATCACATGTTTCGCAAAACTTCAAGGACATGGAAGACTTATTGTGTCCATTTACTGGGGATGACAACTTTCCCATTGTTCATTGGGTAGAACAGTTCGAGGAGAACGCCGAAAGCCTTCAACTCAACGATCGAACCAAGTTCATTTTCGGAAAGAGGCTCCTTGGTGGAACAGCAAGGCTTTTCGTAAGATCTTTGAAAATACGAAATTGGATAGATCTCAGAGATGCACTTTTGGGTGAGTTTAAGCGCACTGTTACGAAAGCGGATATTTTTAGTGAACTAAGTGCAAGGAAAAGACGGCGTGAGGAGACATTGCAGCAATATGTGCTAAGCATGCAGGAAATCGCATCCCATAACCCCATAGAAGAAGAAGATTTGATTCAATTTATAATCAAGGGCATTCCAGATTCCGAACTCAATAAGAGCATGCTGTATAACGCAAACAACGTCGATCAGCTAAAAATAGCACTAAGAAAATACGAAAAGTACAAACTCAACAGTCGCGATCATTTCCCGCTTAAATCAAGCACATCCCAGTTTCACAACAGCAGCCGAAATAATCAAAAGAATAATGAATTCAAGAAAAAAGAATACACCAGTAATGCACCCGCCAATGTGTCATGTGCAAAAAAAGAGTTCACGTGTTTTAAATGTGGTGTTCGTGGGCACATAGCCAAAAATTGCTCCAGCAATAAACCAGTTTTGATTGTCAGTGAAAGCAACAACAACAGTCATCACCCACAGCTAAACAGCGCTGATAACAACGAAGACGTTTTAAATGTAAACAACATCCATGCAGAAAACATCAACAACGTGTCTAAGCGCAGTACCGGTCGCATTATGCCAAAGTGTAGCCCAATTTCTAATCACTTTGAAAAAGAAATTTGCTGCATATTCACCGATGGACATTCCGAATGTGCGTGTACTTTGACGTCGCTCTTGGACTCAGGGAGTCCGATAAGCTTTGTGCAAGAAAAGTTCCTGCCGCAGACTATGATTTCACCATTGGATAAAGACAGTCATACATACTGTGGAGTAAACAACAGCCCGCTTCAAGTGTTGGGAAGTGTCAATTCACGTATATTTTTTAATAACAATAAAACTAATTTATGTTTACTTGTAGTGAAAAATCAGTCAATGAGTTATCCAATCGTTTTGGGGAGAAATTTCATCGACAGGATTGGCATGGTTTTAAAGAAAGCAGACAAGAGTGATGAAAAACAAGATCGTATTTTGCCAGAGACAAGCAGCGACAGGTGTAATCGTTCTTCAAGTTCATTATTGCCGTCATCAAGTAGTTCTGCAGAAACGCTTGCAAATGGAAAGGATTTGTCGTCATCATCTTTAAGTCAGTGTCGCAGTTCGCAAGTTGATTATGTAAGTACGTCTTGTGAAGAATCTTTGTTCGTAGAACAAATTGTGAACATTAATGTTTATGAAAACAACGATTTTGATATAAAAGTAAATCCAAACATTCCAATAAATATTCAAGAAAGTGTGAAAAGAATAGTCAAACCAGCTTTTTGTGAATCTGTTAGAAAAAATATTCCTGTAGAGAGTCAGTTCAAAATGAAGATAGTGTTGTGTAAGGATGCTCCATTTCATAGTTCACCGCGAAGGTTGCCATATTCGCATAAAATCGAGTTAGAGAAGATTCTTAATGATTTATTAAGCCAAGGTATAATACGTGAGTCTAATTCAGAATATGCTTCACCTATTGTTCTCGTCGAGAAGAAAAATAAGGAGCTTAGGCTATGCGTAGACTTCAGGGAGCTTAACAAAATTACTCATCGCGATAACTATCCCCTGCCTTTAATCGAGGATAACATAGACCGGTTAAAAGATAAGAAATATTACACCACGTTGGATTTAAAAAACGGTTTTTACCATGTGCCACTTGAGGAAGAGTCAATGAAATTCACGTCGTTCATTACACCGAATGGACAGTATGAATTTACCAAAATGCCGTTTGGGCTTAAGAACGCTCCGTCTGTTTTCGAGCGTTATATAAAGCACATATTTGGTAAATTGATATTGCAATCGAAGATCTTGACTTATTTAGATGACCTTCTTATAGCGACGGAAACTTTAGAAGAACACCTAGATATTCTTAAGGAAGTAATTAATATCGTCATTAGCAAAGGCTTAAACCTTCGATTAGACAAGTGTGTTTTTTTACAAAGTGAGATCACGTACTTGGGCTATAAAATAAACGAAGCCGGTATTAGTCCGAATGAGGTTAATCTTTCGGCTATTAAGAACTTTCCGCTACCTACTTCAACTAAGGACATCCATAGCTTCCTTGGACTTTGCTCCTACTTTAGGAAGTTTATACACCAATTTGCTAACATCGCAAAGCCTCTGTATGATATATTGAGGAAAGACACTCCGTTCACATTTGGTCTTAAGGAAATAGAAGTATTTAATTTGTTGAAAACCAAATTGATTTCAGCACCTGTTTTATCAATTTATAGCCCTAATAATCCAACAGAACTCCACTGCGATGCCAGCTCGCATGGATTTGGTGCAGTCCTACTGCAGAAACAGAGCAATGCCAAGTTTCATCCGGTGTTTTATTTCTCGAAGCGAGCTAGTGAAGCTGAAAATAAATTCCATAGCTATGAACTTGAGACCTTATCCATAGTCTATGCTTTGAGGCGGTTTCGTATATATTTGCTAGGTATTCCATTTAAGATCGTCACGGATTGCCAAGCTCTTGTCCTGACGCTTAACAAAAAAACATTGAATCCGCGAATATCAAGATGGGCGTTGGAGTTACAATCCTATGATTATTCAGTTGAGCACAGGAAAAGCGATCGGATGTCACACGTTGATTCTTTAAGTCGATCTTTCAACATTTTGTATGTGGAGGACGAATCGTTTGAATTTGTTCTAGCCGCCGCACAAAAACATGATCCAAAGATAGTTGCAATTGCGGAAGGGTTGAATACTTCCGAAAGTCCACACTATGAAATGGTTGATGGACTAATTTATCGAAAAGTTAAAGACAAGATTGTTTTTTATGTCCCATTTAACATGGAAGATCAGGTTGTTAGAACTCATCATGAGTCACTTTGTCATCTGGGTGTAGACAAATGCTTTGAACATTTATCCGGGACTTACTGGTTTCCAAACATGAAGGAGAAGATTAGAAAAGTCATTAAAGGCTGTCTTAAATGCATTTATTTTTCACCGGACTCTGGTAAATCAGAAGGAATCTTACATCCAATTCCAAAAGGAAAGGTCCCATTCGATACGCTTCATGTCGACCATCTAGGCCCTTTTCCTTCATCTCATTGCAACAAAAAGCACATTTTAGTGGTTGTAGATGGTTTTACCAAATTTTCCAAGCTATATCCAACTAAAACCACTTCGAGTAAGGAAGCAATAGAATGTTTGAAAACCTATTTCGCAAATTACTCTAGACCTAACCGAATAGTTTCTGACCGTGGATCTTGTTACACGTCAAACGAGTTTGCAGAGTTTTTAAAGGACAATAACATACAGCACGTCAAGGTAGCAACACACTCACCGCAATCTAATGGTCAAGTTGAGCGGCTGAATAGAGTGATAACACCAATGCTTGCAAAACAATGCGAGTCGTTTACCACAAGTAATTGGGACAAAAACTTAATGAAAGTTGAGTTTGCTATAAACAACAGTGTGAATCGTAGCACAGGTTTTACACCCAGTAGTTTGCTATTTGGTAGGGATCAGAAGGGAATATTCTGCGACAAGGTGAAAGAGTTTTTAGCGAACAACGTTGATTCTGAAGAAGTTAGTCTAGATAAAATTAGGGAAGAAGCTCAGGGAAAAATTGAGAAAGAGCAACTGAAGAATAAAAGATATTATGACAGCCGTCATAAAAATCCAACAGCTTATAAACCAGGAGACTATGTCATGATCAAAAACGTAGATACAACACCAGGCGTAGGCAAAAAACTTTTGGCTAAGTTTCGTGGGCCATACGAGGTGAAAAAGGTCTTGAGGAATGACAGGTATATTATAGGTGATATTGACGGATTGCAATTAACAAGATTGCCATACAAGGGTGTATGTTCTCCGAACAATATGAGGTTATATGCGATGCCAGAAGCTGATTTAAAGACTGGTGAAAACGACAAAGGAATAAATAATACTTATAGAACTGACGACAACAATCACATTTGAATAACGATCACCTGAAAGAACAGCTGTTTAATTAAAAAAAATATGTTTGTTTGTACCTGCCAAAATGTCGATGGATATTTCTTTCAATGTTTGAAACGATATAATTAATAATGTATCTTAACTTTATTTGTTTTGTATTTTAAAGATATTCGACTTAAAATTTCTTAATTTCAAAAAATTCATGAGATGACAAATTCAGTAAGAACAATTAATTGTTTTCAATGTAATAGTAATATAACTTTTCATATGTATCAACAATCATTTTAATATTAAAAATATCAACTAAATGTTTACCATTAAAGTTTCAATAAGAAATTACTCTTAGGTAAAGAAGATTATTGTAAAATATTTACTATACAAAATGTAATGTATCTTAAGAAAAAATGTTTTATGAAAATTATGTATAGAAAAGATATTGTAATCGGGTCGATTATGCGGTCAGAATGGCCGAGTTGTAGGCATTTTTTCGTACACTACTGTAAGTGTTCTCGTATAACACATACTTAAGATTGTCAGAAGTAAATATTAACCGAAAGTAAGAAACTATTGTCATAAGAAACTATTGTCATATCGTATGATGCTCACACTATCTCATTTCTTTTACACAAGTGTACCGCTTCATATGAAAGTATAAATACAACCCATCATGTCAATTTTCGGGTCTTCTCAATAAACTGTCGTAAGTAGCACATCTCCTCTCAAGTTGTTTCATTTGACTCGCTCGCCTATCCTACAAAAGTGTGCTTCCATTTTCGATTTTCTTATTTGGGGACTTTTATAAACTACCACTGTCCCAATTTCTAGCCGCTTAGGAGTACACTTCTTCTTATCAAATCTTGTTTTCATCCTACAGGCGTTCTCCTTTATTCTTTCATCTGCCAATGCACGAATAGCTTCGATGTCTTCATATTCAGGTTGTATGCCTAATTGCGAAAGCAGGGCACTAATTTCAGGTGTTCGTCCATCGAGTCCTGTGAGGATTTTCAGAGGAGAAAGTCCCGTGGTTTTATGGATAGTTGTATTTAATGCGAGTTGGACCCGGCTAACGTAATTTGTCCATTCAATATTAACCTCTAAGTTCGTCCTCAACAAATTTGCGATTGAGTCAACATAGCGCTCGACCTGACCATTTCCCCGACTTATCCCCGGTGCTATTGTATGATGTTCTATGCCTATTGATTTACAAAAGTTTTGAAAGAGCTCACTGGTGAAATTGGTTCCTTTGTCGCTTATAATTCTTAATGGGACGCCAAATAACATAACAAAGTTGTTCAAATGTCGAACGGTTTCATCTGCTTTCAAACTTTTACAAGGCAATAATAAAGCAAATTTCGAGAAAGCATCAACTATAATCAAAAGGTAACGACTGTACTCTTTATCTTTTCCGTGAAAAGGCCCCATACAGTCTGCATGAATGGTGTGAAAAGGAACAGCTCTCTTCTCAATTGGGTGTAGCTCCGCCTGTTTTTTTCCTGATGGTCTTTTTGCAACGTTGCAAATTAAGCAAGATTCGACGAATTTTCGCACATTTCTGGTCATTTTAGGCATCCAGAAATTTGCACTTAATTTTGCTAATGTTTTTTCCCACCCAATATGGCAATTATCTTCATGGAAGCGCCTCATCAGACTTAACCGGCAATTTTGAGGAATATACAGTTGTTCTCACTTTTGTGTTTTTCTATGCAAGAGATTATTTTTGAAAATGTAGTTCAGCTTAGTGTTTGGGTCATTGTCTTTTAATTTATGAGCAATTTCTGTGACATCGGGGTCTTCGGATTGTCCGATTTTTAACGAATTTTCTGCTAGGCTGTTAAGGTGATTGCATTGTTTTAGAGTAGGATTACTACTTAGATAGTGAACGTGTTGCATGGACCAACCTATTTTGTAGATAATATTAATATTAAAATCCTGCAGGTAGATCCACCACCTAGCAATACGTGGTAAGAGATCTTTCTTTTCTTTTAATGCATTGCAGTCTGTTGCTAGAGTAAAGGATATACCCAGTAAATATGTTCTGAAATGTTTTATAGCGTTCACTACCGCCAATGTTTCAAGCTCGTAACTATGGTACTTTGCCTCGCAGGGTTTTGTGGCTTGACTGTAATACGCCACAACGTGTAGTCTATCATTTATTTTTTGGAAAAGTATTGCTCCGTATCCAATGGAGCTTGCATCTGTATGTAGTTCCGTTGGCAGGTTTGGATCAAAAATAATCAGCAAGGGTCTTTCTGTCAGAGTGTTTACGATATACTTCCTTGCTTCTTCGCATTCAGTGGACCACTCATACTTGACGTTAAGATTTGTCAATGCTGTAATACACTGCGTCTTAGCTGCAAATTCTGGTACAAATTTCCTGAAGTAATTTGCCAACCCCATGAACTGTCTTACTTGCTTAATGTTGTCGGGAGCAGGTGTGTTTTTAAGTGCGTCTACCTTTGATTTACCAGGACGTATCCCATCCACAGAGATTTCTCGCCCAAGATATTCAAGCTGATTTTGTAAGAATTTGCATTTGTCCATGTTTAAGGAAACCCCATTACTTGTCAAAGCATTAAGAATCAAATTCAAGCGTTCTATTCACTCCTCGACTGTCTTTGATGGTATAAGAACGTCATCTAGGTATACCATGGCGATAGTTTCTTTTAACTTTCCCAGTGCTTTATTTATGGCACGCTGGAATACGGATGGAGCATTTGCAAGTCCAAACGGCATTCGGAGATATTCGTATTGGCCATCAGGAGTCACAAAAGCGGATTTTTCAATGGAGTTCTCCGCTATCGTTATTTGGTGGAAACCAGAAGCCATGTCTAATGAAGTAAAATACCGGTTTCCTGAGAGCTGATCTAGCTGGTCCTCGATCCTGGGCAAAGGATACCGGTCCTTGATGGTGATGCGGTTTAGTGCACGGTAATCAACGCACAGCCTACTTTGACCGTTCTTCTTTGTGACTAGCACGATTGGACTAGCAAACGGGGAACTGCTTTCACGAATGATATTATTCTCTTTAAGGTCTTTTATTATGTCTTTGACTATGTTTCCTTCAGACATTGCTAGACGGTATGGTCGGTAGTGTATTATAGCTTCTTTTTCAAGTCTAATTTCTAGGGATCCTGTTTTCACCACTTCAGAAGGATAGCCATCTACCATAAATTTGGAGTACTCTTGTAGGACCCCATCGAGAGTATTCCGTAATTGAACTGGGTAATTATGTTTTCAAGGATTTAGTATTGTGGTCATGCAGCAGCTCTCTACTTTCTTTTTTGAAAGCGTTGACCCATGACTATCTGTTCGAATCTCTAATGATGGGTCGCTAAGCACATCACGCCCGACGAGCATTTCACTCTGCAGATGAACACCGTCTATCAGGAAAAAAGTAATTGGTACTTTGAGATCTTTGAAATAAACAGGCAAATCAAATTTCTCCTGCAACAGGATAGGGGCTGTACCGATGCCCTGTACGGAAATGGCATGTTTTTCTTTGCGGCCCGGAATCGAATTCGCTGTATCGGTCCTTATCAAAGAGCATTTTGATCCAGTGTCCAAGAGACACGCATACTCTTTCCCATGGACCGATACTACGGTGCTGTTTTCGGGGAATGTTTTCCTGCAACAATAACTCACTTTTTTTTTCTTCCCTTTGTTTGGCCCAGCAAGAATCTTCTATGTGACCTGTCTCTTTGCAAAACGTACACCTGTCCTTTTCTTTCTTTGAGGAGATCTCATTCGGAAATTGTGGTTTTGTTTGCAGAGCGATTTTATTTGGGCAACTTGATCTAAGTTGGCCTGTAAGTCCACACCCATAACACGTCTTTTCGTTATTAAAACGAGGGCGTTTTAATAACGTCGGTGAACTATCCGCTCGTTTTTTTGAATCAAAATCTCTGAGTCGTTTGCGTGGTCTTTCACGAATTGAGAGCAGGTGTTCTGTCAGATCTTGAACAGACTTGGGCATAACAAATGTCAGGGAATTTCTCAAACTAATATCTGAGATGCAGCCAATGATTATTTTTACGGTTTTATCCTCTGGGATATCAAAGGGCAATCGATTAATTTGACCAACCTTAGCCATTACAAAGTCAGAATAGGATTTAAATGCTTCGCTTTCGATATTAGCAACACTACGAAGTTGTTCGATTATGTTGCATCTACTAGAGAAAGTGTGAAGAATTGATGCTGATAGTTCTGTCCACGTATACATTTGGTACCCGTGGTCTTCATACCACAACTTACCCCTACCAAGCAAAGCTGCTTTCACACGTGGTATTATATCAAAATCCTGCAGACGGTCCCGCTCAACCCTAGCGTTAATGTCAGCGCACCACTTACTCACATCTACCCTAGAATGGTCAGGGTCAAAAGAAGGGAAACCAACGTTATCGTCTTTTGTTTGACGCTGTGACGCCCGCAAAATTTGGCTGATTGCTTCCGCAGTGATAATCATATTTTGTTGACCACCACTTTGCTGGTCCATACCCCCTGCAGCCTTTCCACCTGGTGCTACTGTGCTTTTAGAAGAAGCAACATCATTGGTTTCATCATCCATAATGGTTTTTTTTTTCCTTTCTCTTCCTTTTCCTTTTTTTTCTTTTTGGTTTTCTTTTCTTTATTTGAGATTTAGAGATTTAATCACTAAGCGTTTTTGCCTGTAATTTACAATGCGTAACCCAACTTTACAGTGCTTAGAACTAAAATGCTGTTGAATATCTAAATAAACTTAATTTTTTATTATGAGGTCGACTTTTATACATTTCTACCTAGAAGTCCGATTGTATTTGAAAGGGTTCCCAACCCTTTTTATGGTTGAACGTTTCGTGGTTTAGCGCTAGGTACCTGTATGGGTGGTGTGCTTGGTTAGCATTAATTTTATGATGTTTGATTTTACCTGTTTGACTTAAGTTTAAAAGTTTTACGACATGATTAGTGTTTGCATTTGGTTACAGAAAATCGTGCCTATTGTTATTGGGTATAAAATCGTTTACGTTTCCAAAAAATTCCCAAATTGTAATTTTTTTATTAAATTTACCTACCTCGCCCAAATTCAATGATATAAACAAAAAAAATTTGGTGTGACACTGCAATTTACTTTACTTTGCGTGCCAATATCAGTACCTACATGATCAATATGCACGACACAATTAATAATGATCAACGAAAGCATAATGAAAAAATAGGGTTTAAATCTAAAACCGTAAACTTTCATACAGACACAGTCACACAATCAATTGATGTGCAAAGTTTTGCTTAATCTATCCGACCGTGATCACATCATACTCCTACAAAGAACCGACAAGACAAAAAACGAAACAATATATTTTCCTCCAAGTAAAGTTGACATATAATGGTCTATGTTCCTCCGCTCCTAATTTCAGTATAACAGAAGGAAAATGAAGAAACCACCCTCAGTGAGATCGCGACAGGCAGGGTATACGTCGTTTTCCACCCATTTTCGTCTCTTTATGCTTGTTTTTGCAAATTTAAGAGATTGTAAAATACATTTTAAGAGACCTGCGCAGTAGAATGGCCAACTGTTTTGGTACGCACTATACAAGTTCTCGGTGCAGCAAAATTTAAGTCAAATAAAAAAATGACAATGTATTGGTGGACGAGGATATACATTTAAAGCAGCACATAGGAGAAACCACCGGCAGGCTTATTTATAAGTGTGTAAATAAGATTCAGATGTTCCAATCAGAGACACACATTGATATGTGCAGTGAGTGTATCTCGATATCGTACGATATCGTGGAGGGGAACACTCAAGAGAGATCACCGCACCGGTTATATTCGTAAGTACCCATACTGTTTTTTTTTTTTTTGGTTTTATGCACCTAGTATAATTTCACAAAATTTCGCGTAATTATAGTTTTGGCACGAGCCTATCCCAATTCTGATGATAGATAATTACTGAAACCGAATTATTATTGATAGATAAATACTGAAACCGAGTTATTATCTGCGGTGCATCGACCAGCACGTCACTTTTCATTCGCTCTCACTTTTTTGAATGAAAACGCAGACCCCTTTTCTTATTTTATCGTCGAGGAGTGACACTCATACACTCAAGGAAATCTCTCTTAGTAGGTACTTACCGTATGCCTCAACTTAACTGATGTTATTCATCATTAAAGAGTGATTCCCACACACTCAACAGAATACTGCTCTAACACGTATGCCTCAACTTAACTGGTGTTATTCATCATTAAAGAGTGATTCCCACACATTCAACAGAATACTGCTCTAACACGTATGCCTCAACTTAACTGATGTTATTCATCATTAAAGAGTGATTCCGACACATTCAACAGAATACTGCTCTAACATATATGTATACAGTTTTTTTTCGATTTTTTTTGGATAGTTTTCGTGAGAGGGTTTTTTTTATTGACTTGATTTTTTTTTTACCGCGTGCGAACATAGAAGGGCACTTCTAACAAGTATTTTATTTAATATTCGCGAGTTATTAGAAATTGTTTTTTGTTTT
The DNA here is from genome assembly GCA_949824845.1 of Rhingia rostrata. Lineage (NCBI taxonomy): Eukaryota > Metazoa > Arthropoda > Insecta > Diptera > Syrphidae > Rhingia > Rhingia rostrata. The sequence goes on from OX463759.1 coordinate 29,174,968, forward strand.
TGTCACTTTCATCTATTTGTACGCACTTGATAAATTATCTGCGCGATTTTTTCCATTATTAATTTACATATTTTTTCGTTGGACTTGGGCTCTTACCCGCGTGTCCGACTCGCTTCATGTTCTTCATAAAACAGACCGATCTTTCGTTCTTGCGCGATTTTTTCCTTTATTAATTTACTTTTTTTTGCGTTGGACTTAGGCTCTTACCCGCGTGTCCGACTCGCTTCACGTTCTTCTTATAACAGACCGATCTTTCGTTCTTGATTGAACGGAACCCCTCTCTTTTTTTTCTCTCCTTTTCTTTTTGTAACTGAGCGAATTAAGTCCGATTCCACCCACGCATTGGTTGAATTTGTCACTTCCTGCACCAGACAGCGAAAACTTCACTCACAAAACAATATCGATTAAACAATAATTTTTCGTTGTTATATTTTATCTCGTTATCGAGTGGGTAAACTTTGTAAGGGTTTCCCATACAATATTTGAAAGTAGTCTACAAAACCATCGGAAGATTTCACTCAGATATACGCCTTCAGCCGTAGTGTAAACAATCTATATTTTTAAATTGTAACAGCAAAGGCATTGCATACCTAAGTGCTTGTCATCGACTAACAACTAAATGTAGTCTAGAAAACTATTAGTAGATATCAATCAAATATTTTGAAACATGTTTGAAGGATTAGGACACGTCACATGCAGCAGTAGTATAGGCAATCTATATTGTATGGTTGTGGCTACAAAGTCATTGCATACATAATAGCTCTTAGTCTTCGAACATCTAAGAGTAGTCTACAAATCCATGAGAAGATTTCACTCAAATATTTTAACGCTTCTTTTTAGGAGTATGGCAGGTCGCCTACACCCATAGTATAAGCAATCTGTAACTAAATGTAGTCTAGAAAACTATAAGTAGATTTTATTCAAATATTTAAAACATCTTTGTAGGATTAAGACAAGTCATATGCAGCAGTAGTATAGGAAATCTGTATTGTTAAATTGTTACAACAAAGGCATTGCATACCTAAGTGCTTGTCATGTACTAACAACTAAATGTATTCTAGAAAACTATTAGTAGTCACATGTAGCAGAAGTATAGGCAATCTATATTGTATGGTTGTGGCTACAAAGTCATTGCATACATAATAGCTCTTAGTCTTCGAACATTTAAGAGTAGTCTACAAAACCATGAGAAGATTTAACTCAAATATTTTAAGGCTTTTTTTAGGAGTATGGCAATTCGCCAACAGCCGTAGTATACGCAATCTTTACTGTTGAATTGTAACTACAAAGGCATTGCATACCTAAGTGCTTGTCGTCGACTAACCACTAAATGTAGTCTAGAAAACTATCAGTAGATTTCATTCAAATATTTTGAAACATCTTTGAAGGATTAGGACATGTACCACGCAGCAGTAGTATAAGCAACCTATATTGTTAAATTGTAACAACAAAGGCATTGCCTACCTAAGTACTTGCGGCTACTAACTACTAGAAAACTATTAGTAGATTTCATTCAAATATTTTGAAACATATTTGAAGGATTAGGACAAGTCACATCCACCCGTAGTATAGGCAATCTATATTGTAAGGTTGTGCCTACAAAGTCATTGCATACATAATAGCTCTAAGTCTTCGAATATCTAAGAGTAGTCTGCCAAACCATGAGAAGATTTCACTCAAATATTTTTATGCTTTTTTTTAGGAGTATGGCAAGTCGCCTACAGCCATTGTATAAGCAATCTATATTGTTAAATTGTAACAACAAAGACATTGCATACCTAAGTGCTTGTCGTAGACTAACAACTATATGTAGTCTAGAAAACTATTAGTAGATTTCATTCAAATATTTGAAACATCTTTGTAGGAATAAGACAAGTCATATGCAGCAGTAGTATAGGCAATCTATATTGTTAAATTGTTACAACAAAGGCATTGCATACCTAAGTGTTTGTGGGCTACTTACTACTAAATGTAGTCTAGAAAACTATGAGTAGTTCCATTCAAATTTTTTGAAACATCTTTGTAGGATTAGGACAAGTCACATGCAGCTGTAGTAAAGGCAATCTTTATTGAAAGGTTGTGGCTACAAAGTCATTGCATACATAATAGCTCTTAGTCTTCGAACATCTAAGAATAGTCTACAGAACCATGTGAAGATTTTACTCAAATATTTTAAGGCTTTTTTTAGGAGAATGGCAAGTCGCCAACAGCCGTAGTATACGCAATCTTTACTGTTGAATTGTAACTACAAAGGAATTGCATTCCTAAGTGATTGTCGTCGACTAACCACTCAATGTAGTCTAGAAAACTATCAGTAGATTTCATTCAAATATTTTGAAACATCTTTGTAGAATTAGGACAAGTCACATGCAGCAGTAGTATAAGCAATCTATATTGTATGGCTGTGGCTACAAAGTCATTGCATACATAATAGCTCTTAGTCTTCGAACATCTAAGAGTAGTCTACAGAACCATGAGAAGATTTTACTCAAATATTTTGAGGCTTTTTTTAGGAGAATGGCAAGTCGCCAACAGCCGTAGTATACGCAATCTTTACTGTTGAATTGTAACTACAAAGGAATTGCATTCCTAAGTGATTGTCGTCGACTAACCACTCAATGTAGTCTAGAAAACTATCAGTAGATTTCATTCAAATATTTTGAAACATCTTTGTAGAATTAGGACAAGTCACATGCAGCAGTAGTATAGGCAATCTATATTGTAAGGTTGTGGCTACAAAGTCATTGCATACATAATAGATCTTAGTCTTCGAACATCTAAGAGTAGTCTACAGAACCATGAGAAGATTTCACTCAAATATTTTAAGGCTTTTTTTAGGAGTATGGCAAGTCGCCAACAGCCGTGGTATACGCAATCTTTACTGTTGAATTGTAACTACAAAGGCATTGCATACCTAAGTGCTTGTCGTCGACTAACCACTAAATGTAGTCTAGAAAATTATCAGTAGATTTCATTCAAATATTTTGAAACATCTTTGTAGAATTAGGACAAGTCACATGCAGCAGTAGTATAGGCAATCTATATTGTATGGTTGTGGCTACAAAGTCATTGCATACATAATAGCTCTTAGTCTTCGATTGCCTAAGAGTAGTCTACAAAACTATGAGAAGATTTTACTCAAATATTTTAAGGCTCTTTTTAGGAGTATGGCAAGTCGCCAACAGCCGTAGTATACGCTCTTTACTATTGAATTGTAACTACAAATGCATTTGATACCTAAGTGCTTGTCGTCGACTAACCACTAAATGTAGTCTAGAAAACTATCAGTAGATTTCATTCAAATATTTGAAACATCTTTGTAGGATTAAGACAGGTCATATGCAGCAGTAGTATAGGCAATCTATATTGCTAAATTGTTACAACAAAGGCATTGCATACCTAAGTGTTTGTGGGCTACTTACTACTAAATGTAGTCTAGAAAACTATGAGTAGTTCCATTCAAATATTTTGAAACATCTTTGTAGGATTAGGACAAGTCACATGCAGCTGTAGTAAAGGCAATCTTTATTGAAAGGTTGTGGCTACAAAGTCATTGCATACATAATAGCTCTAAGTCTTCGAACTTCTAGGAATAGTCTGCAAAACCATGAGAATTACACTCAAATATTTAAAAGCCTTTTTCAGGAGTATGGCAAGTCGTCTCAAGCCGTAGTATTAGCAATTTATGTTGTTAAATTCTAGCAACAAAGGCATTGCATACCTAAGTGCTTGTCGTAGACTAACAACTAAATGTAGTCTAGAAAATTATAAGTAGATTTCATTTAAATATTTTCAAACATCTTTGAAGGATTAGGACATGTCACTTGCAGCAGTAGTATAGGCAATCTATATTGTTAAATTGTTACAACAAAGGCATTGCATACCTAAGTGTTTGTGGGCTACTTACTACTAAATGTAGTCTAGAAAACTATGAGTAGTTCCATTCAAATTTTTTGAAACATCTTTGTAGGATTAGGACAAGTCACATGCAGCTGTAGTAAAGGCAATCTTTATTGAAAGGTTGTGGCTACAAAGTCATTGCATACATAATAGCTCTTAGTCTTCGAACATCTAAGAATAGTCTACAGAACCATGTGAAGATTTTACTCAAATATTTTAAGGCTTTTTTTAGGAGAATGGCAAGTCGCCAACAGCCGTAGTATACGCAATCTTTACTGTTGAATTGTAACTACAAAGGAATTGCATTCCTAAGTGATTGTCGTCGACTAACCACTCAATGTAGTCTAGAAAACTATCAGTAGATTTCATTCAAATATTTTGAAACATCTTTGTAGAATTAGGACAAGTCACATGCAGCAGTAGTATAGGCAATCTATATTGTAAGGTTGTGCCTACAAAGTCATTGCATACATAATAGCTCTAAGTCTTCGAATATCTAAGAGCAGTCTGCAAAACCGTGAGAAGATTTCACTCAAATATTTTAAGGCTTTTTTTTTAGGAGTATGGCAAGGCGCCTACAGCCATAGTATAAGCAATCTTTATTGTTATATTGTAACAACAAAGGCATTGCATACCTAAGTGCTTGTCGTAGACTAACAACTAAATGTAGTCTAGAAAACTATAAGTAGATTTCATTCAAATATTTTGAAACATCTTTGTAGGATCAAGACAAGTCATATGCAGCAGTAGTATAGGCAATCTATATTGCTAAATTGTTACAACAAAGGCATTGCATACCTAAGTGTTTGTCGGCTACTTACTACTAAATGTAGTCTAGATAACTATGAGTAGTTCCATTCAAATATTTTGAAACATCCTTGTAGGATTAGGACAAGTCACATGCAGCTGTAGTAAAGGCAATCTTTATTGAAAGGTTGTGGCTACAAAGTCATTGCATACATAATAGCTCTAAGTCTTCGAATTTCTAGGAATAGTCTACAAAACCATGAGAATTACACTCAAATATTTAAAAGCCTTTTTCAGGGGTATGGCAAGTCGTCTCAAGCCGTAGTATTAGCAATCTATATTGTTATATTGTAACAACAAAGGCATTGCATACCTCAGTGCTTGTCATAGACTAACAACGAAATGTAGTCTAGAAAACTATAAGTAGATTTCAATCAACTATTATGAAACATATTTGAAGGATTAGGACACGTCACATGCAGCAGTAGTATAAGCAATCTATATTGTATAGTTGTGGCTACAAAGTCATTGCATACATAATAGCTTTTAGTCTTCGAACATCTAAGAGTAGTCTACAGAACCATGAGAAGATTTTACTCAAATATTTTAAGGCTTTTTTTTAGGAGTATGGCAAGTCGCCAACAGCCGTAGTATACGCAATCTTTACTGTTGAATTGTAACTACAAAGGCATTGCATACCTAAGTGCTTGTCGTCGACTAACCACTAAATGTAGTCTATAAAACTATCAGTAGATTTCATTCAAATATTTTGCAACATATTTGTAGAATTAGGTCAAGTCACATGCAGCAGTAGTATAGGCAATCTATATTGTATGGTTGTGGCTACAAAGTCATTGCATACATAATAGCTCTTAGTCTTCGAACATCTAAGATTAGTCTACAGAACCATGAGAAGATTTTACTCAAATATTTTAAGGCTTTTTTTTAGGAGTATGGCAAGTCGCCAACAGCCGTAGTATACGCAATCCTTACTGTTGAATTGTAACTACAAAGGCAGTGCATTCCTAAGTGATTGTCGTCGACTAACCACTCAATGTAGTCTAGAAAACTATCAGTAGATTTCATTCAAATATTTTGAAACATCTTTGTAGAATTAGGACAAGTCACAAGCAGCAGTAGTATAGGCAATCTATATTGTAAGGTTGTGGCTACAAAGTCATTGCATACATAATAGATCTTAGTCTTCGAACATATAAGAGTAGTCTACAGAACCATGAGAAGATTTTACTCAAATATTTTAAGGCTTTTTTTAGGAGTATGGCAAGTCGCCAACAGCCGGAGTATACGCAATCTTTACTGTTGAATTGTAACTACAAAGGCATTGCATACCTAAGTGCTTGTCGTTGACTAACCACTAAATGTAGTCTAGAAAATTCTCAGTAGATTTCATTCAAATATTTTGAAACATCTTTGTAGAATTAGGACAAGTCACATGCAGCAGTAGTATAGGCAATCTATATTGTATGGTTGTGGCTACAAAGTCATTGCATACATAATAGCTCTTAGTCTTCGAAAATCTAAGAGTAGTCTACAAAAACATGAGAAGATTTTACTCAAATATTTTAAGGCTCTTTTTAGGAGTATGGCAAGTCGCCAACAGCCGTAGTATACGCAATCTTTACTGTTGAATTGTAACTACAAAAGCATTGCATACCTAAGTGCTTGTCGTCGATTAACCACTAAATGTAGTCTAGAAAATTATCAGTAGATTTCATTCAAATATTTTGAAACATATTTGTAGGATTAGGACAAGTCACATGCAGCTGTTGTAAAGGCAATCTTTATTGAAAGGTTGTGGCTACAAAGTCATTGCATACATAATAACTCTAAGTCTTCGAACTTTTAGGAATAGTCTGCAAAACCATGAGAATTACACTCAAATATTTAAAAGCCTTTTTCAGGAGTATGGCAAGTCGTCTCAAGCCGTAGTATTAGCAATTTATATTGTTAAATTCTAACAACAAAGGCATTGCATACCTAAGTGCTTGTCATCTACTAACAACTAAATGTAGTCTAGAAAACTATTAGTAGATATCATTCAAATATTATGCAACATCTTTGAAGGATTAGGACACGTCACATGTAGCAGTAGTATAGGCAATCTATATTGTATGGTTGTGGCTACAAAGTCATTGCATACATAATAGCTCTTAGTCTTCGAACATCTAAGAGTAGTCTCCAAAACCATGAGAAGATTTCACTCAAATATTTTAATGCTTTTTTTTAGGAGAAAGGCAAGTCGCCTACAGCCATAGTATAAGCAATCTATATTGTTAAATTGTAACAACAAAGGCATTGCATACCTAAGTGCTTGTCATCTACTAACAACTAAATGTATTCTAGAAAACTATTAGTAGATACATTCAAATATTATGCAACATCTTTGAAGGATTAGGACACGTCCCATGTAGCAGTAGTATAGGCAATCTATATTGTATGGTTGTGGCTGCAAAGTCATTGCATACATAATAGCTCTTAGTCTTCGAACATCTAAGAGTAGTCTCCAAAACCATGAGAAGATTTCAATCAAATATTTTAATGCTTTTTTTTAGGAGAAAGGCAAGTCGCCTACAGCCATAGTATAAGCAATCTATATTGTTAAATTGTAACAACAAAGGCATTGCATACCTAAGTGCTTGTCGTAGACTTACAACTAAATGTAGTCTAGAAAACTATAAATAGATTTCATTCAAATATTATGAAACATCTTTGAAGGATTAGGACACGTCACATGCAGCAGTAGTATAGGCAATCTATATTGTATGGTTGTGGCTACAAAGTCATTGCATACATAATAGCTCCTAGTCTTCGAACATCTAAGAGTAGTCTACAAAACCATGAGAAGATTTTACTCAAATATTTTAAGGCTCTTTTTAGGAGTATGGCAAGTCGCCAACAGCCGTAGTATACGCAATCTTTACTGTTGAATTGTAACTACAAAGACATTGTATACCTAAGTGCTTGTCGTCAACCAACCACTAAATGTAGTCTATAAAACTATCAGTAGATTTCATTCAAATATTTTGCAACATCTTTGTAGAATTAGGTCAAGTCACATGCAGCAGTAGTATAGGCAATCTATATTGTATGGTTGTGGCTACAAAGTCATTGCATACATAATAGTTGTTAGTCTTCGAATATCTAAGAGTAGTCTACAAAACCATGAGAAGATTTTACTCAAATATGTTTAGGCTCATTTTAGGAGTATGGCAAGTCGCCAACAGCCGTAGTATACGCAATCTTTACTGTTGAATTGTAACTACAAAAGCATTGCATACCTAAGTGCTTGTCGTCGACTAACCACTAAATGTAGTCTAGAAAATTATCAGTAGATTTCATTCAAATATTTTGAAACATCTTTGTAGGATTAGGACAAGTCACATGCAGCTGTTGTAAAGGCAATCATTATTGAAAGGTTGTGGCTACAAAGTCATTGCATACATAATAACTCTAAGTCTTCGAACTTCTAGGAATAGTCTGCAAAACCATGAGAATTACACTCAAATATTTAAAAGCCTTTTTCAGGAGTATGGCAAGTCGTCTCAAGCCGTAGTATTAGCAATTTATATTGTTAAATTCTAACAACAAAGACATTGCATACCTCAGTGCTTGTCATCTACTAACAACTAAATGTATTCTAGAAAACTATTAGTAGATATCATTCAAATATTATGCAACATCTTTGAAGGATTAGGACACGTCACATGTAGCAGTAGTATAGGCAATCTATATTGTATGGTTGTGGCTACAAAGTCATTGCATACATAATAGCTCTTAGTCTTCGAATATCTAAGAGTAGTCTCCAAAACCATGAGAAGATTTCACTCAAATATTTTAATGCTTTTTTTTAGGAGAAAGGCAAGTCGCCTACAGCCATAGTATAAGCAATCTATATTGTTAAATTGTAACAACAAAGGCATTGCATACCTAAGTGCTTGTCGTAGACTAACAACTAAATGTAGTCTAGAAAACTATAAGTAGATTTCATTCAAATATTTTGAAACATCTTTGTAGGACTAAGAAAAGTCATATGCAGCAGTAGTATAGCCAATCTATATTGTTAAATTGTTACAACAAAGGCATTGCATACCTAAGTGTTTGTCGGCTACTTACTACCAAATGTAGTCTAGATAACTATGAGTAGTTCCATTCAAATATTTTGAAACATCTTTGTAGGATTAGGACAAGTCACATGCAGCTGTAGTAAAGGCAATCTTTATTGAAAGGTTGTGGCTACAAAGTCATTGCATACATAATAGCTCTAAGTCTTCGAATTTCTAGGAATAGTCTGCAAAACCATGAGAATTACACTCAAATATTTAAAAGCCTTTTTCAGGGGTATGGCAAGTCGTCTCAAGCCGTAGTATTAGCAATCTATATTGTTAAATTGTAACAACAAAGGCATTGCATACCTAAGTGCTTGTCATCTACTAACAACTAAATGTATTCTAGAAAACTATTAGTAGATATCATTCAAATATTATGCAACATCTTTGAAGGATTAGGACACGTCACATGTAGCAGTAGTATAGGCAATCTATATTGTATGGTTGTGGCTACAAAGTCATTGCATACATAATAGCTCTTAGTCTTCGAACATCTAAGAGTAGTCTCCAAAACCATGAGAAGATTTCACTCAAATATTTTAAAGCTATTTTTTAGGAGCAAGGCAAGTCGCCTACAGCCATAATATAAGCAATCTATATTGTTAAATTGTAACAACAAAGGCATTGCATACCTAAGTGCTTGTCGTAGACTAACAACTAAATGTAGTCTAGAAAACTATAAATAGATTTCATTCAAATATTTGAAACATCTTTGTAGGATTAAGACAAGTCATATGCAGCAGTGGTATAGGCAATCTATATTGTATGGTCGTGGCTACAAAGTCATTGCATACATAATAGATCTTAGTCTTCGAACATCTAAGAGTAGTCTACAGAACCATGAGAAGATTTTACTCAAATATTTTAAGGCTTTTTTTAGGAGTATGGCAAGTCGCCAACAGCCGTAGTATACGCAATCTTTACTGTTGAATTGTAACTACAAAGGCATTGTATACCTAAGTGATTGTCGTCGACTAACCACTCAATGTAGTCTAGAAAACTATCAGTAGATTTCATTCAAATATTTTGAAACATCTTTGTAGAATTAAGACAAGACATATGCAGCAGTAGTATAGGCAATCTATATTGTTAAATTGTTACAACAAAGGCATTGCATACCTAAGTGTTTGTGGGCTACTTACTACTAAATGTAGTCTAGAAAACTATGAGTAGTTCCATTCAAATTTTTTGAAACATCTTTGTAGGATTAGGACAAGTCACATGCAGCTGTAGTAAAGGCAATCTTTATTGAAAGGTTGTGGCTACAAATTCATTGCATACATAATAGCTCTAAGTCTTCGAATTTCTAGGAATAGTCTGCAAAACCATGAGAATTACACTCAAATATTTAAAAGCCTTTTTCAGGGGTATGGCAAGTCGTCTCAAGCCGTAGTATTAGCAATCTATATTGTTAAATTGTAACAACAAAGGCATTGCATACCTCAGTGCTTGTCATAGACTAACAACGAAATGTAGTCTAGAAAACTATAAGTAGATTTCAATCAAATATTATGAAACATCTTTGAAGGATTAGGACACGTCACATGCAGCAGTAGTATAGGCAATCTATATTGTATGGTTGTGGCTACAAAGTCATTGCATACATAATAGCTCCTAGTCTTCGAACATCTAAGAGTAGTCTACAAAACCATGAGAAGATTTTACTCAAATATTTTAAGGCTCTTTTTAGGAGTATGGCAAGTCGCCAACAGCCGTAGTATACGCAATCTTTACTGTTGAATTGTAACTACAAAGACATTGTATACCGAAGTGCTTGTCGTCAACCAACCACTAAATGTAGTCTATAAAACTATCAGTAGATTTCATTCAAATATTTTGCAACATCTTTGTAGAATTAGGTCAAGTCACATGCAGCAGTAGTATAGGCAATTTATATTGTATGGTTGTGGCTACAAAGTCATTGCATACATAATAGCTCTTAGTCTTCGAACATCTAAGAGTAGTCTACAGAACCATGAGAAGATTTTACTCAAATATTTTAAGGCTTTTTTTAGGAGAATGGCAAGTCGCCAACAGCCGTAGTATACGCAATCTATATTGTTAAATTGTAAAACAAAGGCATTGCATACCTAAGTGCTTGTCGTAGACTAACAACTAAATGTAGTCTAGAAAACTATAAATAGATTTCATTCAAATATTTGAAACATCTTTGTAGGATGAAGAAAAGTCATATGCAGCAGTGGTATAGGCAATCTATATTGTATGGTTGTGGCTACAAAGTCATTGCATACATAATAGCTCCTAGTCTTCGAACATCTAAGAGTAGTCTACAAAACCATGAGAAGATTTTACTCAAATATTTTAAGGCTCTTTTTAGGAGTATGGCAAGTCGCCAACAGCCGTAGTATACGCAATCTTTACTGTTGAATTGTAACTACAAAGACATTGTATACCGAAGTGCTTGTCGTCAACCAACCACTAAATGTAGTCTATAAAACTATCAGTAGATTTCATTCAAATATTTTGCAACATCTTTGTAGAATTAGGACAAGTCACATGCAGCAGTAGTATAGGCAATCTATATTGTATGGCTGTGGCTACAAAGTCATTGCATACATAATAGTGGATGGCCGCGGTGTAGTGGTAATGTGTTCGTCTGTTGAGTGGAAGGTTGCGCGTTCAATCTCAACCAAAATCCATTTCACTTTTATTTAAAGAAATAAAAGGTCGGTGTAGTACCTAAAAGTATGCACACCATCTTGAATTTCATCAAAATTAACGAACACTAGAAAAAGTGACTCCCCGAAGCTAGTTCGGACACCACCCATGGAGTTAAGTCTCCACTACATCCAAAATCTTTCCTATCCTCTCTTTCTTCCCCTTCTCTATCGCTCTTACTATGGTAACATATAAAAGGGTATTCATAACCCCTTGAGTACATGTAAATTATAAAAAAAAAAATACATAATAGCTCTTAGTCTTCGAACATCTAAGAGTAGTCTACAGAACCATGAGAAGATTTTACTCAAATATTTTGAGGCTTATTTTAGGAGTATGGCAAGTCGCCAACAGCCGTAGTATACGCAATCTTTACTGTTGAATTGTAACTACAAAGGCATTGCATTCCTAAGTGATTGTCGTCGACTAACCACTCAATGTAGTCTAGAAAACTATCAGTAGATTTCATTCAAATATTTTGAAACATCTTTGTAGAATTAGGACAAGTCACATGCAGCAGTAGTATAGGCAATCTATATTGTAAGGTTGTGGCTACAAAGTCATTGCATACATAATAGATCTTAGTCTTCGAACATCTAAGAGTAGTCTACAGAACCATGAGAAGATTTTACTCAAATATTTTGAGGCTTTTTTTAGGAGTATGGCAAGTCGCCAACAAAGGCATTGCATACCTAAGTGCTTGTCGTAGACTAACAACTAAATGTAGTCTAGAAAACTATAAATAGATTTCATTCAAATATTTGAAACATCTTTGTAGGATTAAGACAAGTCATATGCAGCAGTGGTATAGGCAATCTATATTGTATGGTTGTGGCTACAAAGTCATTGCATACATAATAGATCTTAGTCTTCGAACATCTAAGAGTAGTCTACAGAAACATGAGAAGATTTTACTCAAATATTTTAAGGCTTTTTTTAGGAGTATGGCAAGTCGCCAACAGCCGTAGTATACGCAATCTTTACTGTTGAATTGTAACTACAAAGGCATTGTATACCTAAGTGATTGTCGTCGACTAACCACTCAATGTAGTCTAGAAAACTATCAGTAGATTTCATTCAAATATTTGAAACATCTTTGTAGGATTAAGACAAGTCATATGCAGCAGTGGTATAGGCAATCTATATTGTATGGTTGTGGCTACAAAGTCATTGCATACATAATAGTTGTTAGTCCTCGAACATCTAAGAGTAGTCTACAAAACCATGAGAAGATTTTACTCAAATATTTTTAGGCTCATTTTAGGAGTATGGCAAGTCGCCAACAGCCGTAGTATACGCAATCTTTACTGTGGAATTGTAACTACAAAGGCATTGCATACCTAAGTGCTTGTCGTCAACTTACTACTAAATGTAGTCTAGAAAACTATAAATAGATTTCATTCAAATATTTGAAACATCTTTGTAGGATTAAGACAAGTCATATGCAGCAGTGGTATAGGCAATCTATATTGTATGGTTGTGGCTACAAAGTCATTGCATACATAATAGCTCTTAGTCTTCGAACATCTAAGAGTAGTCTACAGAACCATGAGAAGATTTTACTCAAATATTTTAAGGCTTTTTTTTAGGAGTATGGCAAGTCGCCAACAGCCGTAGTATACGCAATCTATATTGTTAAATTGTAACAACAAAGGCATTGCATACCTAAGTGCTTGTCGTAGACTAACAACTAAATGTAGTCTAGAAAAGTATAAATAGATTTCATTCAAATATTTGAAACATCTTTGTAGGATTAAGACAAGTCATATGCAGCAGTGGTATAGGCAATCTATATTGTATGGTTGTGGCTACAAAGTCATTGCATACATAATAGTTGTTAGTCCTCGAACATCTAAGAGTAGTCTACAAAACCATGAGAAGATTTTACTCAAATATTTTTAGGCTCATTTTAGGAGTATGGCAAGTCGCCAACAGCCGTAGTATACGCAATCTTTACTGTGGAAATGTAACTACAAAGGCATTGCATACCTAAGTGCTTGTCGTCAACTAACCACTAAATGTAGTCTATAAAACTATCAGTAGATTTCATTCAAATATTTTGCAACATCTTTGTAGAATTAGGTCAAGTCACATGCAGCAGTAGTATAGGCAATTTATATTGTATGGTTGTGGCTACAAAGTCATTGCATACATAATAGCTCTTAGTCTTCGAATATCTAAGAGTAGTCTACAGAACCATGAGAAGATTTTACTCAAATATTTTAAGGCTTTTTTTAGGAGTATGGCAAGTCGCCAACAGCCGTAGTATACGCAATCTATATTGTTAAATTGTAACAACAAAGGCATTGCATACCTAAGTGCTTGTCGTAGACTAACAACTAAATGTAGTCTAGAAAAGTATAAATAGATTTCATTCAAATATTTGAAACATCTTTGTAGGATTAAGACAAGTCATATGCAGCAGTGGTATAGGCAATCTATATTGTATGGTTGTGGCTACAAAGTCATTGCATACATAATAGTTGTTAGTCTTCGAATATCTAAGAGTAGTCTACAAAACCATGAGAAGATTTTACTCAAATATGTTTAGGCTCATTTTAGGAGTATGGCAAGTCGCCAACAGCCGTAGTATACGCAATCTTTACTGTTGAATTGTAACTACAAAGGCATTGCATACCTAAGTGCTTTTCGTCAACTAACCACTAAATGTAGTCTAGAAAACTATCAGTAGATTTCATTCAAATATTTTGCAACATCTTTGTAGAATTAGGACAAGTCACATGCAGCAGTAGTATAGGCAATCTATATTGTATGGCTGTGGCTACAAAGTCATTGCATACATAATAGCTCTTAGTCTTCGAACATCTAAGAGTAGTCTACAGAACCATGAGAAGATTTTACTCAAATATTTTGAGGCTTTTTTTAGGAGTATGGCAAGTCGCCAACAGCCGTAGTATACGCAATCTTTACTGTTGAATTGTAACTACAAAGGCATTGCATACCTAAGTGCTTGTCGTCGACTAACCACTAAATGTAGTCTAGAAAATTATCAGTAGATTTCATTCAAATATTTTGAAACATCTTTGTAGAATTAGGACAAGTCACATGCAGCAGTAGTATAGGCAATCTATATTGTATGGTTGTGGCTACAAAGTCATTGCATACATAAAAGCTCTTAGTCTTCGAACGCCTAAGAGTAGTCTACAAAACCATGAGAAGATTTTACACAAATATTTTAAGGCTCTTTTTAGGAGTATGGCAAGGCGCCTACAGCCATAGTATAAGCAATCTTTATTGTTATATTGTAACAACAAAGGCATTGCATACCTAAGTGCTTGTCGTAGACTAACAACTAAATGTAGTCTAGAAAACTATAAGTAGATTTCATTCAAATATTTTGAAACATCTTTGTAGGACTAAGAAAAGTCATATGCAGCAGTAGTATAGCCAATCTATATTGTTAAATTGTTACAACAAAGGCATTGCATACCTAAGTGTTTGTCGGCTACTTACTACCAAATGTAGTCTAGATAACTATGAGTAGTTCCATTCAAATATTTTGAAACATCTTTGTAGGATTAGGACAAGTCACATGCAGCTGTAGTAAAGGCAATCTTTATTGAAAGGTTGTGGCTACAAAGTCATTGCATACATAATAGCTCTAAGTCTTCGAATTTCTAGGAATAGTCTGCAAAACCATGAGAATTACACTCAAATATTTAAAAGCCTTTTTCAGGGGTATGGCAAGTCGTCTCAAGCCGTAGTATTAGCAATCTATATTGTTAAATTGTAACAACAAAGGCATTGCATACCTAAGTGCTTGTCATCTACTAACAACTAAATGTATTCTAGAAAACTATTAGTAGATATCATTCAAATATTATGCAACATCTTTGAAGGATTAGGACACGTCACATGTAGCAGTAGTATAGGCAATCTATATTGTATGGTTGTGGCTACAAAGTCATTGCATACATAATAGCTCTTAGTCTTCGAACATCTAAGAGTAGTCTCCAAAACCATGAGAAGATTTCACTCAAATATTTTAAAGCTATTTTTTAGGAGCAAGGCAAGTCGCCTACAGCCATAATATAAGCAATCTATATTGTTAAATTGTAACAACAAAGGCATTGCATACCTAAGTGCTTGTCGTAGACTAACAACTAAATGTAGTCTAGAAAACTATAAATAGATTTCATTCAAATATTTGAAACATCTTTGTAGGATTAAGACAAGTCATATGCAGCAGTGGTATAGGCAATCTATATTGTATGGTTGTGGCTACAAAGTCATTGCATACATAATAGATCTTAGTCTTCGAACATCTAAGAGTAGTCTACAGAACCATGAGAAGATTTTACTCAAATATTTTAAGGCTTTTTTTAGGAGTATGGCAAGTCGCCAACAGCCGTAGTATACGCAATCTTTACTGTTGAATTGTAACTACAAAGGCATTGTATACCTAAGTGATTGTCGTCGACTAACCACTCAATGTAGTCTAGAAAACTATCAGTAGATTTCATTCAAATATTTTGAAACATCTTTGTAGAATTAAGACAAGACATATGCAGCAGTAGTATAGGCAATCTATATTGTTAAATTGTTACAACAAAGGCATTGCATACCTAAGTGTTTGTGGGCTACTTACTACTAAATGTAGTCTAGAAAACTATGAGTAGTTCCATTCAAATTTTTTGAAACATCTTTGTAGGATTAGGACAAGTCACATGCAGCTGTAGTAAAGGCAATCTTTATTGAAAGGTTGTGGCTACAAATTCATTGCATACATAATAGCTCTAAGTCTTCGAATTTCTAGGAATAGTCTGCAAAACCATGAGAATTACACTCAAATATTTAAAAGCCTTTTTCAGGGGTATGGCAAGTCGTCTCAAGCCGTAGTATTAGCAATCTATATTGTTAAATTGTAACAACAAAGGCATTGCATACCCCAGTGCTTGTCATAGACTAACAACGAAATGTAGTCTAGAAAACTATAAGTAGATTTCAATCAAATATTATGAAACATCTTTGAAGGATTAGGACACGTCACATGCAGCAGTAGTATAGGCAATCTATATTGTATGGTTGTGGCTACAAAGTCATTGCATACATAATAGCTCCTAGTCTTCGAACATCTAAGAGTAGTCTACAAAACCATGAGAAGATTTTACTCAAATATTTTAAGGCTCTTTTTAGGAGTATGGCAAGTCGCCAACAGCCGTAGTATACGCAATCTTTACTGTTGAATTGTAACTACAAAGACATTGTATACCGAAGTGCTTGTCGTCAACCAACCACTAAATGTAGTCTATAAAACTATCAGTAGATTTCATTCAAATATTTTGCAACATCTTTGTAGAATTAGGTCAAGTCACATGCAGCAGTAGTATAGGCAATTTATATTGTATGGTTGTGGCTACAAAGTCATTGCATACATAATAGCTCTTAGTCTTCGAACATCTAAGAGTAGTCTACAGAACCATGAGAAGATTTTACTCAAATATTTTAAGGCTTTTTTTAGGAGAATGGCAAGTCGCCAACAGCCGTAGTATACGCAATCTATATTGTTAAATTGTAACAACAAAGGCATTGCATACCTAAGTGCTTGTCGTAGACTAACAACTAAATGTAGTCTAGAAAACTATAAATAGATTTCATTCAAATATTTGAAACATCTTTGTAGGATGAAGAAAAGTCATATGCAGCAGTGGTATAGGCAATCTATATTGTATGGTTGTGGCTACAAAGTCATTGCATACATAATAGCTCCTAGTCTTCGAACATCTAAGAGTAGTCTACAAAACCATGAGAAGATTTTACTCAAATATTTTAAGGCTCTTTTTAGGAGTATGGCAAGTCGCCAACAGCCGTAGTATACGCAATCTTTACTGTTGAATTGTAACTACAAAGACATTGTATACCGAAGTGCTTGTCGTCAACCAACCACTAAATGTAGTCTATAAAACTATCAGTAGATTTCATTCAAATATTTTGCAACATCTTTGTAGAATTAGGACAAGTCACATGCAGCAGTAGTATAGGCAATCTATATTGTATGGCTGTGGCTACAAAGTCATTGCATACATAATAGTGGATGGCCGCGGTGTAGTGGTAATGTGTTCGTCTGTTGAGTGGAAGGTTGCGCGTTCAATCTCAACCAAAATCCATTTCACTTTTATTTAAAGAAATAAAAGGTCGGTGTAGTACCTAAAAGTATGCACACCATCTTGAATTTCATCAAAATTAACGAACACTAGAAAAAGTGACTCCCCGAAGCTAGTTCGGACACCACCCATGGAGTTAAGTCTCCACTACATCCAAAATCTTTCCTATCCTCTCTTTCTTCCCCTTCTCTATCGCTCTTACTATGGTAACATATAAAAGGGTATTCATAACCCCTTGAGTACATGTAAATTATAAAAAAAAAATACATAATAGCTCTTAGTCTTCGAACATCTAAGAGTAGTCTACAGAACCATGAGAAGATTTTACTCAAATATTTTGAGGCTTATTTTAGGAGTATGGCAAGTCGCCAACAGCCGTAGTATACGCAATCTTTACTGTTGAATTGTAACTACAAAGGCATTGCATTCCTAAGTGATTGTCGTCGACTAACCACTCAATGTAGTCTAGAAAACTATCAGTAGATTTCATTCAAATATTTTGAAACATCTTTGTAGAATTAGGACAAGTCACATGCAGCAGTAGTATAGGCAATCTATATTGTAAGGTTGTGGCTACAAAGTCATTGCATACATAATAGATCTTAGTCTTCGAACATCTAAGAGTAGTCTACAGAACCATGAGAAGATTTTACTCAAATATTTTGAGGCTTTTTTTTAGGAGTATGGCAAGTCGCCAACAAAGGCATTGCATACCTAAGTGCTTGTCGTAGACTAACAACTAAATGTAGTCTAGAAAACTATAAATAGATTTCATTCAAATATTTGAAACATCTTTATAGGATTAAGACAAGTCATATGCAGCAGTGGTATAGGCAATCTATATTGTATGGTTGTGGCTACAAAGTCATTGCATACATAATAGATCTTAGTCTTCGAACATCTAAGAGTAGTCTACAGAACCATGAGAAGATTTTACTCAAATATTTTAAGGCTTTTTTTAGGAGTATGGCAAGTCGCCAACAGCCGTAGTATACGCAATCTTTACTGTTGAATTGTAACTACAAAGGCATTGTATACCTAAGTGATTGTCGTCGACTAACCACTCAATGTAGTCTAGAAAACTATCAGTAGATTTCATTCAAATATTTTGAAACATCTTTGTAGAATTAAGACAAGACATATGCAGCAGTAGTATAGGCAATCTATATTGTTAAATTGTTACAACAAAGGCATTGCATACCTAAGTGTTTGTGGGCTACTTACTACTAAATGTAGTCTAGAAAACTATGAGTAGTTCCATTCAAATTTTTTGAAACATCTTTGTAGGATTAGGACAAGTCACATGCAGCTGTAGTAAAGGCAATCTTTATTGAAAGGTTGTGGCTACAAATTCATTGCATACATAATAGCTCTAAGTCTTCGAATTTCTAGGAATAGTCTGCAAAACCATGAGAATTACACTCAAATATTTAAAAGCCTTTTTCAGGGGTATGGCAAGTCGTCTCAAGCCGTAGTATTAGCAATCTATATTGTTAAATTGTAACAACAAAGGCATTGCATACCTCAGTGCTTGTCATAGACTAACTACGAAATGTAGTCTAGAAAACTATAAGTAGATTTCAATCAAATATTATGAAACATCTTTGAAGGATTAGGACACGTCACATGCAGCAGTAGTATAGGCAATCTATATTGTATGGTTGTGGCTACAAAGTCATTGCATACATAATAGCTCCTAGTCTTCGAACATCTAAGAGTAGTCTACAAAACCATGAGAAGATTTTACTCAAATATTTTAAGGCTCTTTTTAGGAGTATGGCAAGTCGCCAACAGCCGTAGTATACGCAATCTTTACTGTTGAATTGTAACTACAAAGACATTGTATACCGAAGTGCTTGTCGTCAACCAACCACTAAATGTAGTCTATAAAACTATCAGTAGATTTCATTCAAATATTTTGCAACATCTTTGTAGAATTAGGTCAAGTCACATGCAGCAGTAGTATAGGCAATTTATATTGTATGGTTGTGGCTACAAAGTCATTGCATACATAATAGCTCTTAGTCTTCGAACATCTAAGAGTAGTCTACAGAACCATGAGAAGATTTTACTCAAATATTTTAAGGCTTTTTTTAGGAGAATGGCAAGTCGCCAACAGCCGTAGTATACGCAATCTATATTGTTAAATTGTAACAACAAAGGCATTGCATACCTAAGTGCTTGTCGTAGACTAACAACTAAATGTAGTCTAGAAAACTATAAATAGATTTCATTCAAATATTTGAAACATCTTTGTAGGATGAAGAAAAGTCATATGCAGCAGTGGTATAGGCAATCTATATTGTATGGTTGTGGCTACAAAGTCATTGCATACATAATAGCTCCTAGTCTTCGAACATCTAAGAGTAGTCTACAAAACCATGAGAAGATTTTACTCAAATATTTTAAGGCTCTTTTTAGGAGTATGGCAAGTCGCCAACAGCCGTAGTATACGCAATCTTTACTGTTGAATTGTAACTACAAAGACATTGTATACCGAAGTGCTTGTCGTCAACCAACCACTAAATGTAGTCTATAAAACTATCAGTAGATTTCATTCAAATATTTTGCAACATCTTTGTAGAATTAGGACAAGTCACATGCAGCAGTAGTATAGGCAATCTATATTGTATGGCTGTGGCTACAAAGTCATTGCATACATAATAGTGGATGGCCGCGGTGTAGTGGTAATGTGTTCGTCTGTTGAGTGGAAGGTTGCGCGTTCAATCTCAACCAAAATCCATTTCACTTTTATTTAAAGAAATAAAAGGTCGGTGTAGTACCTAAAAGTATGCACACCATCTTGAATTTCATCAAAATTAACGAACACTAGAAAAAGTGACTCCCCGAAGCTAGTTCGGACACCACCCATGGAGTTAAGTCTCCACTACATCCAAAATCTTTCCTATCCTCTCTTTCTTCCCCTTCTCTATCGCTCTTACTATGGTAACATATAAAAGGGTATTCATAACCCCTTGAGTACATGTAAATTATAAAAAAAAAAATACATAATAGCTCTTAGTCTTCGAACATCTAAGAGTAGTCTACAGAACCATGAGAAGATTTTACTCAAATATTTTGAGGCTTATTTTAGGAGTATGGCAAGTCGCCAACAGCCGTAGTATACGCAATCTTTACTGTTGAATTGTAACTACAAAGGCATTGCATTCCTAAGTGATTGTCGTCGACTAACCACTCAATGTAGTCTAGAAAACTATCAGTAGATTTCATTCAAATATTTTGAAACATCTTTGTAGAATTAGGACAAGTCACATGCAGCAGTAGTATAGGCAATCTATATTGTAAGGTTGTGGCTACAAAGTCATTGCATACATAATAGATCTTAGTCTTCGAACATCTAAGAGTAGTCTACAGAACCATGAGAAGATTTTACTCAAATATTTTGAGGCTTTTTTTAGGAGTATGGCAAGTCGCCAACAAAGGCATTGCATACCTAAGTGCTTGTCGTAGACTAACAACTAAATGTAGTCTAGAAAACTATAAATAGATTTCATTCAAATATTTGAAACATCTTTGTAGGATTAAGACAAGTCATATGCAGCAGTGGTATAGGCAATCTATATTGTATGGTTGTGGCTACAAAGTCATTGCATACATAATAGATCTTAGTCTTCGAACATCTAAGAGTAGTCTACAGAAACATGAGAAGATTTTACTCAAATATTTTAAGGCTTTTTTTAGGAGTATGGCAAGTCGCCAACAGCCGTAGTATACGCAATCTTTACTGTTGAATTGTAACTACAAAGGCATTGTATACCTAAGTGATTGTCGTCGACTAACCACTCAATGTAGTCTAGAAAACTATCAGTAGATTTCATTCAAATATTTGAAACATCTTTGTAGGATTAAGACAAGTCATATGCAGCAGTGGTATAGGCAATCTATATTGTATGGTTGTGGCTACAAAGTCATTGCATACATAATAGTTGTTAGTCCTCGAACATCTAAGAGTAGTCTACAAAACCATGAGAAGATTTTACTCAAATATTTTTAGGCTCATTTTAGGAGTATGGCAAGTCGCCAACAGCCGTAGTATACGCAATCTTTACTGTGGAATTGTAACTACAAAGGCATTGCATACCTAAGTGCTTGTCGTCAACTTACTACTAAATGTAGTCTAGAAAACTATAAATAGATTTCATTCAAATATTTGAAACATCTTTGTAGGATTAAGACAAGTCATATGCAGCAGTGGTATAGGCAATCTATATTGTATGGTTGTGGCTACAAAGTCATTGCATACATAATAGCTCTTAGTCTTCGAACATCTAAGAGTAGTCTACAGAACCATGAGAAGATTTTACTCAAATATTTTAAGGCTTTTTTTTAGGAGTATGGCAAGTCGCCAACAGCCGTAGTATACGCAATCTATATTGTTAAATTGTAACAACAAAGGCATTGCATACCTAAGTGCTTGTCGTAGACTAACAACTAAATGTAGTCTAGAAAAGTATAAATAGATTTCATTCAAATATTTGAAACATCTTTGTAGGATTAAGACAAGTCATATGCAGCAGTGGTATAGGCAATCTATATTGTATGGTTGTGGCTACAAAGTCATTGCATACATAATAGTTGTTAGTCCTCGAACATCTAAGAGTAGTCTACAAAACCATGAGAAGATTTTACTCAAATATTTTTAGGCTCATTTTAGGAGTATGGCAAGTCGCCAACAGCCGTAGTATACGCAATCTTTACTGTGGAAATGTAACTACAAAGGCATTGCATACCTAAGTGCTTGTCGTCAACTAACCACTAAATGTAGTCTATAAAACTATCAGTAGATTTCATTCAAATATTTTGCAACATCTTTGTAGAATTAGGTCAAGTCACATGCAGCAGTAGTATAGGCAATTTATATTGTATGGTTGTGGCTACAAAGTCATTGCATACATAATAGCTCTTAGTCTTCGAATATCTAAGAGTAGTCTACAGAACCATGAGAAGATTTTACTCAAATATTTTAAGGCTTTTTTTAGGAGTATGGCAAGTCGCCAACAGCCGTAGTATACGCAATCTATATTGTTAAATTGTAACAACAAAGGCATTGCATACCTAAGTGCTTGTCGTAGACTAACATCTAAATGTAGTCTAGAAAAGTATAAATAGATTTCATTCAAATATTTGAAACATCTTTGTAGGATTAAGACAAGTCATATGCAGCAGTGGTATAGGCAATCTATATTGTATGGTTGTGGCTACAAAGTCATTGCATACATAATAGTTGTTAGTCTTCGAATATCTAAGAGTAGTCTACAAAACCATGAGAAGATTTTACTCAAATATGTTTAGGCTCATTTTAGGAGTATGGCAAGTCGCCAACAGCCGTAGTATACGCAATCTTTACTGTTGAATTGTAACTACAAAGGCATTGCATACCTAAGTGCTTTTCGTCAACTAACCACTAAATGTAGTCTAGAAAACTATCAGTAGATTTCATTCAAATATTTTGCAACATCTTTGTAGAATTAGGACAAGTCACATGCAGCAGTAGTATAGGCAATCTATATTGTATGGCTGTGGCTACAAAGTCATTGCATACATAATAGCTCTTAGTCTTCGAACATCTAAGAGTAGTCTACAGAACCATGAGAAGATTTTACTCAAATATTTTGAGGCTTTTTTTAGGAGTATGGCAAGTCGCCAACAGCCGTAGTATACGCAATCTTTACTGTTGAATTGTAACTACAAAGGCATTGCATACCTAAGTGCTTGTCGTCGACTAACCACTAAATGTAGTCTAGAAAATTATCAGTAGATTTCATTCAAATATTTTGAAACATCTTTGTAGAATTAGGACAAGTCACATGCAGCAGTAGTATAGGCAATCTATATTGTATGGTTGTGGCTACAAAGTCATTGCATACATAAAAGCTCTTAGTCTTCGAACGCCTAAGAGTAGTCTACAAAACCATGAGAAGATTTTACACAAATATTTTAAGGCTCTTTTTAGGAGTATGGCAAGGCGCCTACAGCCATAGTATAAGCAATCTTTATTGTTATATTGTAACAACAAAGGCATTGCATACCTAAGTGCTTGTCGTAGACTAACAACTAAATGTAGTCTAGAAAACTATAAGTAGATTTCATTCAAATATTTTGAAACATCTTTGTAGGACTAAGAAAAGTCATATGCAGCAGTAGTATAGCCAATCTATATTGTTAAATTGTTACAACAAAGGCATTGCATACCTAAGTGTTTGTCGGCTACTTACTACCAAATGTAGTCTAGATAACTATGAGTAGTTCCATTCAAATATTTTGAAACATCTTTGTAGGATTAGGACAAGTCACATGCAGCTGTAGTAAAGGCAATCTTTATTGAAAGGTTGTGGCTACAAAGTCATTGCATACATAATAGCTCTAAGTCTTCGAATTTCTAGGAATAGTCTGCAAAACCATGAGAATTACACTCAAATATTTAAAAGCCTTTTTCAGGGGTATGGCAAGTCGTCTCAAGCCGTAGTATTAGCAATCTATATTGTTAAATTGTAACAACAAAGGCATTGCATACCTAAGTGCTTGTCATCTACTAACAACTAAATGTATTCTAGAAAACTATTAGTAGATATCATTCAAATATTATGCAACATCTTTGAAGGATTAGGACACGTCACATGTAGCAGTAGTATAGGCAATCTATATTGTATGGTTGTGGCTACAAAGTCATTGCATACATAATAGCTCTTAGTCTTCGAACATCTAAGAGTAGTCTCCAAAACCATGAGAAGATTTCACTCAAATATTTTAAAGCTATTTTTTAGGAGCAAGGCAAGTCGCCTACAGCCATAATATAAGCAATCTATATTGTTAAATTGTAACAACAAAGGCATTGCATACCTAAGTGCTTGTCGTAGACTAACAACTAAATGTAGTCTAGAAAACTATAAATAGATTTCATTCAAATATTTGAAACATCTTTGTAGGATTAAGACAAGTCATATGCAGCAGTGGTATAGGCAATCTATATTGTATGGTTGTGGCTACAAAGTCATTGCATACATAATAGATCTTAGTCTTCGAACATCTAAGAGTAGTCTACAGAACCATGAGAAGATTTTACTCAAATATTTTAAGGCTTTTTTTAGGAGTATGGCAAGTCGCCAACAGCCGTAGTATACGCAATCTTTACTGTTGAATTGTAACTACAAAGGCATTGTATACCTAAGTGATTGTCGTCGACTAACCACTCAATGTAGTCTAGAAAACTATCAGTAGATTTCATTCAAATATTTTGAAACATCTTTGTAGAATTAAGACAAGACATATGCAGCAGTAGTATAGGCAATCTATATTGTTAAATTGTTACAACAAAGGCATTGCATACCTAAGTGTTTGTGGGCTACTTACTACTAAATGTAGTCTAGAAAACTATGAGTAGTTCCATTCAAATTTTTTGAAACATCTTTGTAGGATTAGGACAAGTCACATGCAGCTGTAGTAAAGGCAATCTTTATTGAAAGGTTGTGGCTACAAATTCATTGCATACATAATAGCTCTAAGTCTTCGAATTTCTAGGAATAGTCTGCAAAACCATGAGAATTACACTCAAATATTTAAAAGCCTTTTTCAGGGGTATGGCAAGTCGTCTCAAGCCGTAGTATTAGCAATCTATATTGTTAAATTGTAACAACAAAGGCATTGCATACCTCAGTGCTTGTCATAGACTAACAACGAAATGTAGTCTAGAAAACTATAAGTAGATTTCAATCAAATATTATGAAACATCTTTGAAGGATTAGGACACGTCACATGCAGCAGTAGTATAGGCAATCTATATTGTATGGTTGTGGCTACAAAGTCATTGCATACATAATAGCTCCTAGTCTTCGAACATCTAAGAGTAGTCTACAAAACCATGAGAAGATTTTACTCAAATATTTTAAGGCTCTTTTTAGGAGTATGGCAAGTCGCCAACAGCCGTAGTATACGCAATCTTTACTGTTGAATTGTAACTACAAAGACATTGTATACCGAAGTGCTTGTCGTCAACCAACCACTAAATGTAGTCTATAAAACTATCAGTAGATTTCATTCAAATATTTTGCAACATCTTTGTAGAATTAGGTCAAGTCACATGCAGCAGTAGTATAGGCAATTTATATTGTATGGTTGTGGCTACAAAGTCATTGCATACATAATAGCTCTTAGTCTTCGAACATCTAAGAGTAGTCTACAGAACCATGAGAAGATTTTACTCAAATATTTTAAGGCTTTTTTTAGGAGAATGGCAAGTCGCCAACAGCCGTAGTATACGCAATCTATATTGTTAAATTGTAACAACAAAGGCATTGCATACCTAAGTGCTTGTCGTAGACTAACAACTAAATGTAGTCTAGAAAACTATAAATAGATTTCATTCAAATATTTGAAACATCTTTGTAGGATGAAGAAAAGTCATATGCAGCAGTGGTATAGGCAATCTATATTGTATGGTTGTGGCTACAAAGTCATTGCATACATAATAGCTCCTAGTCTTCGAACATCTAAGAGTAGTCTACAAAACCATGAGAAGATTTTACTCAAATATTTTAAGGCTCTTTTTAGGAGTATGGCAAGTCGCCAACAGCCGTAGTATACGCAATCTTTACTGTTGAATTGTAACTACAAAGACATTGTATACCGAAGTGCTTGTCGTCAACCAACCACTAAATGTAGTCTATAAAACTATCAGTAGATTTCATTCAAATATTTTGCAACATCTTTGTAGAATTAGGACAAGTCACATGCAGCAGTAGTATAGGCAATCTATATTGTATGGCTGTGGCTACAAAGTCATTGCATACATAATAGTGGATGGCCGCGGTGTAGTGGTAATGTGTTCGTCTGTTGAGTGGAAGGTTGCGCGTTCAATCTCAACCAAAATCCATTTCACTTTTATTTAAAGAAATAAAAGGTCGGTGTAGTACCTAAAAGTATGCACACCATCTTGAATTTCATCAAAATTAACGAACACTAGAAAAAGTGACTCCCCGAAGCTAGTTCGGACACCACCCATGGAGTTAAGTCTCCACGACATCCAAAATCTTTCCTATCCTCTCTTTCTTCCCCTTCTCGATCGCTCTTACTATGGTAACATATAAAAGGGTATTCATAACCCCTTGAGTACATGTAAATTATAAAAAAAAAAATACATAATAGCTCTTAGTCTTCGAACATCTAAGAGTAGTCTACAGAACCATGAGAAGATTTTACTCAAATATTTTGAGGCTTATTTTAGGAGTATGGCAAGTCGCCAACAGCCGTAGTATACGCAATCTTTACTGTTGAATTGTAACTACAAAGGCATTGCATTCCTAAGTGATTGTCGTCGACTAACCACTCAATGTAGTCTAGAAAACTATCAGTAGATTTCATTCAAATATTTTGAAACATCTTTGTAGAATTAGGACAAGTCACATGCAGCAGTAGTATAGGCAATCTATATTGTAAGGTTGTGGCTACAAAGTCATTGCATACATAATAGATCTTAGTCTTCGAACATCTAAGAGTAGTCTACAGAACCATGAGAAGATTTTACTCAAATATTTTGAGGCTTTTTTTAGGAGTATGGCAAGTCGCCAACAAAGGCATTGCATACCTAAGTGCTTGTCGTAGACTAACAACTAAATGTAGTCTAGAAAACTATAAATAGATTTCATTCAAATATTTGAAACATCTTTGTAGGATTAAGACAAGTCATATGCAGCAGTGGTATAGGCAATCTATATTGTATGGTTGTGGCTACAAAGTCATTGCATACATAATAGATCTTAGTCTTCGAACATCTAAGAGTAGTCTACAGAAACATGAGAAGATTTTACTCAAATATTTTAAGGCTTTTTTTAGGAGTATGGCAAGTCGCCAACAGCCGTAGTATACGCAATCTTTACTGTTGAATTGTAACTACAAAGGCATTGTATACCTAAGTGATTGTCGTCGACTAACCACTCAATGTAGTCTAGAAAACTATCAGTAGATTTCATTCAAATATTTTGAAACATCTTTGTAGAATTAAGACAAGACATATGCAGCAGTAGTATAGGCAATCTATATTGTTAAATTGTTACAACAAAGGCATTGCATACCTAAGTGTTTGTGGGCTACTTACTACTAAATGTAGTCTAGAAAACTATGAGTAGTTCCATTCAAATTTTTTGAAACATCTTTGTAGGATTAGGACAAGTCACATGCAGCTGTAGTAAAGGCAATCTTTATTGAAAGGTTGTGGCTACAAATTCATTGCATACATAATAGCTCTAAGTCTTCGAATTTCTAGGAATAGTCTGCAAAACCATGAGAATTACACTCAAACATTTAAAAGCCTTTTTCAGGGGTATGGCAAGTCGTCTCAAGCCGTAGTATTAGCAATCTATATTGTTAAATTGTAACAACAAAGGCATTGCATACCTCAGTGCTTGTCATAGACTAACAACGAAATGTAGTCTAGAAAACTATAAGTAGATTTCAATCAAATATTATGAAACATCTTTGAAGGATTAGGACACGTCACATGCAGCAGTAGTATAGGCAATCTATATTGTATGGCTGTGGCTACAAAGTCATTGCATACATAATAGTGGATGGCCGCGGTGTAGTGGTAATGTGTTCGTCTGTTGAGTGGAAGGTTGCGCGTTCAATCTCAACCAAAATCCATTTCACTTTTATTTAAAGAAATAAAAGGTCGGTGTAGTACCTAAAAGTATGCACACCATCTTGAATTTCATCAAAATTAACGAACACTAGAAAAAGTGACTCCCCGAAGCTAGTTCGGACACCACCCATGGAGTTAAGTCTCCACTACATCCAAAATCTTTCCTATCCTCTCTTTCTTCCCCTTCTCTATCGCTCTTACTATGGTAACATATAAAAGGGTATTCATAACCCCTTGAGTACATGTAAATTATAAAAAAAAAAATACATAATAGCTCTTAGTCTTCGAACATCTAAGAGTAGTCTACAGAACCATGAGAAGATTTTACTCAAATATTTTGAGGCTTATTTTAGGAGTATGGCAAGTCGCCAACAGCCGTAGTATACGCAATCTTTACTGTTGAATTGTAACTACAAAGGCATTGCATTCCTAAGTGATTGTCGTCGACTAACCACTCAATGTAGTCTAGAAAACTATCAGTAGATTTCATTCAAATATTTTGAAACATCTTTGTAGAATTAGGACAAGTCACATGCAGCAGTAGTATAGGCAATCTATATTGTAAGGTTGTGGCTACAAAGTCATTGCATACATAATAGATCTTAGTCTTCGAACATCTAAGAGTACTCTACAGAACCATGAGAAGATTTCACTCAAATATTTAAAGGCTTTTTTTAGGAGTATGGCAAGTCGCCAACAGCCGTAGTATACGCAATCTTTACTGTTGAATTGTAACTACAAAGGCATTGCATACCTAAGTGCTTGTCGTCGACTAACCACTAAATGTAGTCTAGAAAATTATCAGTAGATTTCGTTCAAATATTTTGAAACATCTTTGTAGAATTAGGACAAGTCACATGCAGCAGTAGTATAGGCAATCTATATTGTATGGTTGTGGCTACAAAGTCATTGCATACATAAAAGCTCTTAGTCTTCGAATATCTAAGAGTACTCTACAGAACCATGAGAAGATTTCACTCAAATATTTTAAGGCTTTTCTTAGGATTATGGCAAGTCGCCAACAGCCGTAGTATACGCAATCTTTACTGTTGAATTGTAACTACAAAGGCATTGCATTCCTAAGTGATTGTCGTCGACTAACCACTCAATGTAGTCTAGAAAACTATCAGTAGATTTCATTCAAATATTTTGAAACATCTTTGTAGAATTAGGACAAGTCACATGCAGCAGTAGTATAGGCAATCTATATTGTAAGGTTGTGGCTACAAAGTCATTGCATACATAATAGATCTTAGTCTTCGAACATCTAAGAGTAGTCTACAGAACCATGAGAAGATTTTACTCAAATATTTTGAGGCTTTTTTTAGGAGTATGGCAAGTCGCCAACAAAGGCATTGCATACCTAAGTGCTTGTCGTAGACTAACAACTAAATGTAGTCTAGAAAACTATAAATAGATTTCATTCAAATATTTGAAACATCTTTATAGGATTAAGACAAGTCATATGCAGCAGTGGTATAGGCAATCTATATTGTATGGTTGTGGCTACAAAGTCATTGCATACATAATAGATCTTAGTCTTCGAACATCTAAGAGTAGTCTACAGAACCATGAGAAGATTTTACTCAAATATTTTAAGGCTTTTTTTAGGAGTATGGCAAGTCGCCAACAGCCGTAGTATACGCAATCTTTACTGTTGAATTGTAACTACAAAGGCATTGTATACCTAAGTGATTGTCGTCGACTAACCACTCAATGTAGTCTAGAAAACTATCAGTAGATTTCATTCAAATATTTTGAAACATCTTTGTAGAATTAAGACAAGACATATGCAGCAGTAGTATAGGCAATCTATATTGTTAAATTGTTACAACAAAGGCATTGCATACCTAAGTGTTTGTGGGCTACTTACTACTAAATGTAGTCTAGAAAACTATGAGTAGTTCCATTCAAATTTTTTGAAACATCTTTGTAGGATTAGGACAAGTCACATGCAGCTGTAGTAAAGGCAATCTTTATTGAAAGGTTGTGGCTACAAATTCATTGCATACATAATAGCTCTAAGTCTTCGAATTTCTAGGAATAGTCTGCAAAACCATGAGAATTACACTCAAATATTTAAAAGCCTTTTTCAGGGGTATGGCAAGTCGTCTCAAGCCGTAGTATTAGCAATCTATATTGTTAAATTGTAACAACAAAGGCATTGCATACCTCAGTGCTTGTCATAGACTAACTACGAAATGTAGTCTAGAAAACTATAAGTAGATTTCAATCAAATATTATGAAACATCTTTGAAGGATTAGGACACGTCACATGCAGCAGTAGTATAGGCAATCTATATTGTATGGTTGTGGCTACAAAGTCATTGCATACATAATAGCTCCTAGTCTTCGAACATCTAAGAGTAGTCTACAAAACCATGAGAAGATTTTACTCAAATATTTTAAGGCTCTTTTTAGGAGTATGGCAAGTCGCCAACAGCCGTAGTATACGCAATCTTTACTGTTGAATTGTAACTACAAAGACATTGTATACCGAAGTGCTTGTCGTCAACCAACCACTAAATGTAGTCTATAAAACTATCAGTAGATTTCATTCAAATATTTTGCAACATCTTTGTAGAATTAGGTCAAGTCACATGCAGCAGTAGTATAGGCAATTTATATTGTATGGTTGTGGCTACAAAGTCATTGCATACATAATAGCTCTTAGTCTTCGAACATCTAAGAGTAGTCTACAGAACCATGAGAAGATTTTACTCAAATATTTTAAGGCTTTTTTTAGGAGAATGGCAAGTCGCCAACAGCCGTAGTATACGCAATCTATATTGTTAAATTGTAACAACAAAGGCATTGCATACCTAAGTGCTTGTCGTAGACTAACAACTAAATGTAGTCTAGAAAACTATAAATAGATTTCATTCAAATATTTGAAACATCTTTGTAGGATGAAGAAAAGTCATATGCAGCAGTGGTATAGGCAATCTATATTGTATGGTTGTGGCTACAAAGTCATTGCATACATAATAGCTCCTAGTCTTCGAACATCTAAGAGTAGTCTACAAAACCATGAGAAGATTTTACTCAAATATTTTAAGGCTCTTTTTAGGAGTATGGCAAGTCGCCAACAGCCGTAGTATACGCAATCTTTACTGTTGAATTGTAACTACAAAGACATTGTATACCGAAGTGCTTGTCGTCAACCAACCACTAAATGTAGTCTATAAAACTATCAGTAGATTTCATTCAAATATTTTGCAACATCTTTGTAGAATTAGGACAAGTCACATGCAGCAGTAGTATAGGCAATCTATATTGTATGGCTGTGGCTACAAAGTCATTGCATACATAATAGTGGATGGCCGCGGTGTAGTGGTAATGTGTTCGTCTGTTGAGTGGAAGGTTGCGCGTTCAATCTCAACCAAAATCCATTTCACTTTTATTTAAAGAAATAAAAGGTCGGTGTAGTACCTAAAAGTATGCACACCATCTTGAATTTCATCAAAATTAACGAACACTAGAAAAAGTGACTCCCCGAAGCTAGTTCGGACACCACCCATGGAGTTAAGTCTCCACTACATCCAAAATCTTTCCTATCCTCTCTTTCTTCCCCTTCTCTATCGCTCTTACTATGGTAACATATAAAAGGGTATTCATAACCCCTTGAGTACATGTAAATTATAAAAAAAAAAATACATAATAGCTCTTAGTCTTCGAACATCTAAGAGTAGTCTACAGAACCATGAGAAGATTTTACTCAAATATTTTGAGGCTTATTTTAGGAGTATGGCAAGTCGCCAACAGCCGTAGTATACGCAATCTTTACTGTTGAATTGTAACTACAAAGGCATTGCATTCCTAAGTGATTGTCGTCGACTAACCACTCAATGTAGTCTAGAAAACTATCAGTAGATTTCATTCAAATATTTTGAAACATCTTTGTAGAATTAGGACAAGTCACATGCAGCAGTAGTATAGGCAATCTATATTGTAAGGTTGTGGCTACAAAGTCATTGCATACATAATAGATCTTAGTCTTCGAACATCTAAGAGTAGTCTACAGAACCATGAGAAGATTTTACTCAAATATTTTGAGGCTTTTTTTAGGAGTATGGCAAGTCGCCAACAAAGGCATTGCATACCTAAGTGCTTGTCGTAGACTAACAACTAAATGTAGTCTAGAAAACTATAAATAGATTTCATTCAAATATTTGAAACATCTTTGTAGGATTAAGACAAGTCATATGCAGCAGTGGTATAGGCAATCTATATTGTATGGTTGTGGCTACAAAGTCATTGCATACATAATAGATCTTAGTCTTCGAACATCTAAGAGTAGTCTACAGAAACATGAGAAGATTTTACTCAAATATTTTAAGGCTTTTTTTAGGAGTATGGCAAGTCGCCAACAGCCGTAGTATACGCAATCTTTACTGTTGAATTGTAACTACAAAGGCATTGTATACCTAAGTGATTGTCGTCGACTAACCACTCAATGTAGTCTAGAAAACTATCAGTAGATTTCATTCAAATATTTGAAACATCTTTGTAGGATTAAGACAAGTCATATGCAGCAGTGGTATAGGCAATCTATATTGTATGGTTGTGGCTACAAAGTCATTGCATACATAATAGTTGTTAGTCCTCGAACATCTAAGAGTAGTCTACAAAACCATGAGAAGATTTTACTCAAATATTTTTAGGCTCATTTTAGGAGTATGGCAAGTCGCCAACAGCCGTAGTATACGCAATCTTTACTGTGGAATTGTAACTACAAAGGCATTGCATACCTAAGTGCTTGTCGTCAACTTACTACTAAATGTAGTCTAGAAAACTATAAATAGATTTCATTCAAATATTTGAAACATCTTTGTAGGATTAAGACAAGTCATATGCAGCAGTGGTATAGGCAATCTATATTGTATGGTTGTGGCTACAAAGTCATTGCATACATAATAGCTCTTAGTCTTCGAACATCTAAGAGTAGTCTACAGAACCATGAGAAGATTTTACTCAAATATTTTAAGGCTTTTTTTTAGGAGTATGGCAAGTCGCCAACAGCCGTAGTATACGCAATCTATATTGTTAAATTGTAACAACAAAGGCATTGCATACCTAAGTGCTTGTCGTAGACTAACAACTAAATGTAGTCTAGAAAAGTATAAATAGATTTCATTCAAATATTTGAAACATCTTTGTAGGATTAAGACAAGTCATATGCAGCAGTGGTATAGGCAATCTATATTGTATGGTTGTGGCTACAAAGTCATTGCATACATAATAGTTGTTAGTCCTCGAACATCTAAGAGTAGTCTACAAAACCATGAGAAGATTTTACTCAAATATTTTTAGGCTCATTTTAGGAGTATGGCAAGTCGCCAACAGCCGTAGTATACGCAATCTTTACTGTGGAAATGTAACTACAAAGGCATTGCATACCTAAGTGCTTGTCGTCAACTAACCACTAAATGTAGTCTATAAAACTATCAGTAGATTTCATTCAAATATTTTGCAACATCTTTGTAGAATTAGGTCAAGTCACATGCAGCAGTAGTATAGGCAATTTATATTGTATGGTTGTGGCTACAAAGTCATTGCATACATAATAGCTCTTAGTCTTCGAATATCTAAGAGTAGTCTACAGAACCATGAGAAGATTTTACTCAAATATTTTAAGGCTTTTTTTAGGAGTATGGCAAGTCGCCAACAGCCGTAGTATACGCAATCTATATTGTTAAATTGTAACAACAAAGGCATTGCATACCTAAGTGCTTGTCGTAGACTAACATCTAAATGTAGTCTAGAAAAGTATAAATAGATTTCATTCAAATATTTGAAACATCTTTGTAGGATTAAGACAAGTCATATGCAGCAGTGGTATAGGCAATCTATATTGTATGGTTGTGGCTACAAAGTCATTGCATACATAATAGTTGTTAGTCTTCGAATATCTAAGAGTAGTCTACAAAACCATGAGAAGATTTTACTCAAATATGTTTAGGCTCATTTTAGGAGTATGGCAAGTCGCCAACAGCCGTAGTATACGCAATCTTTACTGTTGAATTGTAACTACAAAGGCATTGCATACCTAAGTGCTTTTCGTCAACTAACCACTAAATGTAGTCTAGAAAACTATCAGTAGATTTCATTCAAATATTTTGCAACATCTTTGTAGAATTAGGACAAGTCACATGCAGCAGTAGTATAGGCAATCTATATTGTATGGCTGTGGCTACAAAGTCATTGCATACATAATAGCTCTTAGTCTTCGAACATCTAAGAGTAGTCTACAGAACCATGAGAAGATTTTACTCAAATATTTTGAGGCTTTTTTTAGGAGTATGGCAAGTCGCCAACAGCCGTAGTATACGCAATCTTTACTGTTGAATTGTAACTACAAAGGCATTGCATACCTAAGTGCTTGTCGTCGACTAACCACTAAATGTAGTCTAGAAAATTATCAGTAGATTTCATTCAAATATTTTGAAACATCTTTGTAGAATTAGGACAAGTCACATGCAGCAGTAGTATAGGCAATCTATATTGTATGGTTGTGGCTACAAAGTCATTGCATACATAAAAGCTCTTAGTCTTCGAACGCCTAAGAGTAGTCTACAAAACCATGAGAAGATTTTACACAAATATTTTAAGGCTCTTTTTAGGAGTATGGCAAGGCGCCTACAGCCATAGTATAAGCAATCTTTATTGTTATATTGTAACAACAAAGGCATTGCATACCTAAGTGCTTGTCGTAGACTAACAACTAAATGTAGTCTAGAAAACTATAAGTAGATTTCATTCAAATATTTTGAAACATCTTTGTAGGACTAAGAAAAGTCATATGCAGCAGTAGTATAGCCAATCTATATTGTTAAATTGTTACAACAAAGGCATTGCATACCTAAGTGTTTGTCGGCTACTTACTACCAAATGTAGTCTAGATAACTATGAGTAGTTCCATTCAAATATTTTGAAACATCTTTGTAGGATTAGGACAAGTCACATGCAGCTGTAGTAAAGGCAATCTTTATTGAAAGGTTGTGGCTACAAAGTCATTGCATACATAATAGCTCTAAGTCTTCGAATTTCTAGGAATAGTCTGCAAAACCATGAGAATTACACTCAAATATTTAAAAGCCTTTTTCAGGGGTATGGCAAGTCGTCTCAAGCCGTAGTATTAGCAATCTATATTGTTAAATTGTAACAACAAAGGCATTGCATACCTAAGTGCTTGTCATCTACTAACAACTAAATGTATTCTAGAAAACTATTAGTAGATATCATTCAAATATTATGCAACATCTTTGAAGGATTAGGACACGTCACATGTAGCAGTAGTATAGGCAATCTATATTGTATGGTTGTGGCTACAAAGTCATTGCATACATAATAGCTCTTAGTCTTCGAACATCTAAGAGTAGTCTCCAAAACCATGAGAAGATTTCACTCAAATATTTTAAAGCTATTTTTTAGGAGCAAGGCAAGTCGCCTACAGCCATAATATAAGCAATCTATATTGTTAAATTGTAACAACAAAGGCATTGCATACCTAAGTGCTTGTCGTAGACTAACAACTAAATGTAGTCTAGAAAACTATAAATAGATTTCATTCAAATATTTGAAACATCTTTGTAGGATTAAGACAAGTCATATGCAGCAGTGGTATAGGCAATCTATATTGTATGGTTGTGGCTACAAAGTCATTGCATACATAATAGATCTTAGTCTTCGAACATCTAAGAGTAGTCTACAGAACCATGAGAAGATTTTACTCAAATATTTTAAGGCTTTTTTTAGGAGTATGGCAAGTCGCCAACAGCCGTAGTATACGCAATCTTTACTGTTGAATTGTAACTACAAAGGCATTGTATACCTAAGTGATTGTCGTCGACTAACCACTCAATGTAGTCTAGAAAACTATCAGTAGATTTCATTCAAATATTTTGAAACATCTTTGTAGAATTAAGACAAGACATATGCAGCAGTAGTATAGGCAATCTATATTGTTAAATTGTTACAACAAAGGCATTGCATACCTAAGTGTTTGTGGGCTACTTACTACTAAATGTAGTCTAGAAAACTATGAGTAGTTCCATTCAAATTTTTTGAAACATCTTTGTAGGATTAGGACAAGTCACATGCAGCTGTAGTAAAGGCAATCTTTATTGAAAGGTTGTGGCTACAAATTCATTGCATACATAATAGCTCTAAGTCTTCGAATTTCTAGGAATAGTCTGCAAAACCATGAGAATTACACTCAAATATTTAAAAGCCTTTTTCAGGGGTATGGCAAGTCGTCTCAAGCCGTAGTATTAGCAATCTATATTGTTAAATTGTAACAACAAAGGCATTGCATACCTCAGTGCTTGTCATAGACTAACAACGAAATGTAGTCTAGAAAACTATAAGTAGATTTCAATCAAATATTATGAAACATCTTTGAAGGATTAGGACACGTCACATGCAGCAGTAGTATAGGCAATCTATATTGTATGGTTGTGGCTACAAAGTCATTGCATACATAATAGCTCCTAGTCTTCGAACATCTAAGAGTAGTCTACAAAACCATGAGAAGATTTTACTCAAATATTTTAAGGCTCTTTTTAGGAGTATGGCAAGTCGCCAACAGCCGTAGTATACGCAATCTTTACTGTTGAATTGTAACTACAAAGACATTGTATACCGAAGTGCTTGTCGTCAACCAACCACTAAATGTAGTCTATAAAACTATCAGTAGATTTCATTCAAATATTTTGCAACATCTTTGTAGAATTAGGTCAAGTCACATGCAGCAGTAGTATAGGCAATTTATATTGTATGGTTGTGGCTACAAAGTCATTGCATACATAATAGCTCTTAGTCTTCGAACATCTAAGAGTAGTCTACAGAACCATGAGAAGATTTTACTCAAATATTTTAAGGCTTTTTTTAGGAGAATGGCAAGTCGCCAACAGCCGTAGTATACGCAATCTATATTGTTAAATTGTAACAACAAAGGCATTGCATACCTAAGTGCTTGTCGTAGACTAACAACTAAATGTAGTCTAGAAAACTATAAATAGATTTCATTCAAATATTTGAAACATCTTTGTAGGATGAAGAAAAGTCATATGCAGCAGTGGTATAGGCAATCTATATTGTATGGTTGTGGCTACAAAGTCATTGCATACATAATAGCTCCTAGTCTTCGAACATCTAAGAGTAGTCTACAAAACCATGAGAAGATTTTACTCAAATATTTTAAGGCTCTTTTTAGGAGTATGGCAAGTCGCCAACAGCCGTAGTATACGCAATCTTTACTGTTGAATTGTAACTACAAAGACATTGTATACCGAAGTGCTTGTCGTCAACCAACCACTAAATGTAGTCTATAAAACTATCAGTAGATTTCATTCAAATATTTTGCAACATCTTTGTAGAATTAGGACAAGTCACATGCAGCAGTAGTATAGGCAATCTATATTGTATGGCTGTGGCTACAAAGTCATTGCATACATAATAGTGGATGGCCGCGGTGTAGTGGTAATGTGTTCGTCTGTTGAGTGGAAGGTTGCGCGTTCAATCTCAACCAAAATCCATTTCACTTTTATTTAAAGAAATAAAAGGTCGGTGTAGTACCTAAAAGTATGCACACCATCTTGAATTTCATCAAAATTAACGAACACTAGAAAAAGTGACTCCCCGAAGCTAGTTCGGACACCACCCATGGAGTTAAGTCTCCACGACATCCAAAATCTTTCCTATCCTCTCTTTCTTCCCCTTCTCGATCGCTCTTACTATGGTAACATATAAAAGGGTATTCATAACCCCTTGAGTACATGTAAATTATAAAAAAAAAAATACATAATAGCTCTTAGTCTTCGAACATCTAAGAGTAGTCTACAGAACCATGAGAAGATTTTACTCAAATATTTTGAGGCTTATTTTAGGAGTATGGCAAGTCGCCAACAGCCGTAGTATACGCAATCTTTACTGTTGAATTGTAACTACAAAGGCATTGCATTCCTAAGTGATTGTCGTCGACTAACCACTCAATGTAGTCTAGAAAACTATCAGTAGATTTCATTCAAATATTTTGAAACATCTTTGTAGAATTAGGACAAGTCACATGCAGCAGTAGTATAGGCAATCTATATTGTAAGGTTGTGGCTACAAAGTCATTGCATACATAATAGATCTTAGTCTTCGAACATCTAAGAGTAGTCTACAGAACCATGAGAAGATTTTACTCAAATATTTTGAGGCTTTTTTTAGGAGTATGGCAAGTCGCCAACAAAGGCATTGCATACCTAAGTGCTTGTCGTAGACTAACAACTAAATGTAGTCTAGAAAACTATAAATAGATTTCATTCAAATATTTGAAACATCTTTGTAGGATTAAGACAAGTCATATGCAGCAGTGGTATAGGCAATCTATATTGTATGGTTGTGGCTACAAAGTCATTGCATACATAATAGATCTTAGTCTTCGAACATCTAAGAGTAGTCTACAGAAACATGAGAAGATTTTACTCAAATATTTTAAGGCTTTTTTTAGGAGTATGGCAAGTCGCCAACAGCCGTAGTATACGCAATCTTTACTGTTGAATTGTAACTACAAAGGCATTGTATACCTAAGTGATTGTCGTCGACTAACCACTCAATGTAGTCTAGAAAACTATCAGTAGATTTCATTCAAATATTTTGAAACATCTTTGTAGAATTAAGACAAGACATATGCAGCAGTAGTATAGGCAATCTATATTGTTAAATTGTTACAACAAAGGCATTGCATACCTAAGTGTTTGTGGGCTACTTACTACTAAATGTAGTCTAGAAAACTATGAGTAGTTCCATTCAAATTTTTTGAAACATCTTTGTAGGATTAGGACAAGTCACATGCAGCTGTAGTAAAGGCAATCTTTATTGAAAGGTTGTGGCTACAAATTCATTGCATACATAATAGCTCTAAGTCTTCGAATTTCTAGGAATAGTCTGCAAAACCATGAGAATTACACTCAAACATTTAAAAGCCTTTTTCAGGGGTATGGCAAGTCGTCTCAAGCCGTAGTATTAGCAATCTATATTGTTAAATTGTAACAACAAAGGCATTGCATACCTCAGTGCTTGTCATAGACTAACAACGAAATGTAGTCTAGAAAACTATAAGTAGATTTCAATCAAATATTATGAAACATCTTTGAAGGATTAGGACACGTCACATGCAGCAGTAGTATAGGCAATCTATATTGTATGGCTGTGGCTACAAAGTCATTGCATACATAATAGTGGATGGCCGCGGTGTAGTGGTAATGTGTTCGTCTGTTGAGTGGAAGGTTGCGCGTTCAATCTCAACCAAAATCCATTTCACTTTTATTTAAAGAAATAAAAGGTCGGTGTAGTACCTAAAAGTATGCACACCATCTTGAATTTCATCAAAATTAACGAACACTAGAAAAAGTGACTCCCCGAAGCTAGTTCGGACACCACCCATGGAGTTAAGTCTCCACTACATCCAAAATCTTTCCTATCCTCTCTTTCTTCCCCTTCTCTATCGCTCTTACTATGGTAACATATAAAAGGGTATTCATAACCCCTTGAGTACATGTAAATTATAAAAAAAAAAATACATAATAGCTCTTAGTCTTCGAACATCTAAGAGTAGTCTACAGAACCATGAGAAGATTTTACTCAAATATTTTGAGGCTTATTTTAGGAGTATGGCAAGTCGCCAACAGCCGTAGTATACGCAATCTTTACTGTTGAATTGTAACTACAAAGGCATTGCATTCCTAAGTGATTGTCGTCGACTAACCACTCAATGTAGTCTAGAAAACTATCAGTAGATTTCATTCAAATATTTTGAAACATCTTTGTAGAATTAGGACAAGTCACATGCAGCAGTAGTATAGGCAATCTATATTGTAAGGTTGTGGCTACAAAGTCATTGCATACATAATAGATCTTAGTCTTCGAACATCTAAGAGTACTCTACAGAACCATGAGAAGATTTCACTCAAATATTTAAAGGCTTTTTTTAGGAGTATGGCAAGTCGCCAACAGCCGTAGTATACGCAATCTTTACTGTTGAATTGTAACTACAAAGGCATTGCATACCTAAGTGCTTGTCGTCGACTAACCACTAAATGTAGTCTAGAAAATTATCAGTAGATTTCGTTCAAATATTTTGAAACATCTTT
Organism: Rhingia rostrata; assembly: GCA_949824845.1. NCBI lineage: Eukaryota > Metazoa > Arthropoda > Insecta > Diptera > Syrphidae > Rhingia > Rhingia rostrata. The sequence continues at coordinate 29,215,340 of OX463759.1, forward strand.
GTAGAATTAGGACAAGTCACATGCAGCAGTAGTATAGGCAATCTATATTGTATGGTTGTGGCTACAAAGTCATTGCATACATAAAAGCTCTTAGTCTTCGAATATCTAAGAGTACTCTACAGAACCATGAGAAGATTTCACTCAAATATTTTAAGGCTTTTTTTAGGATTATGGCAAGTCGCCAACAGCCGTAGTATACGCAATCTTTACTGTTGAATTGTAACTACAAAGGCATTGCATACCTAAGTGCTTGTCGTCGACTAACCACTAAATGTAGTCTATAAAACTATCAGTAGATTTCATTCAAATATTTTGCAACATCTTTGTAGACTTAGGTCAAGTCACATGCAGCAGTAGTATAGGCAATTTATATTGTATGGTTGTGGCTACAAAGGCATTGCATACATAATAGCTCTTAGTCTTCGAACATCTAAGAGTAGTCTACAGAACCATGAGAAGATTTTACTCAAATATTTTAAGGCTTTTTTTAGGAGTATGGCAAGTCGCCAACAGCCGTAGTATACGCAATCTATATTGTTAAATTTTAACAACAAAGGCATTGCATACCTAAGTGCTAGTCGTAGACTAACAACTAAATGTAGTCTAGAAAACTATAAATAGATTTCATTCAAATATTTGAAACATCTTTGTAGGATTAAGACAAGTCATATGCAGCAGTGGTATAGGCAATCTATATTGTATGGTTATGGCTACAAAGTCATTGCATACATAATAGTTGTTAGTCTTCGAACATCTAAGAGTAGTCTACAAAACCATGAGAAGATTTTACTCAAATATTTTAAGGCTCTTTTTAGGAGTATGGCAAGTCGCCAACAGCCGTAGTATACGCAATCTTTACTGTTGAATTGTAACTACAAAGGGATTGTATATAGTGCGTACCAAAACAGTTGGCCATTCTACTGCGCAGGTCTCTTAAAATGTGTTTTACAATCTCTTAAAATTGCAAAAACAAGCATAAAGAGACTAAAATGGGCGGAGTTATAATAGAAAACGACGTATACCCTGCCTTGTGTTCAAGATCGCTGTCGCGATCTCACTGAGGGTGGTTTCTTCATTTTCCTTCTTTATACTGAAATTAGGAGCGGAGGAAAAATATAGACCATTGTATGTCAACTTTACTTGGAGGAAAATATATTGTTTCGTTTTTTGTCTTGTCGGTTCTTTGTAGGAGAATGATGTGATCACGGTCGGATAGATTAAGCAAAACATTGCACATGAATTGATTGTGTGACTGTGTCTGTATGAAGCTGTACGGTTTTAGATTTAAACCCTATTTGCTCATTATGCTTTCGTTGATCATTATTAATTGTGTGGCACGCAAAGTAAAGTAAATTGCAGTGTCACACCAAATTTTTTTTGTTTATATCATTGAATTTGGGCGAGGTAGGTAAATTTAATAAAAAAATTACAATTTGGGAATTTTTTGGAAACGTAAACGATGTTATACCCAATAACAATAGGCACGATTTTCTGTAACCAAATGCAAACACTATTCATGTCGTAAAACTTTTAAACTTAAGTCAAACAGGTAAAATCAAACATCATAAAATTAATGCACACCAACCAAGCACACCACCCATACAGGTACCTAGCGCTAAACCACGAAATGTTCAACCATAAAAAGGGTTGGGAACCCTTTCAAATACAATCGGACTTCTAGGTAGAAATGTATAAAAGTCGACCTCATAATAAAAAATTAAGTTTATTTAGATATTCAACAGCATTTTAGTTCTAAGCACTGTAAAGTTGGGTTACGCATTGTAAATTACAGGCAAAAACGCTTAGTGATTAAATCTCTTTCGCGTCAATTTTGTTCTCTTAAATCCTCTCTCTGCGCAATCGACCGTTGGCCAACTGTTTTGGTATAGTGCGTACCAAAACAGTTGGCCATTCTACTGCGCAGGTCTCTTCAAATGTGTTTTACAATCTCTTAAAATAGCAAAAACAAGCATAAAGAGACGAAAATGGGCAGAGCCATAATAAAAAACGACGTATACCCTGCCTTGTGTTCAAGATCGCTGTCGCGATCTCACTGAGGGTGGTTTCTTCATTTTCCTTCGTTTATACTGAAATTAGGAGCGGAGGAAAAATATAGACCATTATATGTCAACTTTACTTGGAGGAAAATATATTGTTTCGATTTTTGTCTTGTCGGTTCTTTGTAGGAGTATGATGTGATCACGGTCGAATAGATTAAGCAAAACATTGCACATGAATTGATTGTGTGACTGTGTCTGTATGAAGGTGTACGGTTTTAGATTTAAACCCTATTTGCTCATTATGCTTTCGTTGATCATTATTAATTGTGTCGTGCATATTGATCATGTAGGTACTGATATTGGCACGCAAAGTAAAGTTAATTGCAGTGTCACACCATAAACCATTGGCACGCAAAGTAAAGTCCCAGACTTCCTATTGGTTTTCCTTTTCTTGAAAGATCCATGACAATTTATTTTATTTTAATAAACTTATGTCCTAGCAATGCTTTTGTTTTCGTGAAAGTGAATTCCAAATAGGAAATCCAAATATATATGCGTTATCTTAAAATAAAAAAACTCTAAAAAAAAATCTAAAAAAAACTATAAAAAATCAGGCAACAAATTTATTCCTTGCCCCTACAGGTAACCAAATGCAAACACTAATCATGTCGTAAAACTTTTAAACTTAAGTCAAACAGGTAAAATCAAACATCATAAAATTAATGCTAACCAAGCACACCACCCATACAGGTACCTAGCACTAAACCACGAAATGTTCAACCATAAAAAGGGTTGGGAACCCTTTCAAATACAATCGGACTTCTGGTAGAAATGTATAAAGGTCGACCTCATAATAAAAAATTAAGTTTATTTAGATATTCAACAGCATTTTAGTTCTAAGCACTGTAAAGTTGGGTTACGCATTGTAAATTACAGGCAAAAACGCTTAGTGATTAAATCTCTTTCGCGTCATTTTTGTTCTCTTAAATCCTCTCTCTGCGCAATCGACCGTTGGCCAACTGTTTTGGTACGCACTATACGGACTATACCTCAGTCGCTCTCCAACTCTCGTAGTGGTTAGTTGACTAGATTGTGCGGAAGTATTCTTCAAAGTGATAAAAGTTACTAAGTGGCAAGTTAGCCAAGTAAATTATTACATTAGCGTGGAGCAGTCGTGCTATCACATGGCTCAGCAGTCGCTCTCCAACTCTCGTAGTGGTTAGTTGACTAGTCTGTGCGGAAGTATATTTCCAAGTGGAAAAGTGAATGAGTAAGCCAAGTGAATTTTATTGTCCACGTGGAGTAGTAGTGCTATCACCTGACTCAGGAGTGGGAGTCGTGGGTTCGAGCCCAACCAGACCCCACTACTTTGAAGTTTTTTTTCAACTTACACGGTGAAGAAAACACATAACGAAGAGTGTCTCGGCCGAATTACCGGCTATGGAAACCGGTGCGGTGAAAGAAGTCCCGCAAGAGGGTGGAAGTAGGTCGCCGACAAACAAACGGCAGAAGCTGGCGATGCCTGCATCATCAACAGCAACAACATCATCGGCATCTGCTACGGCAGGTATGTCAACAAAGCAGGTACCAGCGACAACAGCAGCAGCAGAAAGTGCAACGGCAACAACCCAAATGGGGAGGCGGAGGAAGCTAAATCCCGTGCCTAATCTCAACGGGCGGAGATGTATGCAGGTAGCGGAAAATACACTGCTGCCAATAACAATGGAAGAAGAGGAGGAGTGCAACTCTGACCTCGATGAATCCGCGTTTGATGAAGGGGAACCCCGCTACGTTGGCGAGGGAAACCCGTACAAAGAGCTCGCAGAGGTTGACGAAGCGCAGCCTGCTGTGAATGATGAGGAGGCCAAGTTGAGCATCCTCATCGCAGAGTTAACGGCTAAACTCAAAAAAATGCGAGAGGCCAGACAAAAAGATGCCCTCGTGGAAAAAGAAAGGAGGCAGAAGCAGAGACAACAAATCGAGCTGAAAGCGAAGCCAATGCTTCAGCAGAATAAACTGCAACCAATGCAGCAACGGTTTGCTATGCAACAACAACATCAGAGGAAGCAACGACAACAGCAGCAGCAACAACAGCAGCACCAACGAATGCAGCAACAACAACAACAGCCGCAACAACACCAGCAGCAAAGACAACAGAAGCAGCAGATGCAACCCCCAAAGGAAAAGAGGGAAGAAGTACCCCCCATCAACGTAAGTTACCTTAGTACTAGTGATAGTATAAAATTGTGTAAGAGATACATTAAGGATTTCGCGGTCAAGCATATCTCGGCCCAAAACCATAAGATTGTATGTAATAGTATTGAGGACTACAAAAAAGTCCGCAAAGCACTGGAGGGGGTTAAGGCAGAGTACTTCACGTACACGCCCAAAACCGAAAAATTAAAAACGATGGTTCTTAAGGGAATCGATCCCGCCGCTGTTGATGCGGAGGAGCTCTTAAACGAACTCAAGTGTTTTGATAGCGACGACCTTAAGTTCGTCGGTGTAAAGCCGTTTTCCGCGGTCAAGGGTAGGGGTGGTAACCGAAGGTTACCATTTTTCCTCGTACAACTAACCCCCAATAGCAAAATCGATAGTCTACGCAGAATCAATCGCGTATACTATCATGCTGTAAAATGGGATAAATTAAAAAGGGCAGATCGCATATTGCAATGTATGCGCTGTCAGAGGTTCGGGCATGCCGCTTCTAACTGCAACATGCAGATTAGATGTGTTAAGTGCGACGAGGACCACATTTTAAACGAATGTCCCCTAGGTAGCGATAGAGTAGAAGATATGAGCAAGCTCATATGTGTTCTTTGCGGGAATGCGGGGCACCCTGCTAACTATAAGGGATGTCCAGTATTCCAACAGAAAAAGAAGAGTATGCTAGCTCGGAAACAGGCTGTAGACGAAGAAAGGCGGCTTAACAGTCGCTCTTTCAAAAAATGGGGTTGAGCCCAACATGTCCTATGCCCAAATGGCAGCTGGAACGGGTAGCCCCCAGACATTAAACAGGCCTAAGGTTGCTGAAAAAGCACCTGAAGCCGATTTGGATATGAAAAAGTTCTTGCTGTCATTAGATAGCAAGATCGATCAGTTCCAAAAACAACTAAACGAGCAAGCAGCTAGAATAGATCATATCTATTCGATGTTTGCCGTGTCTAGCGCGCCATGAATATGATGAGTACGTTGGATGAGGTAAACTTTAGGATCCTAGCTGTGAATGTTAATTCATTAGTCAGGGTCGAGAGAAGAACCGTCCTTACAAACCTGTTGAAAAACCAACTCCCGGATGTAGTTTTGGTCAGCGAAACTAAGCTAAACCAGAAACACAAATTGGGATACAGCAACTACCATGTAGTAAGAAGAGACCGACCCCACTCCTCCCAAGGGGGTGGGGTCGCTGTCTTATTACGCAAAGGCTTACGCCATAGCATCATGTATAGCGGGGAAGTACGTAGGTTCCAGGTGTTGGAAGCATGCATCGTATGCATTCCTCTCCATAGTCGGAGGAGGAAGTATGTAGTGTCGCTTTATGCACCTGAAGCAACTCAACAAACTCAATTTATAGCAGAGCTCGAAACACTTTTTCGTTGCTTACAGCTTCAATCGGCTGATAATTATTACTTTTTGGCCGGTGATCTTAACGCTAAGCACGCGGCTTGGGGAAATGCAATCTCGAACACTAGAGGTCGACTGCTTCAAAATTGGAGGGAGCAAAATATGATTGAGTACAAACTTAGTTTGTACGCGACGGATATCCCGTCTGTTCGAGCGTTGAACAAAGGAAAATAAAATTATGGCAAGGGTTAACTTCTTTGTTTCAAGTTGCACCGTTTTTCTTAATGCCGTAAACTAACAAAATCCGTAAATTAAAACGACCCGCTCTTCTCAACGTTATAAAAAAAGTATTTATTTCATCATATTATTTTGACAACAATAATATATATATATTGGTATGTACCCCAATGTAAACAAAGCGTTGTTGATTTAAGCACTTTGTACAGTGGTCAACAAGTAAATTTGCTTGCTGACCTCACGGGTGGGTATTGATGTTTATCATGAACATTCTCCCCCAACGATGAACTATGTTCTTAGCTACACTCCTTTCGTCTTCAAGTTCAGCTATCTTCCCATCACACCGGTGATCTGCTCTACTCTGGTCGTAAACAATGCATGCATTTTGTTGTACATGAAAATAAACAAGAGATTATTATATTTGATAATTATGTACGGACAGTGGCAAGATAAACAGTTGGACAATTCTACAATCGTACACCTAACATTGATTGATCCAGCAGTCAACATCACACATAATACCGTTTTTGTGCTATCAAAAGTTTTGCTTGCAGTGTGTGTTGTTGTGCATGTTAAAAGGTGCAGCAATGTTCATCGCTCCGACTCGAATGTTGGGTGCCCACGCTGATAAGCTACTCTCTTGTTGGAATTGTAGTGCTTTTATTGCAGTTGTTGTTGGTGGCTTGTGCAATCGTAACGTAGGTACTCGGTCGGTTCATTTGATTTCGGTGGTGCGGGAAATAATTCGTGTGAAATTTAATTAATTTAATGTGTTTTAGTGTTTGACAATTGTTGAAGTCCAGTATATTCAGGTGAGTTGTATTACATTTATATTAGAATTAGATTAATTTTATTCTTCGCGTCCCTCCATGTGTGTATGTGAGTGTGTGTGGGTTTAGGTTAATGATGAATGGATCAATGGAATACATTTTTTTTTTTATTTTGGTGCTTAGAAAAATTGTGTGCATGAGTGCGTGGTGTTGTGAGAATGATTTAAATATTGTTTCTTTTGTGAATGGGTAAATGAATAATTGTGAGTGAGTGGACTGTATTTTATGTGTGTGTTGATTGGGGTGAATGAAATATTGGAAGTGCAATAGGGTTGAGTGATTTGCAAGGTAAATTTGAGTGTGTTTGAGTTGTGTTTTGTATGATTACAGTGGTGTGTAGGTTTTTCGTCCGTGGACTTTAAATGTTTTCAGTGTTGTGTTTTATTATTTTCATAATTTTCTTGTTTTAGCTGTTAAAAGAAACGAATCAGAATTTCCTTATTATTATTCTTATTGTTAATGTTATTATTTATTAATTCATTTGGTTTTCTATTTTGTGTTTGTGTAACGATCTTTCGATTCCTTATTTTTGTTCTTGGGTTGTTTCGATGTTTGTTGGTAGCGGGCAAAGTTTTGTTATTGGTCGCTTGAAAATTCCTTGTTGGGTTTTTAATTTTACGACGCGTGTGATATTGTCTGTTCCTGGGTAAGTTTCTTGTATGCGGCCTAAATTCCATTTCGCGGGGGGAAGTCGTTCGTCCTTCACAAGAACTAGGTCTCCGACCTTCAGCTGAGTTTGTGGTTTCAACCATTTTGGGCGTTGTTGGAGCCGGGCTAAATATTCACCTTGCCATTGTTTCCAGAACGTTTGAAGATGGGCCTGAACTGCCTTCCATCTGTCTATGTGTCCTTGATTGCCTATGGACGTGTCTGGCTCAGTTACGGTAAATAAGGTCGTTCCTTTAAGGAAGTGTGCAGGCGTAAGTGGTTCGAAGTCATCGGGGTTCTCAGTCAACGGGCACAGAGGCCTCGAATTTAAACACGCTTCGGTCTGTGTCAAAAACGTGGTGAGTTCCTCAAAGGTGAGTGTGCCATTACCGACGATCCGTTTTAAGTGGTACTTAACACTCTTCACCCCTGCTTCCCATAATCCTCCAAAATGGGGTGAAGCGGGGGGAATGAAGTTCCACTTTGTTCCTTCTGCTGCTGTTATGTCTGCAATCTCCTTCCAGTTTTGGTTCGCGCCTTTCATTAGACGACGTAGTTCTGCATCGGCTCCCACGAAGTTGGTTCCGCAGTCGCTATATATTTCCCCGCAGACACCTCGTCGTGCTGAAAACCTCCTGAATGCTGCTATGAATGCTTGGGTCGTTAGATCACTTACCGCTTCTAAGTGGATAGCTTTGGTGGCCAAGCAAACAAAAACCGCTATATACCCTTTTTGACATTTTGATCCACGACCTTTCCATGCTCGGATGTTGATAGGTCCTGCATAATCAATCCCTGTGTGTGAAAAGGGTCTTGATACCGTTACTCGGGGTGAGGGTAATTCTCCCATTAACTGTTGTGCTGTTTTAGTTCGGAACCTGTAGCATGTCGTACAACTATTAATGTGTTTCTTTACAGCTCTTTTGATTTGGAATATCCAATATTTACGTCGTATGTGCACCATCATTAGCTGGATTCCTCCGTGCAATGACTTTTCATGAGCATCACGAATGATAAGGTTTGCGAAGTGGTGTCTGGGTTCCAAAATTATGGGGTGCTGCTGGTTGTACGGAATGTTAGCATGGCTTAACCTTCCGCCTACACGAAGAATTCCATCTCCGTCTACGAATGGGTTTAAAGATCCCATACCCTTGGACTTTATACCTGCGGCAAACATCTCCTGCTGGGCAGAGTGCGCAACTAATTTTGTGGCGTTGTCCAGTTTGCTGGGTGAGAGACATCCGAAGTGACGCTGAGATGGATTAGTCCTTGCGTTGCTGACAAAGCGCTTGCACCTGGCTACTACTCGGATAACTCGAGTCAAATTCGACGATCGCTGAAGAAGTTGGGTGCGTACATTTTCTACCAGTGACGAACAATGAACTTGAACCTTTCTTTTGCTCTGTAGAAAGACTTGTTGGCTGCGCTGGCAAATCGAAGATCCAAGTTGATCGCAGAAATTCGGGGCCGTTCCACCACAGTGTCTCACTAACTAACTTTGATGGTAGCATACCTCTGGATGCTAGATCTTCAGGGTTGAGTTGTGTTGGGACATGTTTCCAGATATGAGCGTCCTTCAGTCCGTCCGTCTCCCCTACGCGATTTCTGATGAATGTTTCCCAACGCGAAGCCGGTGCCTGAATCCATGCCAGTGTGATGGTAGAGTCCGTCCATGCATGCATCGTGCTATCTTTTAGCTGAAGAGTGCTCGAAACGTAGTGTAGCAGTTTAGCTAGCGTAACTGCTCCGCAGAGTTCCAGTCGAGGAAGACTTATAGGTTGTACAGGTGCGACCTTTGACTTGGACATCAAGAGATGCATATGCACTCTACCCTGGCTGTCTTCTGCCCGAAGATAGACCGTTGCACCGTATGCTTTCTCTGACGCGTCGCTGAAGCCGTGTAATTCCAAACGACCTCTAGTGCCGACTGTTTGAACCCACCTTGGAATCCGAATATTGTTAATGGCTGGCAAATCGTCATACAGGCTGATCCATACATCAAGCACCTTTTTCTCGATTGGCTCGTCCCAAGAGAATTTCCGAATCCATAGAAGCTGCATGACGAGTTTTGCTTTTAAGATACACGGTGATATCCAGCCCATGGGGTCAAACAGCCGCGCTATCGTTGACAGCACGAAACGTTTTGTTGGCTGGAGTCTATCTAGGGGCGTGAATCGAAAACAAAAGTTGTCAGTGTTTGGCAGCCAATGAATTCCCAAGGTTTTTATTCGGTCTGAACCTTCCGATGGCACTGCAACCGATGTCTCTCTATCCTGGACTGGAATTTCCTTGAGGAGCTCTCCTGCATTTGACGTCCATTTGCGTAAGTTAAAACCTGCCCTTTCTAAGACCCCCTTAACCTCCATTTTTTTGCTTTGAGCTTCTTCAATGGTGTCGGCACCGGAAAACAGGTCGTCGACGTACATTTCCGTACGGATCATCTTTGTAGCTCTTGGATGTTGTGTTTCTGCCGCTTTTGCTATTTCCATAAGTGTCCGAATAGCTTAGTATGGAGCCGAAGCCGTTCCGAACGTCACCGTTTTGAGCCTGAAAATCTTCAATTTATCCGATGGATGTTTGCGCCAAAAGATGAGTTGGTAGTTGGAGTCCAACTCCGTTACCCATATTTGCAGGTACATTTTTTCGATGTCCGCTGAAAAAGAAAACCGGTATAGCCTCCAACGAAGCGTAACATCAGTGACATTGTGTTGCAAAGAAGGGCCAGTCATAAGGTGATCATTTAAGGAAGATCCGTCGGATGTCCTATATGAAGCATCAAACACCACCCTCAGTTTTGTTGTAGAACTGGTTTCCTTTAAGACGGCATGATGTGGAAGAAAATAGTGACTTATGCTGGATACGTCTTCTTCATCGACTTCACTCATGTGACCTTGGAGCAGATAATCTTCGATGCATGAAGTGTATTGGTCCTGCAGTTGTTGATCCGCTTCAAGACGCCTCTACAAGGACCTGAAACGTTGAAGAGCCCCTTCACGTGACCTACCTACTACCGGGTGAAGATTTTCCTTGAAGGGCAGTGCTACTTGGTAGCGTCTATCTGCCATACGCCTAACATTTTTGATAAAATGTTCTTCACAAGCGGTGTCTTCGGTTGTTTCACAAGGCTCGAACGGAGTTTCTTCAAGTTCCCAGAATCTTTTCAGCTGTGCATCGACGTCTGATGTTTGGAAGAAGGTCCTGACGGATTGAGGTTCGATTGATGATCTGCCGAACAGAATCCATCCCAACTTAGTCTTCTGCGCAACGGGAATGTCTTTATCCTGGTGACGTACCAACTCTGGCAACATTATGTCGGCCAATATATCGCTATCCAACAGAAGATCGATTTTAGCTGGCTTGTGGAACGATGGGTCTGCTAGTTGTAAGCCGGTGAGGTGTTTCCAATCGCCAATGGAAAGGGTTCGGGCCGGGAGATGGCCAGACAGTGACTGAAATATTAAGGCCTGTGTGGTTGTTTCGAAAGCTGTATAGTACGAACCAATCGTAATATTTACAACCTTTTTGCAAGTGCCACTGCTGACTAACCCTAACCCGGACACCTCGACATCAGTTGATTTCGGTTTCAGGTGAAGCAACTGAACTGCAGACTCCGTGATGAACGAAGCCTCGGATCCCGAATCCAGTAATGCTCGGAGTGGTAAACTGTATCCCGATGTTGTCTTCACCTTAACGATGGCTGTCGCTAGCAAAACTTGTGTCTTGGTGTTTTGGATTGAATGATGATTCACTACGCCGGACCTGGTTGAGGGTTGTTCTTCGTTGGGTGGATGAAAGATTGGAGCTTCGCTGTTAAATGTGGAGGTAATATATGTTTGTGTCTGATTTGGTGGTTGAAAGTTTTGAGTATGTGTAGTGTTTGGGTATGATTGTGAAAATTGATTTGTGTTGTTTGTATGAGAAGAGAGAGAGTGAAAACTGTTTGGGTTATTGCGAGTATTAGAGGAAGGGTTGTTATGGGGGTTAAAATGCGGATTTTGATTATGACTATTGTGTAAAAGTGAATGGTGTGGCTGTTGACAGTAATAGCACCTGCGTGTACTAGGACATTGCTGAGATGAATGGCTGTATGCTAAGCAATTGGTACATAAGCCTAACCTGCTTACACTTTGATGTTTATCAGAAATGCTCATTTTTAAAAACTTAACACATTTTCTGATAGCATGTTGACCCTTGCTACAAAGTTTGCAAGTGAACTTCGAGATGTTAGGTTGAACGTGGAACGAGTTTCGCTTTGGTACCTTCTTAGACGGATCGGATGGTCGAGCCTGCTGATAAGTAACTGCCTCCAAAGTACGGAACCTCATTTCAAGAAATTGAGTGAATTCCACAAAAGTTGGTAGCTGCTTGCTGTCTTCCTTGGAACCTAATTTCTCTTCCCAAAGCTGTTGCGTTTTTGAAGGAAGTTTTTGCAGCAGGACGTAAACCAGCACTACGTCCCAGTGTTTGACGGGCACCTCCAAGTTGTCCAGACTGTGAACCACTTCTGTAGACGTGTCCAATAATTCCTTGATGGATTCAGCTCGTTCCTGTGTTACCGTTGCCAAATTAAACAAACTCTTAAGTTGAGTATTGACCAAAAACCGTGGATGGTCATACCTATCTTTGAGAATAGACCATGCTTTATTATAATTGCCGTTAGCAATACCCAAATGCGCTAAAAGTTTTTCGGCTTCATCTGATACACTTGTTTTGAGATAGTGCATCTTTTGAATCTCCGACAACGACGCATTGTGATGGACAAGCGACACAAACAAATCGTGAAAACAACGCCAAGACTCGTACCTACCGGAGAAAACTGGAACTGGAATGTTCTTCAGCCTCAAATCCGCATTATGGGATGATTTTATGTTGCTGGAGTCATTATCGGTGACATTTACGTTGTCCTTCACTTTGACCTTATCGATTGCGTCCAATAAATCACCCCTGTACTCAAAGTACAATTCCTGAATTTGCTCGTAAGTAGTCTCAATTTCGTTACCCTTTTCGTCTTCCTTAATTTCGCTAATACACTTTTCGTATGTTTCAGCAGCCGACTCCATGGATTTTTCTAAATGAGTCAAGCGGCCTGCCTAATAATTTGCCGTTCGTGTAGAGGCGCCCCTTTTAGTAAAATTTAAGACGTCCTTTTCGAGCTGGGATAGCACTCGACTTAGCCTTGTAGGTTGCATTATAATTGAAACACTTGAGTATAAAGTGCCACACACAGTACGAATATTTTAACTGTTTTCAAAAGTGTAAACTGACACACAAAGTAAAATTAAATGCACTTACTTTGAGTTTCCAGATCGCTGTAGAGTCCACCAGATTGTTGTTGCAGTCCGTGTCCAAGTTGCAGTCCAAGTCCACGATGCACACTCAAGAAAAATTGATGAAAATCGAAAGAACTCCAAAGGCAGCAAAATCCAGCGTTGGCACAGCACACAATTAAAATTTTTTTTTTTTTTTTTTAATTAATTTCCGCAAAATCAAATTAAACGATTGACTTTAATCGTTAATTGTTGAGCAACACATGAAACAATAAAAAATTATCCGGTTTGATAGGACCAAATGTTCGAGCGTTGAACAAAGGAAAATAAAATTATGGCAAGGGTTAACTTCTTTGTTTCAAGTTGCACCGTTTTTCTTAATGCCGTAAACTAACAAAATCCGTAAATTAAAACGACCCGCTCTTCTCAACGTTATAAAAAAAGTATTTATTTCATCATATTATTTTGACAACAATAATATATATATATTGGTATGTACCCCAATGTAAACAAAGCATTGTTGATTTAAGCACTTTGTACAGTGGTCAACAAGTAAATTTGCTTGCTGACCTCACGGGTGGGTATTGATGTTTATCATGAACACCGTCTTTCCCGAGAGGAAATTCTTTTCTGGACTTAGCCCTTATGGACAATAGACTAGAACTGACAAATAACGAACAGGCGCGGAACTGTGTACGAGCATTCGATTACGATGACAGTGACCACCTCGGACTTGATGCCGTATTCAGGATCCCAAACGAGCAAACTCAACTGGAGAAGTTCGACCAAGTGCGTTCTTTCGACTACCGAAAGACGAACTGGCCGCGTTTCACCATAATTGTAAAGCGAGAACTACGTTTGAGCGAAATTAATCCACCGACAAACAGAAACCTTACAAACGACGAAATTGACCAAAATTTACTAAAAATGAATGAGGTCCTCACAAGGTCAATGGATCTAGCTATCCCTAAGATAACTAGTTCTGACGACCAGACGGAGAAATATCGAACGCCAGCAATCGATGCACTCCACAAACACAAATGTAGGTTGGTCTCCAGGCTTAAACGGCTGCAGAGACAATTTACGGACAGACGAGACCCGGAGATTCGGACATTGAAGTCATTGATCAAAAACCTTAAACAACTAATATCGGGAAATTATAGAAAATCTGTAAGTTTGTACTGGGGCAAGAAAATTCAGGCTATAAAAACCAGTAGCCCGAATATGTTCCCGCAAATAAATAAAATATTCAGGCGAAAAGATCATAATGACATTCCATGTGTCCGAATTTCCCAAACGTCAGAGAACAGACAGACGCTCACGACTGTCGGTATAAGTCCGGAAAGTGTAGACTCGAACGACGGATTTTTCACGATCGAAGATCCTCAGGAGAAGGCGAATTCGATAGGCGCTATCTTCGAGACCGTGAATACGGTGAACAGTCCTGTTCGCCCAAATCGCGATATTGAGGAGAGAGCCTTTCTGAATCACTTTTATCTACGTACCGAACTCCAAGCTTGGCGATCTGAGAATAACGGTTTTACCGTATTCAATGACGAAAACCCTTCAAATGGCATAGTCGCCAATAGCATGATGCTGTTCGTTCAAAAAGATGAACTCCTGGACATCTTCGTATCACTGAAAAATAAAAAGTCGGCGGGACAGGACGGTGTCCCAAACGTCGTATTGAGACACCTACCAGTGGAAGCAGTCTATATTTTCACCACGCTGTTTAACAATGCACTGAATAATGCACATTATCCGGTGCTCTGGAAAACGGCGGTGGTACATCCTATCCCCAAAAAGAACAAGGACAAAACAAACCCAGCTAATCTTCGGTCAATAAGCCTTCTGCCGAATGTAAGCAAGGTATTTGAGAAAATAGTCAATAGGGCTCTGCTTGAGTGGGTCGAGGAAAATAAAATTATCCCGGAAAATCAGTTTGGTTTTCGAGCGCGGCATGACACCATTCATGCCGCGTCGAAACTAGTCTCCGACATCCAATGGAATAAATCCAAAGGACAATGCACAGGGGCCTGTCTGGTTGACTTTGAGAAGGCCTTCGACACCGTATGGTTAGAGGGGCTTTTCTACAAGCTGACCAGACTGGGCATGCGTAAGCCCATGCTATATATGATTTATGAAATGCTTATGGGAAAGAAGTTCGTTGTCAAATGTGGCAACGTAACTTCGAGTAAAGTCTTTGAAATTAAAAACGGTTTACAACAGGGGGCGGTGAACTCCCCGATATTGTTTAACATTTATACAAGTGATCTTGTAGGTTCTCTCAGACACGTTATAGCGTACGCAGATGATTTAGTGGCGTACAGATCAGGTCCGAAAATCGAGTTCATCAACATACTTTTGCAACGTGACTTCGATCACATTAAGGGATATTGCGATGACTGGAAATTGAGGATCAATTTCCAAAAAACCGAAACAATTGTGTTTAGGACCCCGCTGCATAGGGCTTCTTACGATACCAGAAAAAACTGGAAAAATTTGTGTATCATTGGATAGAATGGACGGCCGTTAGCGGTGAGAAGTGAAGTCAAATACCTTGGCATCTGGCTTGATAAGTTTCTGTATTTTAACAAAAATGTGGATGCTTGTCTGGCCAGGGCTAAGGGGGCTTATGCTCTGACAAGGCGATTCTTTCAAAACAGTCAACTTGATTCAAGGGTGAAAGTCATTTGCTACATGGCCCTCATAAGGCCGATCATCGTTTACGGTTATCCCGTGTGGTTCAATGTATCACCATCCTACATGGAAAGGATACGGCTATTCGAGAGGCGTTGTCTCCGATCCTGCTTAGGGTTGTACCGAACACCAGACTCCGAGTACATAAAATACTATCGGAACGAGGTTCTATACAATGGGGCCCAGTTGAACAGAATTGACAATTTCCTAATTAAGGTGAATCGAAGGCACGCTGCAAGGGCGATGGCTAGCGTCAACAGCCTGATCTTCGGGGCTTATTATCCCAATGAAACATATATAGAGAGTGCGCTCATGTCTGGCTTTATTCCACCAGAGGCATTTGTTTATATCGATTCGTTAGGGTTGGTACAAGACAGGAACGGTATCCCGGTTTAATACCACCGCTACCGTGACGCGCGTGACAAACGGCTAATCCGCGATGGGTACGTTGACAATGCTCCGCAGCTCCTCCGCTTTAGCACGGCGGTATCGGATCGCGATAGGACCGAGGCCGAAAGGCAGCGCACCGAATTCTGGTGGCTACACGAGGGAAGTGATTCAGCACTTCCTCTAGACTTTGCGGACTTTTAGTCCAATAAATAGTTCAAAAAATTATTCTAGTACTAGGTCTGTGGCGGGGATTGTGCTCCATATTGGCGTACAATATGGGTGGTTGCATGCTGCCTGTGGACCAAAAGACTCGATCAGGATGGCGACCCCTCGCGGCATATGCAGCGAGGGCTCGCCACCCAGATTATAATTAAGTTTAAGTAGTTAAGTAATCTTAAGTAGTTAAGTAGTCTTAAGTAGTTAAGTAGTATTAAGTATTTAAGTAGTATTAAGTAGTCTTAAGTAGATTAAGTTTTTTTTTTTTTTATATATGAAATTGTCGCTAATCAAAGTTTTATAAATTTTCTTTGAAATATAAATTTACTTTAAAATAAAAAAAAAAGAAACTTGAAACCGAAAGGCAAAATAAAAACTGTTAGATGTAAGCTTACAGCGCCCGCTAAGGGCCATAATTTAGTTTAAGTAAATATGTTATTGATAAGTTAGATTTAAGCATTTTTGTCTAGTATTAAGTTAATATTTTAAGGAAATGAAAAATGAATTTAAAAGTAAAGTAAAGTAAAAGTCACCTGGCTCAGCAGTGGGAGTCGTGGGTTCGAATCCCAAGCCGACCCTAAATTTTTTTTTTTTTTATTAATTTAATAAAAGAAAAAAAACAATAAGTGAGGTGTTTAGGAAATAATAACCGACTATGGAAACCGGTACAGAGAATAAAACCCCGCAGGAGGGGGGAAATTCTCCAACAAAAAAACGGCCAAAGATGACGATGCCTACAATGAACGTATCGCCAACGAAAGCAACAACGACAACAACAACAATATCATCATCATCGTCATCTGCTCATGTAGATGGCAAATCAAGGCTGGTACATGGAACTGTACCAGCGACAACAAAAACTGCTGCACCAACAACATCAGCAGCAGTACGAAGCGAAATAAGTGCGATGAGGCAGAGGAGGATAAACCCGACGTCTAATCTCACCATAAAGAGAAGCCTGGCAACGTCAATTTCGGCGCAGCCAAAAATTGTGGAAGAAGAGGTTGACATTGACCTCGACAATACCGACGAGGGAGAACCCCGCTACGTCGGTGAGGGTAACCCCTAAAAAAGAGCTAGCGGATGTAGACGAAGAGCAGCCAGCTTTGGATGATGAGGAGGCAAAGTTAAGCCGTATCATCGCTGAATTAATGGTCAAGCTAGAGGGAATTCGAGAGGTTAAAAAAACAAAAGCCCTCGAAGACAAGAATAGGCGCCAGAAGCAGCAGCAACAACAGCTGAAAGTACAACAGTTTCTTCAGCAAAAATTTAATCTGCAGCCATTGCAGCAACGTTCTGCTAATATGCAAAAGCAGCAGCAACAACAAATACAACAACAACAGCAGCAGCGACAAAAACAGCAGCAACAAAAGCAGCCGCAACAACAGCAGCTGCATCAACAAAAGCAGCAGCAACAATCGCAGCAGCAGCCACAAAACCAGCCGCAACAACAGAGGAAAAAGAGGGAAGAGGTACCGCCAATAAACGTAAGTGCCCTGCACGATTATATCTATTCGATGTTTGCCGAGTCTAGCGCGCCATGAATATGATGGGTACGTTCGATGAGGTAAACTTTAAGATCCTAGCTTTGAATGTTAATTCGCTAGTCAGGGTCGAGAGAAGAACCGTTCTTTCCAATCTGTTGAAAAACCAACTCCCGGATGTACTTTTGGTCAGCGAAACTAAGTTAAACCAGAGACACAAATTGGGATACAGAAACTACCATGTAGTGAGAAGAGACCGACCCCACTCCTCCCAAGGGGGTAGGGTCGCTGTCTTATTACACAAAGGCTTACGCCATAACATCATATATAGCGGGGAAGTGCGTAGGTTCCAGGTGCTGGAAGCATGCATCGTATGCATTCCTCTCCACAGTCGGAGGAGAATGTATGTGGTGTCGCTTTATGCACCTGAAGCAACTCAACAAACTCAATTTATAGCAGAGCTCGAGGCACTTTTTCGTTGCCTACAGCTTCAATCGGCTGAAAATTATTACTTTCTGGCCGGTGATCTTAAAGCACGCGGCTTGGGGAAATACAATCGCGAACACTAGAGGTCGACTACTTCAAAATTGGCGGGAGCAAAATATGATTGAGTACAAACTTAGTTTGTACGTGACGGATATCCCGTCCTTCCCAAGAGGAAACTCTTTTCTGGACTTAGCGCTTATGGACAATAGACTAGAACTAACAAATAACGAACACGTGCGGAACTGTGTGCGAGCATTCGATTACGATAGTGACCACCTCGGACTTGATGCCGTATTTAGTATCCCAAACGAGCAAACTCAACTGGAGGAGTTCGACCAAGTGCGTTCTTTCGACTACCGAAAGACGAACTGGCCGCGTTTCACCAGAATTGTAAAGCGAAAATTACGTTTGAGCGAAATTGATCCACCGACAAACAGAAACCTTACAAACGACGAAATTGACCAAAATTTACTAAAAATGAATGAGGTCCTCACAAGGTCAATGGATCTAGCTATCCCTAAGATAACTAGTTCTGACGACCAGATGGAGAAGTATCGAACGCCAACAATCGATGCACTCCACAAACACAAAAGCATACTGGTCTCCACGCTTAAACGGCTGCGTAGACAATTTACTGACAGTCAAGACCCGGAGATTCGGACATTGAAGTCGTTGATCAAAAACCTTAAACAGTTAATCTCGGAAAATTACAAAAAATCTGTCAGTTTGTACTGGGGTAAGAAAATTCAGGCTATAAAAACCAGTAGCCCGAATATGTTCCCGCAAATGAATAAAATATTCAGGCGAAAAGATCATAATGACATTCCATGTGTCCGAATTTCCCAAACGACAGAGAACAGACAGACGCTCACGACTGTCGGTATAAGTCCGGAAAGTGTAGACTCGAACGACGGATTTTTCACGATCGAAGATCCTCAGGAGAAGGCGAATTCGATAGGCGCTATCTTCGAGACCGTGTATACGGTGAACAGTCCTGTTCGCCCAAATCGCGATATTGAGGAGAGAGCCTTTCTGAATCACTTTTATCTACGTACCGAACTCCAAGCTTGGCGATCTGAGAATAACGGTTTTACCGTATTCAATGACGAAAACCCTTCAAATGGCATAGTCGCCAATAGCATGATGCTGTTCGTTCAAAAAGATGAACTCCTGGACATCTTCGTATCACTGAAAAATAAAAAGTCGGCGGGAGAGGACGGTGTCCCAAACGTCGTATTGAGACACCTGCCAGTGGAAGCAGTCGATATTTTCACCACGCTGTTTAACAATGCAAAAAGGGCAAGGACAAAACAAACCCAGCTAATCTTCGGTCAAAAAGCCTTCTGCCGAATGTAAGCAAGGTATTTGAGAAAATAGTCAATAGGGCTCTGCTTAAGTGGGTCGAGGAAAACAAAATTATTCCGGAAAATCAGTTTGGTTTGCGTGCGAGGCATGACACCATCCATGCCGCATCGAAACTAGTGTCCGACATTCAATGGAATAAGTCCAAAAAACAGTGCACAGGGGCCTGTCTGGTTGACTTTTAGAAGGCCTTCGACACCGTATGGTTAGAGGGGCTTTTCTACAAGCTGACCAGACTGGGCATGCGTAAACCCATGCTATATATGATTTATGAAATGCTTATGGGAAAGAAGTTCGTTGTCAAAGGTGGCAATGTAACTTCGAGTAAAGTCTTTGAAATTAAAAACGGTTTACAACAGGGGGCGGTGAACTCCCCGATATTGTTTAACATTTATACAAGTGATCTTGTAGGTTCTCTCAGTCACGCTATAGCGAACGCAGATGATCTAGTGGCGTACAGATCAGGTCCGAAAATCGAGGTCATCAACACACTTTTGCAACGTGACTTCGATCACATTACGGGATATTGCGATGATTGCAAATTGAGGATCAATTTCCAAAAAACCGAAACAATTCTGTTCAGGACCCCAGTGCAGAGGGCTTCTTACGATACCAGAAAAAACTGGAAAAAGTTGTGTATCCTGGGACAGCATGGACGGCCGTTGGCGGTGAGAAGTGAAGTCAAATACCTTGGCATCTGGCTTGACAAGTTTCTATATTTTAATAAAAATGTGGATGCTTGTCTGGCCAGGGCTAGGGGGGCTTATGCTCTGTCAAGAAGATTGTTTCATAGCAGTCAACTTGATTCAAGGGTGAAAGTCATTTGCTACATGGCCCTCATAAGGCCGATCATCGCTTACGGTTGTCCCGTGTGGTTCAATGTATCACCATCCTACATGGAAAGGATACGGCTGTTTGAGAGGCGTTGTCTCCGATCCTGCTTAGGATTGTACCGAACGCCGGACTCCGAGTACATAAAATATTATCGCAACGAGGTTCTATACAATGGGGCTCAGTTGAATAGAATTGACAATTTCCTAATTAAGGTGACTCGAAGGCACGCTTCAAGGGCGATGAGTAGCGACAACAACCTGATATTCGGGGCTTATTACCCCAATGAAATGTACATGGAGAGTGCGCTCATGTCCGGCTTTATTCCACCAGAGGCATTCTTATACCATATGGTTTTATACCATCGCTACCCTGACGCGCGGGACAAGCGGCTAGTCCGCGATGGGTACGTCGACAATGCTCCGGAGCTCCTCTGCTTTAGCACGGCGGTATCGGATCGCGATAGGACCGACGCTGAAAAGCAGCGCACCGAGTTTTGGTGGCTAAACGAGGAAAGTATTTCTGCAGTTCCTCAGGTCTTTGCGGACTTTTAGTCCACTCCTTAGTACTTAAGTAAATTAAATTTAGGTACAAGGTCTGGGGCTGGGCTTATGCACCATATTTTATTTAATATGGTTGCATAAATGCTTGCTGGACCCAATGACGCAATCGGGATGGCAAACCCTCGGTATGGCATATGCAACGAGTGCTTGCCACCCCGATTATAATTAAGTTAGGTTTAAGTAGTCTTAAGTAGTGTTAGTTAGGTTTAACTAGTATTAAGTAGTTTAAGTTAGTTTTAGTCTAGATTAAGTTTTTATATAAAACAAAAAAAAATGGTTACTGTTCAAAGTTTTAATTTTTTCTTTGAAAAATCAATTAAATGTCTTTATATTAATAATAAGAAACAAATGACAAATTTAGGCTGAAAAGCAAAAGAAAAATGTTAGTTATAAGCTTACATCGCCCGCTATGGGCCGATAAGTTAGATTAAGTAGATATGTTATTGATAAGTTAGATTTAAGCATTTTTGTCTAGTATTAAGTTAATATTTTAAGTAAATAAAAAATTAATTAAAAAGTAAAAGGCATTGTATACCTAAGTGCATGTCGTCAACTAACCATTAAATGTAGTCTAGAAAACTATCAGTAAATTTCATTCAAATATTTTGAAACATCTTTGTAGAACTAGGGCAAGTCACATGCAGCAGTAGTATAGGCAATCTATATTGAATGGTTGTGGCTACGAAGTCATTGCATACATAATAGCTCTTAGTCTTCGAACATCCAAGAGTAGTCTACAAAACCATGAGAAGATTTTACTCAGATATTTTAAGGCTCTTTTTAGGAGTATGGCAAGTCGCCAACAGCCGTAGTATACGCAATCTTTACTGTTGAATTGTAACTACAAAGGCATTGTATACCTAAGTGCTTGTCGTCGCTAACCACTTAATGTAGTCTAGAAAACTATCAGTAGATTTCATTCAAATATTTTGAAACATCTTTGTAGAACTAGGACAAGTCACATGCAGCTGTAGTATAGGCAATCTATATTGTATGGTTGTGGCTACAAAGTCATTGCATACATAATAGCTCTTAGTCTTCGAACATCTAAGAGTAGTCTACAGAACCATGAGAACATTTTACTCAAATATTTTAAGGCTTTTTTTAGGAGTATGGCAAGTCGCCAACAGCCGTAGTATACGCAATCTTTACTGTTGAATTGTAACTACAAAGGCATTGCATACCTAAGTGCTTGTCGTCGACTAAACACTAAATGTAGTCTAGAAAACTATCAGTAGATTTCATTCAGATATTTTGAAAAATCTTTGTAGAATTAGGACAAGTCACATGCAGCAGTAATATAGGCAATCTATATTGTATGGTTGTGGCTACAAAGTCATTGCATACATAATAGCTTCTAGTCTTCGAACATCTAAGAGTAGTCTACAAAACCATGAGAAGATTTTACTCAAATATTTTAAAGCTCTTTTTAGGAGTATGGCAAGTCGCCAACAGCCGTAGTATACGCAATATTTACTGTTGAATTGTAACTACAAAGACATTGTATATCTAAGTGCTTGTCGTCAACCAACCACTAAATGTAGTCTAGAAAACTATCAGTAAATTTCATTCAAATATTTTGAAACATCTTTGTAGAACTAGGACAAGTCACATGCAGCAGTAGAATAGGCAATCTATATTGTATGGTTGTGGCTACAAAGTCATTGCATACATAATAGCTCTTAGTTTTCGAACATCTAAGATTAGTCTACAGAACCATGAGAAGATTTTACTCAAATATTTTAAGGCTCTTTTTAGGAGTATGGCAAGTCGCCAACAGCCGTAGTATACGCAATCTTTACTGTTGAATTGTAACTACAAAGGCATTGCATACCTAAGTGCTTGTCGTCGACTAACAACTAAATGTAGTCTAGAAAACTATAAGTAGATTTCATTCAAATATTTGAAACATCTTTGTAGGATTAAGACAAGTCATATGCAGCAGTAGTATAGGAAATCTATATTGTATGGTTGTGGCTACAAAGTCATTGCATACATAATAGCTCTTAGTCTTCGAACATCCAAGAGTAGTCTACAAAACCATGAGAAGATTTTACTCGAATATTGTAAGGCTCTTTTTAGGAGTATGGCAAGTCGCCAACAGCCGTAGTATACGCAATCTTTTCTGTTGAATTGTAACTACAAAGGCATTGTATACCTAAGTCGTCGACTAACCACTAAATGTAGTCTAGAAAACTATCAGTAGATTTCATTCAAATATTTTGAAACATCTTTGTAGAACTATTTGACAAGTCACATGCAGCAGTAGTATAGGCAATCTATATTGTATGGTTGTGGCTACAAAGTCATTGAATACATAATAGCTCTCAGTCTTCGAACATCTAAGAGTAGTCTACAGAACCATGAGAAGATTTTACTCAAATATTTAAGGCTTTTTTTAGGAGTATGGCAAGTCGCCAACAGCCGTCGCAAACTTTACTGTTGAATTGTAACTACAAAGGCATTGCATACCTAAGTGCTTGTCGTCGACTAACCACTAAATGTAGTCTAGAAAACTATCAGTAGATTTCATTCAAATAATTTGAAAAATCTTTGTAGAATTAGGACAAGTCACATGAAGCAGTAATATAGGCAATTAATATTGTATGGTTGTGGCTACAAAGTCATTGCATACATAATAGCTCTTAGTCTTCGAAAATCTAAGAGTAGTCTACAGAACCATGAGAAGATTTTACTCAAATATTATAAGGCTTTTTTTAGGAGTATGGCAAGTCGCCAACAGCCGTAGTATACGCAATCTTTACTGTTGAATTTTAACTACAAAGGCATTGTATACCTAAGTGATTGTCGTCGACTAACCACTCAATGTAGTCTAGAAAACTATCAGTAGATTTCATTCAAATATTTTGAAACATCTTTGTAGAATTAAGACAAGTCATATGCAGCAGTAGTATAGGCAATCTATATTGTATGGTTGTGGCTACAAAGTCATTGCATACATAATAGCTCTTAGTCTTCGAACATCCAAGAGTAGTCTACAAAACCATGAGAACATTTTACTCAAATATTTTAAGGCTCTTTTTAGGAGTATGGCAAGTCGCCAACAGCCGTAGTATACGCAATATTTACTGTTGAATTGTAACTACAAAGGCATTGCATACCTAAGTGCTTGTCGTAGACTAACATCTAAATGTAGTCTAGAAAACTATAAGTAGATTTCATTCAAATATTTTGAAACAGCTTTGTAGGATTAAGACAAGTCATATGCAGCAGTAGTATAGGCAATCTATATTGCTAAATTGTTACAACAAAGGCATTGCATACCTAAGTCTTTGTCGGCTACTTACTACTAAATGTAGTCTAGATAACTATGAGTAGTTCCATTCAAATATTTTGCAACATCTTTGTAGGATTAGGACAAGTCACATGCAGCTGTAGTAAAGGCAATCTTTATAGAAAGGTTGTGGCTACAAAGTCATTGCATACATAATAGCTCTAAGTCTTCGAATTTCCAGGAATAGTCTGCAAAACCATGAGAATTACACTCAAATATTTAAAAGCCTTTTTCAGGGGTATGGCAAGTCGTCTCAAGCCGTAGTATTAGCAATCTATATTGTTAAATTGTAACAACAAAGGCATTGCATACCTCAGTGCTTGTCATAGACTAACAACGAAATGTAGTCTAGAAAACTATCAGTAGATTTCATTCAAATATTTTGAAACATCTTTGTAGAATTAAGACAAGTCACATGCAGCAGTAGTATAGGCAATCTATATTGTATGGTTGTGGCTACAAAGTCATTGCATACATAATAGATCTTAGTCTTCGAACATCTAAGAGTAGTCTACAGAACCATGAGAAGATTTTACTCAAATATTTTAAGGCTTTTTTTAGGAGTATGGCAAGTCGCCAACAGCCGTAGTATACGCAATCTTTACTGTTGAATTGTAACTACAAAGGCATTGTATACCTAAGTGATTGTCGTCGACTAACCACTCAATGTAGTCTAGAAAACTATCAGTAGATTTCATTCAAATATTTTGAAACATCTTTGTAGAATTAAGACAAGTCACATGCAGCAGTAGTATAGGCAATCTATATTGTATGGTTGTGGCTACAAAGTCATTGCATACATAATAGATCTTAGTCTTCGAACATCTAAGAGTAGTCTACAGAACCATGAGAAGATTTTATTCAAATATTTTAAGGCTTTTTTTAGGAGTATGGCAAGTCGCCAACAGCCGTAGTATACGCAATCTTTACTGTTGAATTGTATCTACAAAGGCATTGCATACCTAAGTGCTTGTCGTCGACTAACCACTAAATGTAGTCTAGAAAATTATCAGTAGATTTCATTCAAATATTTTGAAACATCTTTGTAGAATTAGGACAAGTCACATGCAGCAGTAGTATAGGCAATCTATATTGTATGGTTGTGGAACCAAAGTCATTGCATGCATAATAGCTCTTAGTCTTCGAACATCTAAGAGTAGTCTACAAAACCGTGAGAAGATTTTACTCAAATATTTTAAGGCTCCTTTTAGGAGTATGGCAAGTCGCCAACAGCCGTAGTATGCGCTCTTAACTATGGAATTGTAACTACAAAGGCATTGCATACCTAAGTGCTTGTCGTCGACTAACCACTAAATGTAGTCTAGAAAACTATCAGTAGATTTCATTCAAATATCTTGAAACATCTTTGAAGGATTAGGACAAGTCACATCTACCCGTAATATAGGCAATCTATATTGTATGGTTGTGGCTACAAAGTCATTGCATACATAATAGCTCTTAGTCTTCGAACATCTAAGAGTAGTCTACAGAACCGTGAGAAGTTTTCACTCAAATATTTTAAAGCTTTTTTTTAGGAGTAAGGCAAGTCGTCTACAGCCATAGTATAAGCAATCTATATTGTTAAATTGTAACAACAAAGGCATTGCATACCTAAGTGCTTGTCGTAGACTAACAACTAAATGTAGTCTAGAAAACTATAAATAGATTTCATTCAAATATTTGAAACATCTTTGTAGGATTAAGACAAGTCATATGCAGCAGTGGTATAGGCAATCTATATTGTTAAATTGTTACAACAAAGGCATTGCATACCTAAGCGTTTGTCGGCTACTTACTACTAAATGTAGTCTAGAAAACTATGAGTAGTTCCATTCAAATATTTTGATACATCTTTGTAGGATTAGGACAAGTCACATGCAGCTGTAGTAAAGGCAATCTTTATTGAAAGGTTGTGGCTACAAAGTCATTGCATACATAATAGCTCTAAGTCTTCGAATTTCTAGGAATAGTCTGTAAAACTATGAGAATTACACTCAAATATTTAAAAGCCTTTTTCAGGAGTATGGCAAGTCGTCTCAAGCCGTAGTATTAGCAATCTATATTGTTAAATTGTAACAACAAAGGCATTGCACACCTAAATGCTTGTCATCTACTAACAACTAAATGTATTCTAGAAAACTATTAGTAGATATCATTCAAATATTATGCAACATCTTTGAAGGATTAGGACACGTCACATGTAGCAGTAGTATAGGCAATCTATATTGTATGGTTGTGGCTACAAAGTCATTGCATACATAATAGCTCTTAGTATTCGAACATCTAAGAGTAGTCTCCAAAACCATGAGAAGATTTCACTCAAATATTTTAATGCTTTTTTTTAGGAGAAAGGCAAGTCGCCTACAGCCATAGTATAAGCAATCTATATTGTTAAATTGTAACAACAAAGGCATTGCATACCTAAGTGCTTGTCGTAGACTAACAACTAAATGTAGTCTAGAAAACTATAAATAGATTTCATTCAAATATTTGAAACATCTTTGTATTATTAAGACAAGTCATATGCAGCAGTGGTATAGGCAATCTATATTGTATGGTTGTGGCTACAAAGTCATTGCATACATAATAGCTCCTAGTCTTCGAACATCTAAGAGTAGTCTACAAAACCATGAGAAGATTTTACTCAAATATTTTAAGGCTCTTTTTAGAAGTATGGCAAGTCGCCAACAGCCGTAGTATACGCAATCTTTACTGTTGAATTGTAACTACAAAGGCATTGCATACCTAAGTGCTTGTCGTCGACTAACAACTAAATGTAGTCTAGAAAACTATCAGTAGATTTCATTCAAATATTTGAAACATCTTTGTAGGATTAAGACAAGTCATATGCAGCAGTAGTATAGGCAATCTATATTGTATGGTTGTGGCTACAAAGTCATTGCATACATAATAGCTCTTAGTCTTCGAACATTCAAGAGTAGTCTACAAAACCATGAGAAGATTTTACTCAAATATTGTAAGGCTCTTTTTAGGAGTATGGCAAGTCGCCAACAGTCGTAGTATACGCAATCTTTACTGTTGAATTGTAACTACAAAGGCATTGTATACCTAAGTCGTCGACTAACCACTAAATGTAGTCTAGAAAACTATCAGTAGATTTCATTCAAATATTTTGAAACATCTTTGTAGAACTATTTGACAAGTCACATGCAGCAGTAGTATAGGCAATCTATATTATATGGTTGTGGCTACAAAGTCATTGCATACATAATAGCTCTTAGTCTTCGAACATCTAAGAGTAGTCTACAGAACCATGAGAAGATTTTACTCAAATATTTAAGGCTTTTTTTAGGAGTATGGCAAGTCGCCAACAGCCGTCGCAATCTTTACTGTTGAATTGTAACTACAAAGGCATTGCATACCTAAGTGCTTGTCGTCGACTAACCACTAAATGTAGTCTAGAAAACTATCAATAGATTTCATTAAAATATTTTGAAACATCTTTGAAGGATTAGGACATGTCCCATGCAGCAGTAGTATAAGCAACCTATATTGTTAAATTGTAACACCAAAGGCATAGCACACCTAAGTACTTGCGGCTACTAACTACTAGAAAACTATTAGTAGATTTCATTCAAATATTTGGAAACATCTTTGAAGGATTAGGACAAGTCCTATCCACCCGTAGTATAGGCAATCTTTATTGAAAGGTTGTGGCTACAAAGTCATTGCATACATAATAGCTCTAAGTCTTCGAACTTCTAGGAATAGTCTGCAAAACCATGAGAATTACACTCAAATATTTAAAAGCCTTTTTCAGGAGTATGGCAAGTCGTCTCAAGCCCTAGTATTAGCAATCTATATTGTTAAATTGTAACAACAAAGGCATTGCATACCTAAGTGCTTGTCGTAGACTAACCACTAAATGTAGTCTAGAAAACTATCAGTAGATTTCATTCAAATATTTTGCAACATCTTTGTAGAATTTGGACAAGTCACATGCAGCAGTAGTATAGGCAATCTATATTGTATGGTTGTGGCTACAAAGTCATTGCATACATAATAGCTCTTAGTCTTCGAACATCTAAGAGTAGTCTACAGAACCATGAGAAGATTTTACTCAAATATTTTAAGGCTCTTTTTAGGAGTATGTTGGATATCTAACAACATGCAAAACGAATTCACGGCACATTAGATGAAGAAGTGATTGTGGAGTGGGCTCGTTGCTAGAATGCACAGTGAATCTCGAAGTGTATTCAACATTACCAGCAAACTAGCCTCAATACACAAATCACTTTGAAATAAAACAACAAACAATAACTCTTCAATTTAAAACAATCAACACGAGCACCACACGCACCGACGGATCAAAATCACGAACTGTCAAATTAATTGATGGTGAAGGTGTGACAAGATGGGAGATGCTCTTCTTACAACAATGCAGTCTAAAGAGGTACACTACTTGGCAAGTGAGACAACACAGACCTCTCACTCTAACAACTAGGCATACAAAAATTGTTTAGAATTCTAAGGAAAGAAGAGCATTGTATGTGTATTGTAAATTGTAAATGTAAAATGTATTCATGTAATGTTGCACCACTACATCGGCATATCAAATAATGAAATTGATATAGGCCAATGACCCAATTTGCAAACAGCTGTTTTTTCATAACTCAGCTAGAACATTTCATGGTAACTAAATCTTTGAACTATGATTACTCTTCGATCATTCTGGTCAGAGTAACAGCCTTAATAATGTGTCATTTTGTAACGTTTCACTACGAGTTTCATTTTACGAATATCCACAAGTATTCCTCGGTAACGTTCACTCGGTGCATGTTTGAGATCAACCTTTTCAAACTCAACAGTTTCTTCCTATTTCGCTCAATACGGAACATGGTCCTTCGAGTCCTTTGAGGATAAAGAAAGTGTTCAAAGTGTAAAAGTGATTAATAAAAATATAAAGTGTACTGTGGATTAAGTAAAGCTGGATCATCTATCCAGCGCAAATATACGTTTCCGATCAAAGACGGATTGTCTGTCGAATCGGCCACTGTACCCAACGAATCATCAAATCCGGAAACAACGGTGAAAGCAAAAAGCGGGGACAACATCCAACGGAGCACTCATCAGTTACCAGGACAAGTACCGGTGTAACCGGACCAGAAGCGGGTATAACGGACAACGGGAAGAACAACACTACTGGTGAATAGCGGTTGCAGTGGTCTGAAAAAAAAGCAGAACAAAGGTAGGAATTCTTCTAAATTTCTCCTTCTTTTAAATTCATTATTTAAAATAATTCTTAAACTAAGTGAAGAATTACAAAATAATTCACCCCGAAAAAAAAGTGTTGCGACAGACTCAATAAATAAAAATAAAAAATGTCTAAATTAGCGAAAACGATCGATTCCCAAGAGGACATTTTATTGAACATTAATCGCGATTTTGAAGAATTCAAAAAAGATGAGGCGTCGCGAAAGTCAAGGGGGTATTTAATCGCGTGTTTATCGGATATTGACGAAATGTTTAAACGGGCGAAAAAATGTCATGCGACAATAATCGAAAGTTCCGCTGATCCACTAAAAGAAAAGTATAATCAGGATGAAATATTCTCTAAAATCAAGAAAATCTATTTCACATTTAGTGGAGTGTTGCATGATGAGACTGACCTGCTAGTTCAAGATCACACCGCGACGTTAGATACCTCTCACATGAACACCACAAGGTCTGCGTCTTCAGACATACGTCTACAAAGAATTCACATAAATCCTTTCTCGGGCAAATTCGAAGTTTGGTCTGAATTTTTTAATTTATTCGATAGTTTAATTAGAAATAACAATGAACTATCTGAAATACAAAAACTGCTCGATTAATCCAACACCTTCCAATCGATGCAAAGAGTTTTGCCTCACGTGGACAATTCTCACAGACAGGTATCAAAACAAGCGCAAACTATTGAACACCCAACTTAGGCGGTTAGTTGAGCAGAGTAAACTACACTGTGAAACGGCTGCTGGGTTGAAATCGCTGCATGATACCATACCAACATCGAATGCATTCATGCTCTTGCTGATCTCGAAATAGCAGTTGAAACATGGGACGCCATTTTAATTTATTTAACATTTAATAAATTGCCACCCCAGACACAACGAGATTGGGAAGAAAAGCTTGGCACCTTCAAGCGTCTTCCCGAGTGGAAGGTCTTTATATCTTTTATTGAGGGCAGATTTAGTTCACTGGAAAATATTTCAGAACTAAATGGACAACCAAAACAATCAATGCACACACAGTCCTTTCGGAAAACGACAGCGGCCGCTTGCCAATTATGTTCGCCGCAACCAATAAAGCAATTTCGTTGCCGACTTTGCAAGGCATCACATGGGTTGAGGCATTGCAAAAGGTTCATACAAAGGGACACTAAAACCAGAGCGGATGTTACGAAAAAGAATGGTGTTTGTGGTAATTGTTTAGGTTACGACCATCATGCTTCTGTTTGTAACAGCAGCAACAGATGTCAGAAATGTGGTAACAAACATCATATATTACTGCACATGGAAACACAACAGGGAGGGAACTCAACACAAGTTCAAAACCACCAACAATATCCTCAATATTACAACCAAAACAGCCCACAATATAACCCACAAGCCCACTTTGTACAAAACCCTATAAATTAACCAATCCCACTCAGCCCCGTACAAGAACAACCAAGCACTTCTCACCAATTTAGTGCGCATTTCAATCAAATGCTGTCAAAAACCTTGCTAGCGACTGCATTGGTCAAGGTCTATGCAGCAAATGGGAAGCAGTGCACTCTAAGGGCCTTCATAGATACCGGTTCAGAGGCCACATTTATCACCGAGATTGCCACCCAGGTTCTCAATCAAAAAGGAAAAATGTATCTGCCAGGGCAACAGGTCTTGGAAAAAATCCAACAGGTAGCTCAATACCAAGTAGACTTTAGCTTGCATTCATTCAATAACGCAGCATTCTCACTTCGGGTATCAGCATTCGTTTTACCTGTGCTCACTACAACTCTGCCAACCCATCCGCTTCAAGGAGAGTGGAGTCATCTGCAAAATCTTCCACTGGCTGATCCTGCTTATCATATGCCTGGTAAGATCGATTTGTTGCTAGAAGCAGATGTGTACTCTTCAATAATTCTTGAAGGTTTAATAAAGGGACAGGATGGATCTCCAGTCGCACAAAGAACTGAATTCGGATGGATTTTGACAGGAAAGACAACAACGTCTCCAAACATAACGTGTTTCAATGTCCAGAATCACTTCAGCTCCTTAGAAGCACAACTTAGGCAATTCTGGGAAATTGAAGAAGACCTTGATGACAAGAAACTGTCACCGGAGGAACAAAAATGTCAACAGCATTTCGTACAATCAGTACAACGAAAGGAAGATGGAAGATACCAAGTTCAACTTCCATTTAAAGATGGAATTCGCCCAACCCTGGGGAATTCCAGAAAGGCTGCCGTGGCAAGATTCTTTCAGATTGAAAGAAAACTTTTGTCTGACAGAAGTTTGCAGGAGACGTACAATAAATGCATCCACGAGTACGCCACATTAGGTCACATGAATGAGGTTATGGGAACCAATGAAACGGGTGAACATTACTACCTTCCACATAACGCGGTCGTTAAGGAGGCAAGTAGTATCACAAAACTGCGTGTGGTCTTCGATGCATCATGCAAAACGTCCAACGGAGTATCGCTTAACGACTGTCTAATGGTCGCACCAAGGTTGCAACCCGACATAATTGATCTCGTCACGAAGTGGAGGAAGTTCAAAGTGGCACTGGTTGCAGATATTAGCATGATGTATATGCAGATTTGGATGGCAGCGGACGACATTCCATATCAACAAATAGTATGGTGAAACTCACCAGATGAGCAATGTGATGGTCGCTAAGTACGGTCACATTCGGAACTGCATCGGCCCCATATTTAGCTGTCCGAACACTGCATCAACTCGCATCAGATGTCGAACACAAGTATCCTCACGTGACGAAGATACTGACGGAGGGATTTTACGTCGACGACCTCATCTATGGGACGAATGACGAAAACGAGGCTATTAATACACAGAGGGATCTTTTGGAAGTCCTGGGATCAGCTGGCTTTCCTTTGCGAATATGGGCCAGCATTCGGCAAAGGTATTGGAAAGGGTTCCTGAAAGTGAAAGGGAAATAAATCTGCCCTTAAATTTTGAATCACCTGATGCCATCAAAACACTTCGGATTCAATGGCATCCAGCTAAGGATATGTTCACATTCAAAATAAACATACCTGATGTGAAAAGGTTTACAAAGAGATCAATACTTGCAGATATAGCCCGATTATTTGATCCACTGGGATGGATTGCCCCTTGTGTTCTAAAGGCAAAAGTAATCCTGCAGCCACTTTGGCTCAAGGAATATGCTTGGGACTCACCAATCTCTCCAGAAACTAAACATCAGTGGGTAGAGTTGAGGAAAGGATTTACAGTTCTTCAGAACGTCGAAATACCGAGGTGGATTGAGTATACAAACTCAGCACAAGTGTAGTGTGTGTATATCAATTTGTAAAGTAGTCTTAAAACCCCTAAAACATAAAGTGCTGTGTCCAGCACATTCCAACAATTAATGTAAACAGTTCCCACGACTGGGACTGTAACATAATACCACACACACACTGTGTCCCATATACCTAAGTTATACATATAAGTAAATGTGGCTGACCGGCAGCCACACTAAGAATTAATAAATACAATAAAGTCAGTCTTAACTGAGCTAGCATGGAGAACTAAACGTTTCATTCATTCCTTTACGTTACAAAGTATTTAGAAGAGATATGATATGGCGACCGTGACAAAGTGACATCTGCATGCAAATTAATCCACAAAGCCTGGATTAGTGAAAAAACTATTAAAATGCAAAAAGTACAAAGACAAAAATGCATTAGAAGACAAAAAGCTAAAAGTTGTAAAATCAGTGAAAATACAAAACTTATATAAAAAAAAAAAAACATAAGAAATTCAAATCAAACAATTATATGACAATTATGGTGGCAGTTTTGTAAGATTTGAAAATGGCCCCAGTTTTATGTGAAATTCAATTTGAACAAAAATAAAAATCTCTAAAACCAACAAAACATTCAAAAAAAAAAAAAAACAATACAATGAGAAAACATTCAATTTAAACAAAAATAAAAACTGTTAAAAAAAAAAAAATATTCAAACAAAAAGTGAACTTTTTGCGCATAACTTTGGTCCCGACAGCACTACAAAGAGTGCAAAATATTAAAAGCTGGCTAAAAACCAGTAGTAATACCCACGGAAGAGTGGAAGACAGCAGCAACATCACCTGATGAATTCAACAATCTCCCGCAACACAAAAAATATATATTCTGGGTAATTAGCCATTAGATGTAATATAAATAATAATAATCTCAAAAAAAAAAAGAAAAAAAAAATAAATCCAAAAATATAGAATAATACCTTATAGAATACTTCCTTTAATATGGGCCCCCAAATTAGTAAAAGTCCTGCCAACGTGGTAAACGACATTGAAATTGGGGAAAGTCAGGATAATAGGTTATATTTCATAATCATTATAATTATTCTTGCGGCGCAGTTGATAACTACGCTTTATCAACTGCATAAAAGATCGCTTAAGAAAAATTATGTAAGGGCGGCTTTGATAGCCGATAATTTAGACAAGGTCTAAATCCCCGTTTAAATGTCTGAATCTGACATTATAAAACAGATTCAAAATTTCAAGAAAGCATTTATATGTAGTTATAAATGCTTATATAATAGGATTCCGTTAAAAACTACAAGAGATAAGCACGTTATCTCCTTGATAGTTTGTTATAATGATATAACTGATTTGTGCTCTCAATATCACAAATCCTTTAGTAATCATAATTCACACAAGTTGAAAACCCTTATCTATAACCTCAAATTAAAATTAGGAATTATATTTGATCAGTTTGACCTCCCTATCACTATACCTGTTGAGAACGAAAAAATCACTATAAAAGAAACTGATTTAGAAGGCGAGAATAAAAACGTTAGCCTTATAGAAGAATTTATAGAAAAAATTGACGGAGAAAAAATAGATGAATACGAAAATTCCGATAGTGACAATGACAGCATTAGCGTAAGTAGTGAAACGGAAGAAAACATGACCACTCAAACGATTGACCAGTTTTTAAATACCGCTTCGAAATTCTTAACGGACTTCGACGGTAACGCGACAAATCTTCAAAGTTTCATCGATGGTCTCGAAACCATCGACCAATTAAAAGGCACCCACGAAGGGATTGCCGTGTCGCTGATAAAAACAAAATTAAAAGACTATGCACGTCAACTAATAACGTCCGAAACTACGATAAGAGCAATTATAGAGACTCTTCAAAAATCTATAAAGGGCGAGTCAGTTGGAAATCTGACCGCCAAATTGATGAACATTCAGCAGAAAAATAAAACTGCTAACCAGTACACCCATGAGGTGGAAAAACTGGCAAAGGCTATTTAATTAGCCTACATATCGGATGGCGTACCACATGAGGTCGCCTCCAAATATACCACCAAAGTAGCAGTCGATGCTATGGTGAAGAACTGCGCTTTAGGCGAAGTTAAAATTATTATGAAGGCTGGTCAATTTGACACCTGAAATGAGGCCACACAAAAATTTGTAGAAGGTTGCACTGATGCAACAGGTAGGACAGATACTGTCCTTTATTACAATGCGCAAAGAGGAAATTACCGAAATAATTACCGTGGCCAATATAGAAGCCAATATAGAGGTCAATACCGAGGCCAAAATCGAGGTCAAAATAGAGCCCAATACCGCGGCCAATATCGAGGCGGTAGAGGTAACGGTAATTACTCAAATAATGGTAGAGGAAGCGGTTCATCCTCTTACCAAGTCAGGCAAATAAGTGATGAGTCGGAAAACTCACAACAACCTCTGAGGGACTAAAATGTGTATATACTTTTAATTTGTCATATGGTGTCTTCGTTTTTCAAACGGTATTCTTCAAAATTTCTTGGTGGATACTGGTGCAGACATTTCGTTAGTAAAAATTAACAGCACCAATAAAGTATCCATCAACCCAAATTTAACCACCACTCTCAGTGGAATCGGTGAAGGGACAGTAAAATCCCTAGGAACATCTAAAGTTGAACTTCGAGCGAATAATATTATATTCCCTCCCTGTACCAAAAAAAGGCGAATCTTCTTCTCTCTCCAACTACCGTCCAATTGCACTTACGTCCCTTCTTTCCAAGGTCATGGAAACGCTGATAAATCGTCAGCTTATGAAATATCTCGAAACACGAAAACTTCTCAATGACCGGCAGTATGGTTTTCGCAGCAACAGGTCTACTGGTGATTTGATGACATATCTCACCGAAAAGTGGAACCAATCAATTCACCATGGTGGCGAAAGCAAGATTGTTGCGCTTGATATTTCAAAGGCATTTGACAGGGTTTGGCATCAAGCCCTTTTGTCGAAAATGCGTGCATTTGGAATCGACGAAAAACTTCTTCTATGGATTAGACATTATCTTTCGAAACGTTCAATTCAAGTTGTTTTGGATGGTTTCAAGTCTGTAACTCACCAAATAAATGCTGGTGTCCCTCAAGGCTCAGTTTTGTCTCCGACTCTCTTTCTCATTTTTATAAATGATCTCCTGTCTGTAACTTCTAATCCAATTCATTTCTTCGCTGATGACAGTACCCTCAGCTTCTCATATTCGTTTACAGGTCCTCGTCCCTCACCTTCGAACGTGGACTCTAAACGTCAAAATATGTTAAGCTCATTGAATTCCGACCTTGACAGCATTATCAAATGGGGTAAATCTAATAGAGTGGAATTCAATGCTTCCAAAACACAATGCTGTCTTCTGTCATTAAAGCGTAACCAAAATCTAGAGCCATTATCCATGAATGGCACTTACGTCGAAGAAACCGAAAAGCTTTCCATGCTAGGTATGTGTGTTAGTAACGACTTACGTTGGAACGATCACATATTCGAAGTCGCTAAAAACGCAGCGAAATGTCTAGGTTTCCTAAATCGATGTAAGAAATATTTCACCCCCTCTGATCTGGCCACAATATATAAAGCGTTTATACGCCCAAAACTTGAATTCAACGCCCATGTCTGGTCAGGTGCACCAAAATCAACATTGCACCTACTAGATAGGATTCAAACACGTGCGAAAAAACTTATAGGAGACATAAGAATAGCGAACTCCTTAGTTTCGCTTGAACACCGTCGAAACATCTCCTGCCTTACCTTGTTTTATCGCTATTTTAACAACCAATGTTCAAATGAAATAGCCAGCTGCATTCCTCCCATTCAACAATTCAGCCGCAATACTCGTTACGCAATGAATGCAAATCAGTTTACCCTCAAGCCTATCTTCGGACGTACGCTGAAATATAGAGATTCATACATAAACCGAACAACACGAATGTGGAATGCTCTACCAAACTCTGTTTTTCCTCTCCATTATAACTTACAGACATTTAAAACCAATGTGCATCGGTATCTCCTTTCTTCTTATCCCTAATTTCCTTAACGCCCGCACTGTGCTAAAACATATAAAGGGTATTCATAACCCCTTGAGTGCGCGCAAATTATAAAAAAAAAAAAAAATTGCAAAATTGATTTTTCAAAACAAGGAGAATGGTTGACTTTAAGACCATCCCAATTTGATCCAGTGCATATGCCGATTTTCAATCATGCTCAGATGATTATTGCACTATACCTGCTAGATCACAGGTAATAAGAAGAATTAAGGTCAACTCAGACCACAAAGAAATTCTTATAGCTAATCAGGAAATACACCCAGGTGTTTTCGTAGCTAATACAATAACTCGTGCAGATAGCACTTATATAAAAATTTTAAATACCAACAAAACATATGTCTCTTTTAAAATAAATACTCTGAAAACAGAGAATCTAGACAATTATGAAGTACACGAAGTGTCTTCACATAACCCTGACAGAAAAGATACTGTTTTGAAACACCTTTCGAAAAAATTTCCAAAATTATTTAAACAACAATTAACAACAATATGTTCAGAATTTTCTGACATTTTTGGTCTGGAATCTGAAACAATTTCAACTAATAATTTCTATAGACAGAAATTAAAATTAAATGATCGAACACCGACATATATAAAAAATTATAGAACCCCACATACTCAAAAAGAAGAAATCGATAAACAAATAAATAAGCTAATAGAAGAAAAAATAGTCGAACCATTCACTTCAGACTATAATAGCCCTTTACTTCTTGTTCCGAAAAAATCCCTACCGGGTTCTAATAAAAAACGATGGCGTTTAGTAATAGACTATCGCCAGATAAATAAAAAATTAATAGCAGACAAATTTCCTTTACAAAGAATAGATGATATTCTTGACCAATTAGGAAGAGCGAAATATTTTTCATGTCTCGATTTAATGTCTGTATTTCATCAGATCGAGCTTGAAAAAGATTCAAGAGACATTACATCATTTTCTTCAAGTAATGGCTCATATCGCTTCACGCGATTACCTTACGGGCTGAAAGTAGCCCCAAATTCATTTCAAAGGATGATGTCCTTAGCATTCGCAGGATTTAATCCCTCTCAAGCATTTCTCTATATGGATGATCTAGTTGTACTAGGTTGTTCTGAGAAACATATGCTAAAAATTTAATAGATGTTTTTGAATTGTGTAGAAAAAATAACTTAAAACTACACCCAGATAAGTGTTCATTTTTCATGCATGAAATCACTTATCTTGGACATAAATGTACTAGCAAGGGTATACTTCCAGATGATAGCAAATATTCTGCTATCCAAAATTATCCAACCCCTACTAATGCAGATGATGCTAGGAGATTCGTTGCTTTCTGTAACTATTATAGGAGATTCATCAAAAATTTCGCCGACTATGCGCGGCACTTAACACGATTAACAAAGAAAAACGTTGAATTTCACTGGTCAGAAGACTGTGAAAAATCATTTCAACATTTGAAAACAGCTTTGATGAGTCCACAACTACTACAATATCCCGATTTCAGCAAAAAATTTGTAGTAACAGCAGACGCAAGCAAATTAGCTTGTGGAGCAGTACTATGCCAAAAATATGATGGTATACTTTTACCTGTATCATATGCATCCAAAGCTTTCACAACGGGTGAAAGTAAAAAATCTACAATTGAACAAGAATTAACTGCAATACATTGGGCAGTCAAACACTTTAGACCATATCTATATAGTACAAAATTTTCGATTCAAACAGATCATAGACCATTAACTTATTTATTTTCGATGAAAGATCCAAGTTCTAAACTAACAAGAATGAGGTTAGATTTAGAAGAGCATGACTTTGAAATAGGGTACCTCAGAGGTAAAGACAACCATGTAGCCGATGCATTATCAAGGATAAGCATCGAAGAATTAAAAAAATTAACAGAACAAATTAATACAATATTTCGTGTGACAACAAGATCTCAAAGACAAAATGAAAAAACTCCTAAAATAGAAAGTTCAGAAATAAAACAATTTAAAAAGCCCAACATATATGAAGTAATTAATACTGCGGAGGTGCACAGATCCGTAAAATTAAATATTACTTCATCCCATTGTTCTTTAAAGCATGGGAAAATGCTAATTGATAAAATAAGCATTAAAGATATGTTTGATAAAGGGATACTTGATCTAAATCGATTCTTCCCTAGGTTAGAAATTCTAGCCAACAAACATAATCTTAAAAAATTAAAAATGGCACCAAGTGAACAAATTTTCGAATTTGTTCCCATTAATAAATTTATAAAAAAGGGCAATGAATTATTAATTAACATTAGAGTAGGCCTACTCCCAAAGGTGACCATAGTTTCTGAACAAGGAAAAATTAAAGAAATATTGAAAATATTACATGATGATCCAATCCATGGTGGCCATTATGGAATTACAAAAACTTTGAAAAAAATTAAACGTCATTATTTTTGGAAATCAATGACGAAAGATGTGACCAAATATGTTAAAACATGTGAGAAATGCCAAAAAGCAAAGATCACAAAACATATAAAACAACCAATGGCGATAACAGACACCCCAGCGAAGGCGTTCGATACAATTTTAGTAGATACAATAGGTCCATTACCAAAGTCTAATACTGGTAATGAATATGCAGTTACTCTTATTTGCGACCTAACTAAATATTTGGTAACAATAGCAGTACCAAATAAAATGGCTAAAACAATTGCGAAAGCCATATTTGAAAATTTCGTTCTAATATATGGGCCCATGAAAACACTTCTTTCAGATATGGGTACCGAATATAAAAATCAGTTATTGAAATACCTTTGCAAATACATGAAAGTCAAAAATATTACTTCAACAGCTCATCATCATGAGACTTTAGGGACAATAGAAAAAAGTCATCGTACCCTAAATGAATACTTACGAACATTCATATCAAACGACAAGGACGATTGGGACAATAATTTACAATACTTTACTTACTGTTTTAACACAACTCCATCCGTTGTTCATGATTACTGTCCTTATGAGTTAATATTTGGGAAAACTCCCCCACTTTTTGCTACCCTTAAAAATAGTAAGAAACCAGACCCAATATATAATATAGACGACTATAGTAAGGAAATTAAATATAGGTTAGAATTAGCATTAATTAGAGCTAGAAACTTATTAGAAAAAAGTAAGGAAAAACAAAAAATTTATTACGATAGGAATACATTAGAGATAGATTTTAAAATAGGAGATAAGGTATTATTGAGAAACGATTCTGGTCATAAACTGGAATCGAAATACTTAGGTCCATATAGTATAGTCGGTATAGATGATAGAGAAAATGTATTAATAAAAAACAAAAATAGAACACAAAAAGTTCATAAGAATAGGTTAAAGAAATTTTTTTGAATAAAGTTAAGATAGTTTAGAAAAAAAAAAAAAGGAAAAAGAAAAAGAAAAACTTGTGAAAATCCAAATAACATAACCTTATGTAAACTTGTGAAAATCCAAATAAAAATACCATATTTGTAACTTTATGTATTTTCATAATATAATCAGAAATAAAAAAAAAAAAAAATCCAAATAACATACCATATTTGTAACCTTATGTAAACTTGTGAAAATCCAAATAAAAATACCATATTTGTATGTAACCTTATAAATTTTCATAATATAATCAGAAAAAAAAAATTACTTAATAATGTAAACCATTCTTTTTAAGGAGGGAAGGTGTAGTGTGTGTATATCAATTTGTAAAGTAGTCTTAAAACCCCTAAAACATAAAGTGCTGTGTCCAGCACATTCCAACAATTAATGTAAACAGTTCCCACGACTGGGACTGTAACATAATACCACACACACACTCTGTCCCATATACCTAAGTTATACATATAAGTATATGTGGCTGACCGGCAGCCACACTAAGAATTAATAAATACAATAAAGTCAGTCTTAACTGAGCTAGCATGGAGAAATAAACGTTTCATTCATTCCTTTACGTTACAAAGTATTTAGAAGAGATATGATACAGGTACAACTGCACGGTTTCAGCGATGCATCTGAAAAGGCCTGCGCGGCCGTGATATATGCTCGCATTGTCACCGACGGTAGTGAACACATACATCTGGTAGCAGCCAAAACAAGAGTTGCGCCAAAAGCCATCAAGTGCGTATCTTTACCACGGCTTGAACTCTGCGCAGCACAGCTATTAGCCAAGCTGTTACACCGAGTAAAAACGGCAATGCAAATTGATGACGCAGAAATATTTGCATGGTCAGACTCCACCATAACACTGGCATGGATCAGAGGAAATCCGTCAATTCGCACGACGTTTGTAGCCAACAGGGTTAATGAAATCCAAACTCTAACAAACAGTAATATTTGGAGACATGTTGGTACAAAGGAAAATCCAGCAGATATTGGCTCTAGAGGTTTGTTACCACAGCAACTTATTCACAGCCAGATGTGGTGGCATGGGCCACAGTTTTTCAAAACTTTTCCGCTGATAAATGTCACGATCAAACCACATGCGAAACGGATCTAGAAACAAAAAGGGAAAAGATAAATGGTCAAAACCAGGGGTCATTGTGTAAGAACAAACTAACAAACTTACATTTGAGCTTTGCACAATCCATATGTCAATGTGCTACCATCAACGATGAGTATCTTCAAAGGTATTCAGACATGAAACGGCTGGTACGCAGTGCAGCGATATGGAGAAGATACTTCCAGTATCTTAGAAATACAGGAAAGAGAAGGCCATTGCCAAGTCATCCGATCACATCGGACGAGCTGGATGCAGCACAAAATCAGCTCATCAGACTGGTCCAAATGGAACTATTTCCTAATGAAGTAAGCTCTTTGAGGGAAAATAAAAAGATAAGCAAGGGTAGCCGCATCCTTAACTTAAACCCATTTCTCGATGATCAAGGATTATTGCGCGTAGGTGGGCGGTTAACAAATTCCCTTATTTCATTCAACAGAAAACATCCAATTATACTTACTGAGTCTCATCACTTCACTAAGTTGATCGTCAACGATGTGCATCAACAAACGCTTCATGGAGGACAACAGATGATGATAGCAGAAATCAGAAGCAAATACTGGATTACCAATCTCAAGCGGCTAGTCAAATCAACGATCCACAAATGTGTACGATGCCATC
This sequence comes from Rhingia rostrata, assembly GCA_949824845.1. Taxonomy (NCBI): domain Eukaryota; kingdom Metazoa; phylum Arthropoda; class Insecta; order Diptera; family Syrphidae; genus Rhingia; species Rhingia rostrata. The sequence goes on from OX463759.1 coordinate 29,256,866, forward strand.
GCTACAATGCTAAAATGCAGCAACAACTGATGGGAAGTCTTCCAAGTGAACGAGTCGAGATTGCACGACCCTTCACAAACACGGGGGTGGATTACGCGGGACCCATTGAGATTAAGCTCTGGAAGGGCAGATGCAACAAAATCGTAAAGGGTAACATAGCCGTTTTCGTTTGTCTAGCTACCAAGGCAATCCACATTGAAGTAGTCAGCGAACTCACCGCAGCAGCGTTCATAGCAGCCTTTAGGAGGTTCGTCTCGCGAAGAGGCATGTGTTCGAACATGTTCAGTAATTGTGGCACAAATTTTAAGGGGGCAAGCACTGAACTGACAGCAAACACATTTCCAACGAGTGGTCAGCCGAAGTGGCAGCAAGTCTAGCAGCAAGAGGCACCAACTGGCACTTCAACCCGCCATCATCTCCACATTTTGGGGGGCTGTGGGAAGCTGGTGTAAAATCCATAAAACATCACATTAAAGGACAATAGGTGCCTCGAGGCTCACATTCGAGGAGTATGTGACACTACTCGCACAAATCGAGGCATGCCTAAACTCAAGGCCGCTCTGCCCAATGACTTCCGATCCGAATGATCTGGCTGTTCTCACGCCAGGACATTTTTTAATCGGAGCTCCGCTTATCACACTGCCGATAGCAATTTAATGGAGAAGAAAATTACCAATCTCGATAGATGGAGGTATATACAACGCCTAACGCAGGAGTTTTGGAAGCAGTGGAGCACGACGTACCTCCATTTGCTTCAGCAACGACCAAAATGGCTTCAACAACTGCCAAACATTAAAACCGGAGACATCGTCCTGGTCAAGGAGAATAATCTCCCGCCGTCGTCGTGGGTTCTCGCGCGGGTAATTGAACTGCATCCCGGTGCAGACGGTCTCACTCGCGTAGTGACTATAAGGACAGAAAAGGGCGTCCTCAAACGTCCAATTGCGAAACTATCCCCCTTGCCGGTTACAAATGCGTCGAACGAAGCGAAGGGTTCATTGTAACCAAACAAAAAAAATAGACTAAAAGTGAATTACAAAAAAAACATCATCCACGATGCAAGAATAACCACTTGCCACTGAATTATTGGATAGCCATCTTAACAGCTAATTATTACATACATTTTTTACATTTCACACAATTATTTGAAAAAACAAAATTAATACAAATTTGTATCTTTCCCGGTGAACACATCAACAACATTGACACACGAGCAACAACAAGAAGGGCAAATCATAAAAGGGGATGAAACAACCAGCAGTGACCGATCCACAACCTCAAAACCATCAGAAGCAAAACACGTTGAACATCAGGTCCAAGGCGGGAGTATGTTGGATATCTAACTAACAACATGCAAAACGAATTCACGGCACATTAGATGAAGAAGTGATTGTGGAGTGGGCTGGTTGCTAGAATGCACAGTGAATCTCGAAGTGTATTCAACATTACCAGCAAACTAGCCTCAATACACAAATCACTTTGAAATAAAACAACAAACAATAACTCTTCAATTTAAAACAATTAACACGAGCACCACACGCACCGACGGAACAAAATCACGAACTGTCAAATTAATTGATGGTGAAGGTGTGACAAGATGGGAGATGCTCTTCTTACAACAATGCAGTCTAAAGAGGTACACTACTTGGCAAGTGAGACAACACAGACCACTCACTCTAACAACTAGGCATACAAAAATTGTTTAGAATTCTAAGGAAAGAAGAGCATTGTATATGTGTATTGTAAATTGTAAATGTAAAATGTATTCATGTAATGTTGCACCACTACATCGGCATATCAAATAATGAAATTGATATAGGCCAATGACCCAATTTTCAAACAGCTGTTTTTTCATAACACAGCTAGAGCATTTCATGGTAACTAAATCTTTGAACTAAGATTACTCTTCTCATCCTTTGTCAGAGTAACAGCATTAATAAAGTGTCATTTTATAACGTTTCACAACGAGTTTCATTTTACGAATATCCACAAGTATTCCTCGGTAACGTTCACTCGGTGCATGTTTGAGATCAACCTTTTCAAACTCAACAGTTTCTTCCTATTTCGCTCAATACGGAACAGATTTCATTCAAATATTTTGAAACATCTTTGAAGGATTAGGACATGTCACATGCAGCAGTAGTATAGGCAATCTATATTGTATGGTTGTGGCTACAAAGTCATTGCATACATAATAGCTCTTAGTCTTCGAATATCTAAGAGTAGTCTACAGAACCATGAGAAGATTTTACTCAAATATTTTAAGGCTTTTTTTAGGAGTATGACAAGTCGCCAACAGCCGTAGTATAATCAATCTTTACTGTTGAATTGTAACTACAAAGGCATTGCATACCTAAGTGCTTGTCGTCGACTAACCACTAAATGTAGTCTAGAAAACTATCAGTAGATTTCATTCAAATATTTTGCAACATCTTTGTAGAATTAGGACAAGTCACATGCAGCAGTAGTATAGGCAATCTATATTGTATGGTTGTGGCTACAAAGTCATTGCATACATAATAGCTCTTAGTCTTCGAACATCTAAGAGTAGTCTACAGAACCATGAGAAGATTTTACTCAAATATCTTACGGCTTTTTTTAGGAGTATGGCAAGTCGCCAACAGCCGTAGTATACGCAATCTTTACTGTTGAATTGTAACTACAAAGGCATTGCATACCTAAGTGCTTGTCGCCGACTAACCACTAAATGTAGTTTAGAAAACTATCAGTAGATTTCATTCAATATTTTAAAAAATCTTTGTAGAATTAGGACAAGTCACATGCAGCAGTAATATAGGCAATCTATATTGTATGGTTGTGGCTACAAAGTCATTGCATACATAATAGCTCTTAGTCTTCGAACATCTAAGAGTAGTCTACAAAACCATGAGAAGATTTTACTCAAATATTTTAAGGCTCGTTTTAAGAGTATGGCAAGTCGCCAACAGCCGTAGTATACGCAATCTTTACTGTTGAATTGTAACTACAAAGGCATTGCATACCTAAGTGCTTGTCGCCGACTAACCACTAAATGTAGTCTAGAAAACTATCAGTAGATTTCATTCAAATATTTTGAAACATCTTTGAAGGATTAGGACATGTCCCATGCAGCAGTAGTATAAGCAACCTATATTGTTAAATTGTAACAACAAAGGCATAGTATACCTAAGTACTTGCGGCTACTAACTACTGGAAAACTATTAGTAGATTTCATTCAAATATTTTGAAACATCTTTGAAGGATTAGGACAAGTCACATCCACCCGTAGTATAGGCAATCTATATTGTAAGGTTGTGCCTACAAAGTCATTGCATACATAATTTTTTTTTTTTTTTATAATATACACGTACTCAAGGGGTTATGAATACCCTTTTATATGTTACCGTAGTACGAGCTTTAGAGAAGGGGAAGAAAGAGAGGATAGGAAAGATTTTGGATGTAGTGGAGATTTAAACTCCATGGGTGGTGTCCGAACTAGCTTCGGGGAGTCACTTTTTCTTGTGTTCGTTAAATTTGAAGAAATTCAAGATGGTGTGCATACTTTTAGGTATTACACCGACCTTTTATTTCTTTTAAATAAAAGTGAAATGGATTTTGGTTGAGATTGAACGCGCAACCTTCCACTCAACAGACGAACACATTACCACTACACCGCGGCCACCCACAAAATTGCTCTAAGTCTTCGAATATCTAAGAGTAGTCTGCAAAACCGTGAGAAGATTTCACTCAAATATTTTAATGCTTTTTTTTAGGAGAAAGGCAAGTCGCCTACAGCCATAGTATAACCAATCTTTATTGTTAAATTGTAACAACAAAGGCATTGCAAACCTAAGTGCTTGTATTAGACTAACAACTAAATGTAGTCTAGAAAACTATAAGTAGATTTCATTCAAATATTTGAAACATATTTGTAGGATAAAGACAAGTCATATGCAGCAGTAGTATAGGCAATCTATATTGTTAAATTGTAACAACAAAGGCATTGCATACCTAGCTCTTAGTCTTCGAACATCTAAGAGTAGCCTACAAAACCATGAGAAGATTTTACTCAAATATTCTAAGGCTCTTTTTAGGAGTATGGCAAGTCGCCAACAGCCGTAGTATACGCAATCTTTACTGTTGAATTGTAACTACAAAGGCATTGCATACCTAAGTGCTTGTCGTCGACTAACCACTAAATGTAGTCTAGAAAACTATCAGTAGATTTCATTAAAATATTTTGAAACATCTTTGAAGGATTAGGACATGTCCCATGCAGCAGTAGTATAAGCAACCTATATTGTTAAATTGTAACAACAAAGGCATTGCATACCTAAGTACTTGCGGCTACTAACTACTTGAAAACTGTTAGTAGATTTCATTCAAATATTTTGAAACATCTTTGAAGGATTAGGACAAGTCACATCCACCCGTAGTATAGGCAATCTATATTGTAAGGTTGTGCCTACAAATTCATTGCACACATAATAGCGCTAAGTCTTCGAATATCTAAGAGTAGTCTGCAAAACCGTGAGAAGATTTCACTCAAATATTTTAATGCTTTTTTTTAAGAATATGGCAAGTCGCCTACAGCCATAGTATAAGCAATCTATTTTTTTTTTCTATTTTATAAGTTTATTAGTTTTTGAAAAACTTTTTAACATCTCTTAGAATAGGTACTAATTTATATACATGTGATTTTGTCTACATATACGTTTAAGTCCTTTTTGAATGTTTTTATATTTGTTTGATCTCTTATAAATAATGGTAGCTGATTAAATATATGAAGTCCCTTGTATAATATTTGGTTGTTAGTTCTCAACAGATTGACTTCTTGGTATATCAAAATTTCTTCTGTTCCTCAGTATGTAGCTGTGTCTGTCTGAAACGTAGTTCAGGTTTCTTTTTAGGTACTCTGGTAACATATCGTTTTTAATTTTATATACAAATATTAAATTTCTTCAGACCAATCTTTGTTTCACACTTAAAATTTAAAATGAATTTAACATGTTATTTATTGGCGTATAAACATTAACTTTTAAGATTGCTCTCATTGCACGATTTTGTAATTTTTATAATCTCCATTTGTCAGTTTCACTAAACATAAATAGAATGGACGCGCAGTAATCAAAGTGAATTAGAATAATTGTATTATATACTGTTGTTTTTTTTATTAAGTTTTTTTCTTATTCTAAACAAAAAATTAATCTTTTTACTTATTTTCGAACAAATGAAATCGGCATGACATATAAAATCTAACTTATGATCTATTATTGCACCAAGATATTTTATTTGTTTAACTATTTCTAGTTTCTCATTGTCAATTTTAATTTCGATATCTTCATTTACTATTTAGGAACATACATTTAGATTTATTGACATTTAACTTAAGCTTTTTTATATTTACCCATACATTTAAATTACTAAGGTCTTTTTTTTTTTTATTTCATGAACATTATTACCACAGATATAAACAAGTGTATCATCAGCAAAAAGCATTACATTACAGAATTTTAGGACTCTAGACATATCATTTACATATAACAGGAACAGCACAACTCCAAGTATTGAGCTCTGAAAATCGAGAAACACTGCACAAATTTTCTCTCTTTTGTCAATTATATTTTTCCACTCGTGTATCATCCACATAAGCGCAGTTTCACAGGATCTACCAGATCTAAAGCCAGATTGCTGTTCACACAATATATTATTTGTTTCAAGGTAATTAACAAATTGTTCAGAAACCACTTTTTCAAATACTTTTTCAATAGTTGGTAGAATGTTTATTGGACGCAGTTTGTCAGGGGTTTTTATTTAACAGATTTAATAACTGATCACCAAATACATCTAAGTTATTTAAAAATATTGCACTATTAACCCCATTTAAATCTTTTTTATTGTTCATCTTTTTTAAAATGCACAGTTCAGCCTTGTTCTCAATTAAACGGAATTTAAAATTGCGTGTAACCGGTTCTATTAGACTATCATATATCACAGATGGAATTGATTTGTTTATATCCTTAATACTATTTATAAAGAAGTTATTCAAATAATTAGCTATTTTATTTTTGTTTTGTATGGGGTCACCGTTTACTACAATTTCTTTTATTGCACTTTTTTCTTGGCCTAGCACGAAACGTTTCAATGTTTTCCAAAGACCAATTTGATCCCCAGCTCAAGCACTAAGTTCGTTTTGAATGTATTTATATTTAGAATTCTTCAGAGCTGTCATACACTTATTTCTACACTGCACTTAATTGTCCCAATTTTGCGTATATTTTAAATGTAACGCTTTATGATAAAGTTGAATTTTTATTTTCTTAAGTTGCCGTAGATTATCATTAAACCATTTATTTATTTGCAATGTATTTATTGCACACTCCACTGTCATATTTTTAATAATATTATTAAGTCTATTATTGAAATATTGCACTACCTCGTGTATGTTTAGATGTGGTATTGTTTCACTCATCCAATGTTGAGTAAACACTCTCTTATCGTATTTTAGTCGTCTTATTATTTTTTGTTAGTTTTGGTTATGTCATTTCCTAAAATATTAATTAATATAGTTTCATGGTCAGTTAGTTTAAAACGTTTTTCTCTTCTAGCTCTTATTGCACCATTTTCAACATTTGATATACAATAGTCTATGAAAGAACTTGTATTTGCAGTTATCCTGGTTGGTTCCTCGACCAAATGTTTTAATTGTCTGTCGTTCATAAAATTAAATGCTTTATTCTTACAACTATCGTTTTTGAAATAATTAATATTTAAGTCTTCAACGAGCAAAATATTTTTCGAATCTCTAAAGTTAGCATCACACCACCGCTCTAATTCATCTATAAACAAATTGACTGGACTGTTGGGAGATCTATACACTACGGAAATAGTCCATTTCTCCGTATTCAAAAATACATTTATTGCTGTAACCCACATAACCTTATCGATAAAATATTCACTTAAGAAACTTTAATGCACTGTATCTTTTATATAGATCATCGTCCCTCCAGTGTGTCTTGATTGTGATTATGTTATTATTGGGACGTATCCATTTATTGTAATTTCACAAATTTGAATATTCTTAGTAATTCGCGTTTCACTGAGTAGAATTATTTCAGGAAATTCATATTCCTCAACCACCACTGCTAATTGTTCTATATTCTATATTAGATATAAAGTACATGCACCTTAATTGAGAGGTTTGTTGCTAGATTCGCTTATTTCTTTCTTTTTTAAGCTTTTTAGAGTATGCATGAACACAGTTTACGCACTTAGGTTTTTGTACGTCAATTTTATCACAATTTTTTTAAAAATGTTCTCCACCGCAATGAGCGCACGCAACTTTTGTTGTGCACTTGGCCGCCTCATGATAAAATCCAAGACATTTAAAACACTTCTTTACATAGAATGCGACGAATACACGACACTTTTTCCAACCTAATCGAACAAAACCATCTGACATAACTTTTTCAAGCGTTTCACTATTTATTTCAATTATTGCACTATAGGGATCGTATTTATTCTTACTTTTTATAATTGTCTTAACTATAATATCACAGATTCTTAAATAATCATTTTGTTTTTGTAGTTGTGTAATTAAATTTTCTTTTTCTGAATACTCTTCCGAAAAATTCACTATTTTGATTCTAGGTTTTCTTAACGCAGGTACAAGTGTATTGTACTCATCGCCTAATTTTCCTTTAACATCCTTTCTGAGCTTTTCAATAGAATCATCGTTCTCACACACAATCATCACAGATCCATTTTTTTGTGTCTTAAGAGTTGAAACCTTCACATTAGAGGGATCCAACTTTGACTTCACAACTTCCTCCGTTTTTGTGGTACCATTTAGCACTTTCGGCTTAACTAATAGTACTGATTCACTTTTCCTAATTGCGGATGTTGCAACACTAGCATATGTGTTTTTTTGAGCTTTTTTGTTCTTTACTATATTATCACTCATTTTGTTTATATTATATTGAAGGCTGTTGATATTTTTATTTTGCTCACTCAATATTGATAGCTCCATCTCTTTTACACTTTCAATTACTTTTTCATTGTTGTTGGTTATTTGTTTAACTTCCACACATATTTGCTCGCTTTGTTGTTTAAATGCTTCACTCAATGCAGTTATTTTCTTCACTTCTTTTAAACTTCTTTCACATGTTTCTTGAGCGGATTTCATTGCATTCAACCTTTCTGTATAACGCGACTCAATCGCTTCAAGTAAGCTTTTGATTTCAATTTCATTTTTCTTTAACGATTCCTCAAATTCACTTTTATACTGCTCCAAATATTTTGAATTTTTATTTACTGCATCCTGCACATCCTTTAGTACCAAGTCCACATTATGAATGAATAAAATACAATCCTCACATATGAACTTGATCATGCATTTCTATCGAGAATCCCACTGCTGGTTCGATCGATACCACTACATGATGTTGCGAGGTGGTAAATTTTCCCGCACACTCCCGCACATTGTATCCCGAATTCTCCTGAAATAATGTTTTTACACTTTGAACATTCGTTCATTTTAATAGAATATCAGCTACACTTCGATTATATCTTTTTGTGTGCTTTTTTTCCTTTATAAATGCCTAAATGTTTTATGTATCACAATTTAACACAGGGCGTTCTCTCAATACGTCTCACTCGTTCACTTAAGATACACACTTAAATTGTAACAACAAAGGCGTTGCATACCTAAGTGCTTGTCGTAGACTAACAACTAAATGTAGTCTAGAAAACTATAAGTAGATTTCATTCAAATATTTTGAAACATCTTTGTAGGATTAAGACAAGTCATATGCAGCAGTAGTATAGGCAATCTATATTGTTAAATTGTTACAACAAAGGCATTGCATACCTAAGTGTTTGTCGGCTACTTACTACTAAATGTAGTCTAGATAACTATGAGTATTTCCATTCAAATATTTTGAAACATCTTGTAGGATTAGGGCATGTCCCTTGCAGCAGTAGTATAAGCAACCTATATTGTTAAATTGTAACAACAAAGGCATTGCATACCTAAGTACTTGTCATAGACTAACAACGAAATGTAGTCTAGAAAACTATAAGTAGATTTCATTCAAATATTTTGAAACATCTTTGTAGGATTAAGACAAGTCATATGCAGCAGTAGTATAGGCAATCTATATTGTATGGTTGTGGCTACAAAGTCATTGCATACATAATAGCTCTTAGTCTTCGAACATCTAGGAGTAGTCTACAAAACCATGAGAAAATTTCACTCAAATAGTTTAATGCTTTTTTTAGGAGAAAGGCAAGTCGCCTACAGCCATAGTATAAGCAATCTATATTGTTAAATTGTAAAAACAAAGGCATTGCATACCTAAGTGCTTGTCGTACACTAACAACTAAATGTCTAGAAAACTATAAGTAGATTTCATTCAAATATTTTGAAACATCTTTGTAGAATTAGGACAAGTCACATGCAGCAGTAGTATAGGCAGTCTATATTGTATGGTTTTGGCTACAAAGTCATTGCATACATAATAGCTCTTAGTCTTCGAACATCTAAGAGTAGTCTACAGAACCATGAAAAGATTTTACTCAAATATTTTAAGGCTCTTTTTAGGAGTATGGCAAGTCGCCAGTAGCCGTAGTATACGCAATCTTTACTGTTGAATTGTAACTAAAAGGCATTGCATACCTAAGTGCTTGTCGTCGACTAACCACTAAATGTAGTCTAGAAAACTATCAGTAGATTTCATTCAAATATTTTGAAACATCTTTGTAGAATTAGGACAAGTCACATGCAGCAGTAGTATAGGCAATCTATATTGTATGGTTGTGGCTACAAAGTCATTGCATACATAATAGCTCTTAGTCTTCGAACATATAAGAGTAGTCTACAGAACTATGAGAAGATTTTACTCAAATATTTTAAGGCTTTTTTTTAGGAGTATGGCAAGTCGCCAACAGCCGTAGTATACGCAATCTATACTATTGAATTGTAACTACAAAGGCATTGCATACCTAAGTGCTTGTCGTCGACTAACCACTGAATGTAGTCTAGAAAACTGTAAGTAGATTTCATTCAAATATTTGAAACATCTTTGTAGGATTAAGACAAGTCATATGCAGCAGTAGTATAGGCAATCTATATTGTTAAATTGTTACAACAAAGGCATTGCATACCTAAGTGTTTGTCGGCTACTTACTACTAAATGTAGTCTAGATAACTATGAGTAGTTCCATTCGAATATTTTGAAACATCTTTGTAGGATTAGGACAAGTCACATGCAGCTGTAGTAAAGGCAATCTTTATTGAAAGGTGGCTACAAAGTCATTGCATACATAATAGCTCTAAGTCTTCGAATTTCTAGGAATAGTCTGCAAAACCATGAGAATTACACTCAAATATTTAAAAGCTTTTTTCAGGAGTATGGCAGGTCGTCTCAAGCCGTAGTATTAGCAATCTATATTGTTAAATTGTAACAACAAAGGCATTGCGTAATTAAGTTCTTGTCGTAGACTAACAACTAAATGTAGTCTAGAAAACTATAAGTAGCCGTAGTATAGGCAATCTATATTGTAAGGTTGTGGCTACAAAGTCATTGAATACATAATAGCCTTAGTCTTCGAAAATCTAAGAAATTTCCACTAGACGCTCAATTGTTGATCTGCTAGGACGATTATAACGACCATAAATTGGACGTAGCGGTCTTAACGTTGAGGCCACTGATTCCGAATTTCGGTTGTAAATTTGAATAATTTCGACTCGTTGTTGGATCGTATATCTTTCCATCATGAAATGGCAAACCTTACTGAAGAGAAATGTCAAAAAAGCAGCAAGAAATATGGCTGTCGCTCAACTTTTGTAGCGTCCCTGTTGAAATATATATATAAAAGGTAACAATAAACCTCACTGTGCAAGACGACTAATAGGTACCAATAAACCTCACTGCGCAATTCGACCGATCCGATCTGTTCGACAGATTCTGCTTAACTGCTCGCAAAAACGCAGATTCCCTTTTCGTTCATCCTTCGTTCCCTTCATTCTTTATAGCTTACCTACACATAGTCAGCCTTCCGTCGTTTATACCATACACACTATAGCCTAAGGAAATCCAGAAGGATAAAAGAACATACACACTCTTTACATATTCTCTTTTATTTGTGATATTATTTTCACTCTGACATTAAAACTCTGACACGACCATCCTGACCTCTTCATCGCCCTCGATGAATTCCTCACCATGTTTGTCGGTGGCTCGTCCTTTGATAGCCCCAACAGTCTCTATAACAAAGATAAGCAAGACAAACACCATCAGAAAATCTCATCTCAAAGCTTGTCAAAATAATAATAAAGTCAGCCCCATCAGAGAATCACATCGCAAGACAATCAGTATAGTTTTGAAATCAGTCCCATCAGAGAATAACATCTCAAGACAATCAGTATAGTTTTGAAATCAGTCCCATCAGAGAATAACATCTCAAGACAATCAGTATAGTTTTGAAATCAGTCCCATCAGAGAATAACATCTCAAGACAATCAGTATATTTTTGAAATCAGTCCCATCAGAGAATAACATCTCAAGACAATCAATATAGTTTTGAAATCAGTCCCATCAGAGAATCACATCTCAAGACAATCAGTGTAGTTTTGAAATCAGTCCCATCAGAGAGTAACATCTCAAGACAATCAGTGTAGTTTTGAAATCAGTCCCATCAGAGAATAACATCTCAAGACAATCAGTATAGATACCTACCATTTCGATTTCCTGATGTATGCTCTACGCTACTAACGTCTATTGGACGAAGCACCTCTCTAGCTGCCACGATAATCGTCCTGCTATTTCCCTTCAGAAGTTTATATTTGTCTTTGGGTAGAATACCCACTACCTCATATGGTCCCCGAAAGTGAACATCCAGCTTTGACTTCCGAATTTGATTACTTTTGTAAAGGACCTTATCTCCAATACTGAGTTTTGACGGTTTGCATTTACCCTTGTCAAGGCACAGCTTCATTTTTTTAGCATTTTCTTCAATTCGATTTGCAGCTACGGCTGTTATAGCATCAACGTCTTCGGACTTCGGCTCTATATTAAGATGATTTGGAAGATCACTAATCTCCGGTGTTCGGCCATCAACACCGGTTAATATCTTCATTGGTGAAAGTCCGGTGGTTTTATTAACAGTTGCATTTAGTGCCAGTTGCACTCGGATTATGTAACTATTCCACTACAAATTGATACTTATATTGGTCTTCAACAGGTAAGCCACAGTATCCAGTATCACAGTATGATGATCAATTCCATAAACTTTACAAAATCCCTTGATCGCCGCTAGGGAAACTGGTAACCTTATCACTGATGATTCGACAGGGAACACCGAACAATGTCACAAAATCATTCATAAGGCGTATGGTTTCAGTAGCCTGCAAGGTTTTGCACGGCGACAGGACTACAAATTTCGTAAAAGAATCAACAATAATTAAGATGTCTCGATGATCGGTTCTAGCATCCCTCTTGAATGGACCCATGCAGTCGATGTGTATGGTATGAAAGGGTATCGGTAATTTATTGATGGGGTTTGCTTCTTTCCCGAAGGTCTTTTTGCAACCAGGCAAATAAGACAGGAACCCACAAATTTCTTTACGTTTCTAGCCATAGAAGGCATCCAAAAGTGTTGTCTCATTTTTGCTAACGTTTTCTCCCATCCTATATGACAATTATCCTCATGACAACGTCTCATCAATGACAAACGGCATTGTCTGGGGATATACAGTTTATTACCTTCTTCTGTGTTCCGATAAAGCAGACCTTGCTTAAGTGTGTAGCGAGACTTCGCATCAGTATTGTCAGCACGAATTTGATCGATAACTTCCAGTACCTCTAGATCCATACTTTGTTCAACGTTAAGCCAGTTTTCAGACAGACTGTTAAGTTGATAACAAGTTCGCACAGGTGGGTTCCGGCTCAGGTAGTCTGCATGTTGCATAACCTTCCCTTTACGGTATTGAATCTCGAACTCAAAATCCTGGAGATAGATCCACCATCTAGCCACTCTAGGTAAAATATTTTTTTTTCTTTTGTCGATTTTAAGGCATCCGTGACTATAGTGAATTTGATTCCAAGCAAATAGGTACGAAAATACTTGACTGCATTGACGACTGCTAACGTCTCTAGCTCGTAGCTGTGATACCTGGTTTTACAGGGTTTTGTAGCCTGGCTGTAATAAGCAATTACATGACGCTGCCCATCTATCAGTTGCATCAATATTGCACCTAAGCCGACAGAACTAGCATCTGTGTGAAGTTCCGTTTTTAGTGTTGGATCAAAAATAACTAAAACTGGTCTATTAGTGAGTTGACTGATGATGTAATGCCTGGCTTCCTCAGACTCTTGAGTCCATAAAAATTGTACTCCTTGTTTCGTAAGTGACGTGATACAACTAGTTTTGGCTGCGAACCCGGGGACAAATCTACGAAAGTAGTTCGCCAGCCCCATAAATTGACGGACTTCCCTTATGTTTGACGGAACAGGTTTCCGAACAAGTGCATCTACCTTGGATGTTCCCGGTCTTATTCCTTCGGAAGATATCTCTCGACCCAGATACTCTGTTTTTGACTGAAGAAAATGGCACTTTTCGACATTCAGAGAGAACCCGTAATCAGTCAGGGATTTTAGGACAATATCTAATCGTTCCAAGCCTTCACAAACAGTTTTTGATGGAATTAGCACATCATCGAGATAGACAAGAGCAATGTCATCCTTGAGAACACCAAGCGCTTTGTTAATAGCTAATTGAAACACAGCAGGAGCGTTCGCTAATCCGAAGGGCATCCGCAAATACTCATGTTGCCCGTCCAGCGTTACGAACGCTGTCTTTTCTATTGCATTCTCAGTTACAGGAATCTAGTAAAACCCAGAGGCCATATCCAGTGAATTATAGAATCGATATCCAGATAATCTATCAAGCTGATTTTCAATTCTGGGCAATGGGAAACGATCCTTTAGCGTAATACGATTGAGGGCCCTGTAATCTACTCACAAACGATTTTGGCCGTCCTTCTTTCTAACCAGTACGATCGGACTAGCAAAAGGTGAATGACTATCTTGTATGATGTTGTGTACCTTTAAATCTGCTATAATTTCATTTACGACCTGACGCTCCGATAATGATAATCGGTAAGGCCTATAATTAATGGTAGAATCTGATTGCAATTTTATGTCGAGTGCCCCAGACGTTACGCTTGCCGATGGATATCCCTGAACAATGAAATCTCCATACTTATTAACGACATGATGGACCTGCTCTTTATATTCATCAGGCGTGTTTAGGTGTCTTGTTGTCTCAAGAACATTGACATATGATTGGTATTGGATTGTGGACCCTGTACTAACAGTTTTTATTTCTAAGCCAGGGTCTTTAAATACGTCACGACCAATTATCATTTCATAGCTCAGGTAATTTGTGTCAATAATATGAAAGTTGATTTCAATGATTACGTCATCAAACTCTACTAACAGATCAGTCTGTTTCGTTAACAGAATTGGACTTAAACCAATACCTTGAACAGTTAAGGAATGGTTTGTTGTTCTTGCACACAGTCGTTAAGCAACATCAGCCCTGATTAACGAGCAATCGGAGCCAGTATCTAGAAGGCAACAGCAAACAATACCCTCAACGACAACGATGGTTTCACCTCCGGTCTTTGCAGTATAACTGCATAGGCTAACTCTTTTCCTATCCGCCCGTTGTTTGGCCCAACAGGTTTTATCTTCGTGTCCTGATTTGCCACAGAAATCACAGACGTTTTTAATGATCTTGGGTTCCACTGAGTTGCAATTCGCTTTAATGTGCCCCACTTTACCGCAACCAAAACATTTCTTATTTACGGCCATGCGTGCACGTTTTGGGGCAAACATTGCAGCATCTGCACGGTTGGTAATCGAGGAATCTTTAACGATCACTGAATCTTTATTAATGCGATCTGAATGGTTAAACCCACGTTTGTGCCGAGGCGATTCAGTTATACACGAAAGATGGTCAATTAGAATCTGTACAGTGGGTGGCGTAACTAAAGTAAGGGAATTTCGCAGGCCCACGTTAATATCTCAAAGGGCAAACGATTAATTTGAGATACTTTCTCCATGACAAAGTCGGTATGTGTCTCAAAATCGCTACTATCTATGTTTGCTACCTGCCTCAACTGTTTCACAGTGTCTGACCCACTCGCGAAAGTATGTACTAGAGAAGCACGTAAATCGCTCCAAGCGTAATTTTGATATCCGTACTTTTCGTACCAGGTCTTCGCTCTACCGATAAGATCCATTTGCACTCGAGGGAGGACGTCAAAGTCCTTCAATCTGTCCCTACTGACTCGAATGTCCACGTCCTGACACCACTGGACTATGTTTACTCGTGAATGGTCGGGATCGTAGGTTGGAAATCCAACAACTTCGCTGTAATGATGCTCTTTCTTTGTCACCGCACTAATAATAGAATTTAGCGCATCAAGCGTGATGAGCGGAAAATTATTGTCTGTGGACGGAGCACTAGGCCCTGCTCCCGCATTCCCAGACATCCCGTCGTCTGTTTCCGCCTCCCTTTCAGTTTCGACAACATGCGATCCCTCGGCCATAACAAATATTAAACGAACTAAAACTCACCACTGGAATTTAACGGTACAAACCAACACCTGGAACAGGACGTCTATGCCAACCTCAGTAGATAGCAACGGGTAAACGCGCGATCAACACACTTCAAGTTCATACAGTCTAGACACAAAACAACAAAAACAAACACTGATGTGTGGACTACTCACGAACACAGAAGAAATCAAGATCAACCCTTGTTACAATTTATTTATTTATTTCTTGTACTACCCCAGAAGACAGCAACGGGTAAACGCACTAACAACACACCACCACACTGTTCATACAGTCTAGACACAAAACCAAAACAGAAAAACACTGATGTGGGCCCTACTCACGAACACACAAGAAATCAAGATTAAAAAAATAAAATTAAACTCCCTTGTTATAATTTATTTATTTTTTTTTTTTAGTGTCGGCAGGGGGGAATCCCACTTCTGATAATAGGTAACAATAAACCTCACTGTGCAAGACGACTAATAGGTACCAATAAACCTCACTGCGCAAGTCGAACGATCCGATCTGTTCGACAGATTCTGCTCAACTGCTTTTGGTTCTCGTCAATGACAGCAAAGAATCGCAAAAGCGCAGATTCCCTGTTCGTTCATCCTTCGTTCCCTTCTTTCTTTATAGCTTACCTACACCTAGTCAACCTTCCGTCGGTTATACCATACACACTATAGCCTTAGGAAATCCAGAAGGATAAAAGAACATACTAGTTAACACAGAAAACATTCACATACTCCATAAAGCGCAGACCAGGCGCCGACACCCGAAACCTGAACGCGCAACACTCAACATCCAGCACATCAACGAAATAGATATCAAAACTCAGACTGATATCGGAAACCTCTCTACAATAGCCGCATTCCTGCACGTACGATATGAGTAATCCATGAGTATGTGTTGGAACACACCGCCTCAGCTGCATCCAGATTAGTATTTAAGCTCTAGTTTGTAAGACAAATGTTTTCATTACTTTAAGAGGCAGAATCTCTGCCGGTTGAAAATAAATAAAGTTTTTTTTGAATGTAAGTTAGTCTAAATAAAATTAATTGGCGGCCAACGTGGGGCCCAGCACGGAAAATCAGAACGCGAAACAGTTCAGGAACGTTTACTTGACAGTCAAACATAAGTCGACCTAAAGTAGCTCGCCGTAATTAAGCATAAGCCGACCTAAAGTAGCTCGCCGCGAAAAGTGACCGAAAGTGAAAATAGACATTCCTAATTGTAGTGTGCACCGTGATCTGGGCCGCCCCACAATCCAGGAGAACATCATCGGAGATCTGTAGATCAAAGAACCTGCGAGGGAGTGTGAAGGAGGTACCTTAGTAGCAGAAGCAAAAGGGAAGCTATCGAGTTCACCGGCGCAGGGATGTTCGCCGCAACAATAGCCCTGTAAGAATATTAAGTATAAATCAATCTAATCTAATAAGTTTTAAAATTTAAGTTAAAAGTTAAGTTAAGTTAAGTTAAAAAAAAAAATTTAAAAAAAGAGCTATATGAAATCAAAAGTGAATCTAGTAATAAGTTCAAAAAATTTAAATAATTAATTGCCAAGAGCTAAATCAAATCAAAAGTGAATCTAGTAATAAGTTCCAAAAATTTAAATAATTGATTGCCAAGAGTCAAATCAAATCAACCGTGAATCTAGTAATAAATTCTAAAAATTTAAATAATTAATTGCCAAACGCTAGAATTAAATCAAAAGTTAACCTAGTGAATCCAACAGATATTTCTACTTTTATATCTTTATTTTCTTTTTAAACCTTTACAATTTGTCCTTTTATATTCTCGTTTAAACAGTTATTAAACCTACCAAAATGGCTCCTATTACCCCTCCGGTACAGGTGACGCTAACGGCGCATCGGTCAGCTTAGACGTACCTAACCCATTGCCAAATGTTGCTCAATCCGAAAGCGGAGAAAATGCTGACCAATCGTTTCGATCATATACTTCACAAGCAAATACGCCAGTGGTACAGACAACTCCTGAGTTAGATAGTCTTATTACATCAATCGTTAGTCGCATATTAGAAACCCAAGGACGAGCTATGATCCAAAGTGTAGTCGATCCGAACTTCGGTCAGATCCAAGAAACTGATCAGACCATAGAGCCACAATTTAGGGAGAACATATCCGAAATGGATAAGATCCCTGACATAGTAAAGGGCCTTAAGACTTTCTCTGGCGAACCAGCTGAGTTTGGTTCACGGAGAAAAAGTATCGAAAGAGTGCTTGGAATTTACACCCCAAAATACTACGCTATCTTAAACGTAATAAGAAATAAAATTGTTGGCGATGCTGACATTGCTTTGGAGGCATATGGCACTCCACTCAACTGGGATTGTATCTCAAAATGCTTAGTAATGCACTATGCAGATAAGCGAGATACAAACACCTTAGAATATCAAATGTGCTCCCTAGTACAGGGAAACAAAACAATTCAAGAATATTACCAAACTGTTTACGCTCATCTTTCTTTAATCTTAAATAAAGTATCCTGCATGGACATTAGCTCTGAAGCTATGAAATTGCTTACACAAACGTATCGAGCAAAAGCTCTCGACACGTTTATCAGAGGTCTTAATGGAGACTTACCAAGACTCCTTGGTATAAAGGAACCTATTGACCTTCCTCATGCTTTGAAATTATGTTTAAGGATAGAAAACCAAAACTTCAGATCTAACCACGGCAATAGTAATCATACGAGAAAGCCACAGTATACATCTCAGAGACCACCTCAGAGATACAGTGTACAAAACCAAGCTGCACCCAATAGACAGCAATTTCAACACAAGTCTTGGCCTGGTAAATATCCACAAAGCCAAACGCCTCTCAATTCCATGCCCAGAAAAATACAACCTCAAAATTCTACCTATCCAGCTAACCAAAATCAGAATTTTGGTTATCTACCAAGGCCGATACAGCCACAATATCCCCAATACTCTAACATGGCCAACCAACAGAGTTATAATAATCCAATAAGGCCACAACATCAGAACTACCAAGTTAATAGACAATTTAACGGGAAACCACCCGTAAAAGTCGAACCACATACTAGTCACCATACTAGACGAACTAACTACCAAGATACGAAGCCGCATCAAAGAAATTACCACATAGAGTCAGTTCAGGAAGAAATAGATCATTACTATCAAATACTGAACGAAGCAGATAGTTCCCAGGAACAATCTCTGCAGGAATATATGGATATTCCCGACCAACCACAGGAACACGAACAGTGCAACGAATACGAACAACCCCTTGACTTCACCGACATACATTTTTTAGGATAAACGACTCTTCGTTACCATATGTGGAATGCAGAGCGGAGAGTGGACAAATTTTTAGAATACTCATAAATACAGGTTCAAATAGAAATTATATTCAACCTGCCCTGGTTGCAAAACCAATACCAAATTCACAATGTTTTTTCGCCAGTTCAATTGGTGGTAATGTAGAAGTTACACACCACACTTTCACTAACCTTTTTCGGGATTAAAGATAAGAAAATTAAGTTTTTCTTACTTCCTACACTCAAATCCTTCCATGGCATACTTGGTAATGACAGTCTTAAGGAACTGTCAGCCGTAATCTACACAAACGAAAGTTATATGCTTGTTAATAACAAAAAAATCAAGCTCAAACAACAAATTTCTGATGCAATTAATAATGTAACCATCTGAAACGAACACATGTCACAAGACCAACAAAATAAGTTGCGAACCTTAACTAAAAATTTCCCTAATCTATTTCTCGACCCAGACGAGAAGCTAACATTTACTACCACTGTCAAGGGTACAATTAGAACAGTTAACGAGGAACTAGTGTACTCGAAATGTTACCCATATCCAATGAGCCTGAAAGGAGAGGTGGAAAAACAATTAAACCAACTCCTCACCGATGGCACTATAAGACCCTCTCGATCCCAATACAACGCACCAGAATGGGTGGTACCAAAAAAGGCTGACGCCTCAAACGAAAAGAAATATCGATTAGTCATCGATTATAAAAAGCTTAACGCTGAAACCGTTTCAGATCGATATCCGATCCCTGAAATAAATGGAGTATTATCACAACTTGGACAAAACAAATTCTTTTCAGTAATAGACCTCAAAAGCGGATTCCATCAAATCCTACTACATGAAGATGACATAGAGAAGACAGCCTTCTCAGTTAATAATGGAAAGTACGAATTTGTTCGACTTCCATTTGGCCTAAAAAAAACGCGCCGTCCATATTCCAAAGAGCTTTGGATGACATTTTGCGCGAACACATAGGTCAGATATGCTTCGTCTACATCGACGACATAGTTGTCTTTAGCAAAGATGTAGATTCCCACTTTGAGAATTTATTTAAAATTTTCGAAACTCTTCAAAACGCTAATTTAAAAGTACAAATGGACAAGTGCGAATTTTTAAAAAATAGCGTAGAGTTTCTTGGGTTCATTATATCCGATGAGGGGATAAAAACAAACCCGAAAAAGGTTGAAGCAATAGCCAAATTTCCCTATCCAAATACACTCAAAGATTTGCAATCCTTTTTAGGCCTGTCAGGTTTTTACCGTAGATTCATCAAAGACTACGCCAAACTGGCCAAACCCCTGACAGCCCTTTTAAGAGGGGAGGACTGTCGAGTTTCTAAACAATCGTCAAACAAAAAACTCGTCCACTTAGACGACGAAGCTATAGAAGCATTTAACAAAAACGAAGTTCACTTATATCCGAAGACGTAGTTCTTACTTACCTTAACGTCAACAAAGAATTCCATCTTACCACTGATGCATCAGATTACGCCTTAGGCGCCGTAATATCTCAGGATGGCAAGCCTATAACCTTTATTTCTCGCGCACTTAACACAAGTGAAGAGCACTATGCCGCTAATGAAAAAGAAATGCTGGCTATAGTGTGGGCTCTAAGTATACTTCGAAATTATTTGTATGGCCCCACAATTTTAAAAATGTTCACTGACCACCAACCCTTGACATATGCCCTTAGCAACAAAAATACTAACAATAAAATGAAGCGTTGGAAAGCTATACTCGAAGAGTATAACTACGAACTAAAATATAAGCCCGATAAAGCCAACGTTGTTGAGGACGCTTTGTCAAGACCTCCGAAAAACAATCGAATTAATTCCTTAACAATAACCCAGCATAGCAATGAATGTTCCGAACGAGATCTAGTACCAATAGTAAACGAACCAATAAATGTCTTTAAAAACCAAATTTTCCTCAGTATAGGCGATACACCGTCGTACCGATTCGAAATAATATTTCCCACGTACCACCGCCATACTATAGTGGAACCCGAATACTCTCGGGTGAAATTAACGCATATCCTAAAAGAATATCTCAACCCTTCAGTAATTAACGGAATAAAAACGGGAGAAGCAATCCTAGGCAAAATTCAAGACATATTCCCTTTACATTTTCGCCAATATAGAGTAAGATATGCTAGAAATATGGTCACAGACCTAACTGATGAAAATCGCCAAGAAACAGAAATTTTAAAAGAGCACAATCGCGCTCACAGAAACAGTCGTGAAAATAAAACCCAATTATTACAAAAATGGTACTTCCCACAGATGCAGGCAAAAATCAAAAAGGTTACAGATATGTGCAAAATCTGTAAAGAGCACAAGTACGATAGGCATAGAAGTAAACCTATCATACAACCAACACCAATTTCCCAATACCCTGGTAAAATTCTACATTTGGACCTTTATTTCACAGATAAAAAGATCGTTCTCACAGCAATAGATAAATTTTCAAAGTACGCCCTAACAAGAATAATTAAATCTAGAGCATCAGAGGACATCAAACAACCTCTCCGGGAACTAATACTAGCCTTCGGCGTCCCCGAATTCATTGTAGTCGAGAATGAAAAATCCCTTAGCTCAGCCTCTATTTTATTCATGATAGAAAATTTCTTCAACATAAAAATATTCAAAGCACCCCCCTACGTTAGTTCAGTAAACGGACCAGTGGAAAGTTTCCACTCAACCTTATCCGAACTTTTGCGCTGCCTTAAATCTGAGCAGTCATATAGCACATTTTCCGAACTGCTAGATAAAGCCATTTTTGAATATAATAGATCAATTCACTCCACCACAAATAAAAAACCAATAGACACATTCTTTGCAAGAAATAGAATCAATAACCTAGAAGAACTTCACGAAGAAAGACAAGATATTGTTCAAAAAATTAAAGACAAGCAAACTGCCGACCTAAATTACCACAATAAGAAAAAAGGCCCTATCAAGAACTTTTCAAAAGGAGACGTCATCTATGTCAAAACGAATAAGAGGATAGGAAATAAACTTTTTGCAAGATACAAAAAGGAAGTTGTAGAGATAAATAAAAATTCAACCATAATAACTAAGTCCGGGAAAACTATACGTAAGAGCCTGATAAAAACTTAAAAAAAAAATTTTTCTCCCAATAGATTTCTTCTGCCTTTGTGCGTAGCAGACGTCCAAATACTGGATAACACCCACACACAGCTAATTACAATAAACACAGGGATGGCTAAGATCCAGACGGGAAACGTCAAAATTATTCACGAAATAGAACTAGGGGTCTACCAGAAACTGATCGAAAAGATGTCAACATTGGTCCACGAGAAAATAAACAACAATTATCCCACTTATCCTTTCCTCCTACAAGAATTATCCCAGCTACAAAACCTTTTATCTCGCCTCCAACCCCATAAAAGTAAACGGTCACTAGACTTCATTGGAAGCGCTTGGAAATGGATAGCTGGTAATCCTGACCATGATTACGACTTCATAATTCTAAAAGATAAGATTGACAATATGCTAGTAAACAATGATAAGCAAGTAATAATAAATAAAGTTTCAATAAATCGAATCAAAAGGTTAAGTAACATAACGAATGAAATATTAAAAAAATTAAAAAATAATAAATTATTTGAGATTGACCTTGTTTCAGTCACTCAATACAAAATCAAACTACTTAAAGAAGAGCTCTTGAATATCGAGTACGCCATACTATGGGCAAAAAGTAAAATTACTAATCCCTTCTTGTTATCCACCAGAGAAACTGATATTGTAAAAAAATTATTAGAAAGGGAGGAATTTCCATATAAAAATACAGACGAAGCCCTAGAATTTGCAGACATAAAAATTGCTACAAATCAGAGCACAATTATTTATATTATTAGCCTTCCGAGTACCAATTCAGAATTATGTGAAACACTTCTTGTAAAACCAGTAAAACAGAAAAATTATATTAATAAAATAAAGTTTGAAAATATATTAAAATGTAATGAAAAAACATACGGAATAAATCCAGCCTGTAAAACCTATAACAGTATATCAATATGTAATAGAAACAATTTAGTAGATTTAAGTGAATCATCATGCGTGCCTAACCTATTACGAAGTACCCCGTCGAACTGCACTAAGACAAACAATCACCACATACTAGATGTGGAAGAGATTCTACCCGGTATATTACTTCTAAACGATTTTAATGGAACCCTTCAAGCGAACGATGAACTTCTTAACTTAACGGGAACATTTATCATCAAAATTCGGAACTCCTCAATAACCATAAATAACAAAACATTCGAGTCCAAAATAGCATCAACTTACAAACCTTTGCCAGCCCTTGCACAACCAGTATCCAACGTAAATAACTTCGAAGAACTTCTCTCAATGGAGATGCTAAGAGAATTACACGTTAATAACACAGAAATTATCAAGCGCCTGAATACCAAGCATCAAACCCACATGTTTGCCAACATAGGAGTACCTCGGAAACGGTTAAGTGCAAACCGCATAAGTGCAAAACGCGTTTGAGTGCTACACTATTGAAAACCCCTTGCCAATATAAAACATTTTGGTACAAAAATGTTTTCGTAAGTGCAAAACGGATAAGTGCAAATTCTTCGTAAGTGCACATTATTTTCATTATTAGTTTTTAGAAAAAACACAAATTGTGTTGACACAACATAAATATATATCTTGGAGCCTGAATGTCAGCTAACAGCTAGTCCTCTGAATGTCAGTTGACAGCTCAACAATCGTCTGTGTCTATATTGCAGTGACTGTCAAGGTTTGTTTAACTCTTAAAATTTATTGGTCTTTTTAATGTTTATATCAAAATGTAGATGGATTCACGCAAATTAAATTGCCTTTCGGTTAGTGAAAAACTTAAAGTTATCCATGCAATTAAAACCGAAAAAAAGGGAAGAAAAGAAATCGCCTCTCAATACGGCGTTGCAATCTCCACCATTTCACGAATTTTGAAGGACCAAACTAAATTAGAGGAAATAGCATCTGAAAATGGAAATACCAAAAGAAAAAGGTTTAAAAAAGGTAATTTTGAAATTGTGGATGAGGCTGTTGCTGTGTGGTTCAAACAGATGCGGTCGAAAGGTTGTCAAGTATCTGGACCATTGATTCTCGAACAAGCCAACAAATTTGCCGTTCAGTTAGATGTGGATTTTGAACCAAATCCAGGTTGGCTGTCTCGTTGGAAGCTAAAAAACAACATTCAATTTTACAAATCCCGAGGAGAAAAACTTGCTGCTAATGAACCTGCAGCAGCATTTTGGACTAAAAACGTTCTCCCAGGATTTTTACAAAGATATTGCGAAAACGATATATTTAATGCCGACGAATCAGCATTGTTTTATAGAGCCGCACCATCAGGCACGATGGCTTATAGGGGCGAAAATCCATTCGGAGGAAAAGTTGACAAAAGTAGAATAACGTTATTATTTTTCTGTAATATGAGTGGCACTGAAGGCGATATAATTTCCATTGGAAAATTTAAGCAACCACACTGCTTCAGGGGAAAAGAGATTCCAATAAAATATTATTTTAATTCAAAAGCTTGGATGACAGCAGACGTTTGGTTCAAAATATTAAAGGAATTAAACTCTAAAATGGAGAAGAAAAACAGGAAGATACTTCTATTTGTCGACAATGCTTCTTGCCATAGATTAAAAGAGAACTTTGAAATTCCCAACATAGAACTTGTATTTTTACCAGCGCGTACAACGTCGCTGATCCAACCACTTGACCAATTGATTATTAGAAGCTTCAAGGTTTACTTTTTACATTTTAAACAAATGTACAAATACTAAAACTTCAAGTTTTTTTCACAGGCTCATTACCGTCACCAAATTGTAAGACAACAAGTACTGGCAGTCGAAAAGAACATCAGTTTAAGTGATTTCGCAAAATCAATTTCCATTTTAGATGCGTTAAAGATGGCAAAAAGAGCTTGGTGTTAGTCACACCTACGACAAAGAAAAATTGCCTCAAAAAAGCAGGTTTCCTAAAATCGACAGATGTCGATGAAGAGGAAGAAGTTGATGAAATGCTAGGAATTCCAGCCGATATAAGAGATGAGTTCTCTCAATTATTAGACATTGACGAAAATGAAATATGCTTTGGAGAACTTACCGATGCTGACATATGTAATGAAGTTAGAAATGACGGTCATGTTGAGGTTGTATCGGAAGAAGTTGATCATGTAGAAGAAATACAAATTAGTCGCCAAAAAGCTTTACAATCTTTAGATATTCTTAGGTCATACATGAATCAAAACAATTTAAAGTGTGAAGATATTTTTGAAGAATTGGAAAACAAAATTTTTATTTCAATGGGTTCATTGGTTCAAACTTCCATCCATAACTACTTTACTTAGTAATGTACCTACACATTAACGGCCTTTAATATGAAGTAACTACATTACTTTATAATGAATATTTTTATTTACCATGTATTTACTAAAACTATAGTTATTGTATGTAAAAACTGCATACATAGCTTAGGTTTATGTGCATTACTGAAATGCAGGTGATATTTAAATGAATTTTGTATGTAAATGAATTAATTTGCAGTTCTTTTGTTATGTTTTTGTTTTGTTATTTCCTTTTTTACAATAAAAATATGGTTGTTTTACTGTGTAATATTCATATAAAAATGGTACTTTTTAGTTAAAATTAAGGAGTTTAAAAATAATTGCATAACTATGCAGTGTGCTCTTACGGATTTCTGCACAAATGTGCACTTACATATAAGTGCAAAAATGTGCACTTACGTATAAGTGCAAAAATGTGCACTTACGTATTAGTGCAAAAATGTGCACTTATAGATTAGTGCACAAAACGGATAAGTGCACACAAAATAGTGCCCGATGAGGTGTGCACTTATCCGAGTGTTTACAACAGTAACCATACTTATCCTGCTTATCGCAATCAAGATCTTCTGGTTGAAGAGCATACCACAAACAAAGATTGTCAACGAGATCCATGAACTACAACCGATAATAGAACCAACACCCACACCCAGAAATGCAGCATCCGTAGTCATTGGAATAGATGATATTCCACATCTCATAATAACAATACCATCAAACGAGGTCGTTTGATTTTTAAAGAGAGAAGAGTTAACACAGAAAACATTCCCATACTCCATCCAGCGCAGACCAGGCGCCGACACCCGAAACCTGCACGCGCAGCACTCAACGTCCAGCACATCAAAAAAATAGATATCAGAACTCAGACTGATATCGGAAACCTCTCTACAATTGCCGCATTCCTGCACGTACGATATGAGTAATCCATGAGATGTTTGTGTCTATATAAGATAGGATTAAGTTCATTTCTGTAGTTATTATACATCCGACTCCGAAGACGAACACGTCTTCGTAAATAAACGTTTTTTAAAAACACCTAAACAAAATGAATTTTTTTACTGGCGCCCGAGCTGCAGTGACACTTGTGTGAAAAACCACGAGCACCTGAGTATTGTGTGAAAAACCACTAGCACCTGAACATTGTGTGAAAAACCGCGATCAGAAGGGACCTTGTGCGTTAAATCGCGTTAAAATTAATTCAGTGAATAAATTAACTTACAACAAGAAGAATCCGAGCCTTAACTTGTAGTGAAAAATCCGCAAATAAAAAGGAACAACTCAGCTTGTTTTCTAAGTGACTGTGATATATCAAGAAGAATCCGATCCATTAGTAGTGAGTGGCAAAAAACAAAAAACTACGAGCAAAGAGGAACACATCGGCTTGTTTTAACGGAAAGCTGAACTTAATAAGTGCCCAAAAAATGTTGAAATTAGTGTAAGTGATAAAGAAACCAACATATATAAAAAAATTTTATGACAGTGTACCTAAGTGGAAAATTATATTAAGAATTTAAAAATATATATAAACATTTCAAAGAAATCAAGAAATAAAAAAAATTAAAGACATTAGTGCAGAAACCAATTAAAATTTTAAGAAATAAAAATTATTTCAAAGAAGGAAGAAGCAATTGAACACTAAGAAGGAAGAACCAATTGAAAATAAACACTAAGAAGGAAGAACAAATCGAAAATACTTAAGCACTTAAGTATACCTTTTATAAAATATTATACAAAATTATATTTTTTACATATTATATTCCTTTAAATTTTAACTTTAGTAAATAACAATACTCACTCGAACCATTTTAATTTTAAACTTAAGAATACTTAAAAAAATACATGACATTAAAATTGTAACAGAAAAAACACAAACATAAAAATGGCTACAATACAAGATGTAGTAGACCCATTGCAAGCCCAAATAACCAATCTTAGTGGATCAGTTAATGCTTCGTTGAAAGCAACTAATGATCTTCAAAAAGAATTTTTAAGGTCACAAAATATGGTTGAAATTAATGAACCGGAAATTTTGGCTAGGCTAGATTCCGGATCCCGTTAAGGAAATTCGATCCTTTAACGGTGACCCAACGAAATACTCATCATGGGTCAAATCGGTTAAAAATGTCTTGGACGATTATAAAATCATCAAAAGTAAACCTTTATATAGAGCAATAATCCGATCAATAAGACAAAAAATTATTGAAGAAGCGGATACTGCCCTAGTAGCGTATAATATCCCAGATGAGGACTGGCTAGCAATTAAAAGATGCTTATCTCTTCATTACGCCGATAAGCGTGATATACGTACGCTGGAATATCAACTATATTCTCTCTACCAAGGTAGAAAAACAATTGATGAGTTCTTCGGTGATGTTAATCACCAACTCACCTTAATAATAAATAAAGTACAGACGGAATGTCTGAGCCATGAAACAATGGCAATTATAATTGAAGGGCATCGTAATAGAGCCCTAGACACGTTCTGTCAAGGCTTATCGCCATCAAAAGCCCTCGTTCTTTACCAGAAGCATATTCAGCTTGTCTGGAACTGCAAAAAATGAATTACAGAGCAAATAATTTTACTAGAAGTAACCCTTCTAACCCCATCGTCGTTCCACACAATTCACTCGTACCACCGGTACCACCCCCAAGAAAACCTCATAATATGCCGAATGCACAACCAAGGCAATATCAACTCCCACATATATCCCAACAACAAAAAAACATGATCTATTCACACGGACATAGACCACCACAACATACATATACATACAGACCAGTACAATTCCAACGACAATTAAAACCTGAACCGATGGATGTAGATCATAGCATTCAAACAAAGCAAGTGAATTACATGAACCGTCCGCAACAATTTACGCAACCGAACCAAGAAATATATCAACAACAACATCAATACCAACATCCACAACAAAATCAACAGCAACAGCAGTACAAACGAATGGGATCAAATAATACCATTCCATCATCCAGCCCACCAAAACAACAGAGAGTCTATCAAACAGACGCTGTTCAAGCAAATGATATAGAAGGCTACGAGGCAACACTAAACGAAGAATTTGAAGACGTTGATGAATTAACAGGACAGGAACTAAATTTTTTAATGATCGGATTAGCGGAACACCCTACATAAAATATCGCGCACCCAACGGAAAGACGTTGAACTTCCTAATAGACACCGGACCGGAGCAAACAACAATTTTATAAAACCAGAACATACAGCTAAACAAATACATTTAGACAGACCATTTTATGTAAATTCGGTAGGAGGAAAAGTAAAAATTGAAAAATCAGCTTCAGGGAAGATATTCTCAACATATGGAAACGACATATTAATCAAATTTTATGTATTACCATCCCTAACCTCCCCATATAATGCCCCAATTTGGATTGTACCTAAGAAATCTAGTAAAGATGGTGAAAGAAAGTACAGAATGATTATTGATTACAAAAAGCTAAACACAGTCACAATATCGAATACATACCCAATACCCGACATAACAACAATCTTAGCGAATCTTGGAGAATCAAAATTCTTCACCACAATAGACTTAACGTCAGGTTTCCATCAAATACCAATGAAAGAAAGTGATATAGAAAAAACAGCTTTCTCAACCCTTAACGGGAAATACGAATTTTTAAGATTGCCCTTTGGACTGAAAAACGCTCCAGCAATATTTCAATCTATGATAGATGATGTTTTAAAAGAACATATAGGCAAAATATGTTATGTCTACATTAACGACATAATAATATTTAGTAAAACTATCGAAGATCACCTTTCACATATTCAGTTAATTCTAACTAAACTCAGTAAACAAATTTGAAAGTTAATCTTGAAAAAACAGAATTTCTTGAAACAGAAATAGAGTACTTAGGTTTTATTTTTAGATATTATACAGATTGATTTTATTTCGTTAAATATACATTTGGTTTGTTATCGCACATTTTACAGAGATTTGATAAGATATATCTTTCTACTGAAACATTATTTATTCAATTGAAAATATAAAGGAGACAAAAATAGATAGTTTGGAGGAAACACGAAAAAAAACCTCCAATTTAAATACAAAAAAATAAACAAATAAAAAAAATAAACAAATAAACAGATAAACAAATAAATAAATTAATAAAAAAAAAAATAAATAAATAAATAACTAAATAAATAAATAAATAAATACATAAATAAATAAATAACTAGATAAATAACTAAACAAACAAAAAATTAATAAATAACAAATAAATAAATAGAAAATTTCAAAATATGTAGTAAAGGAATTTAGTCCTTATAAAATTAAAAAAATAATCCCGCGCGAGTCTTTGATTCGCGCACCACTGGGTTATTAAATAAAAGTACAATTTACGTTATAATAAGTCTTCTCTTTATTACTCGCCAACTTCCACTGACTACAATTATTATTTTACCTAACACCTAAACTTCCTTGGCCTTGGTTCCCACGCAGGCCCATCGTCGTACACTCGCCCCTGGAGCATGTAATGTGATCTCAATGATTATGCGGCACATAACGGATGCGCGTGTAGGAATGAATTGCGGCGCTTGCACTTTTATATCGACAGGTGAACAGACGATCGTGTTAACTGCCGCCCCTTTAAATATCTGCGTCCCGCAGATCTATTGCTGAGCATGTGGAACAGCTCAGATTACTGGTAGGTTGTTGAACGTCCACTGGGCGTTGACCTGAGCGTTGAGCTGGGCGAGGAATGCGCTTCCGGCGAAAGGACAAATTGAGCTCCGGGATGTTGACTTTTCCGTAGATCTTTTTCCAGAGTAGGCAGATGGCGATGACTATGACTATGGCGATAAAGATTTCTGTAATGATAGAAGAATTAAGGTTTCCTTTTAAGGTTTTGATATGTTTAATGTTCTTGACACTGATATCGTGCACAAATTCCAGGTTAGGCTTAACCCTTTTGCTGGTTACGTTGGCCAGGACAGCAGGAAGCGCTTGTAGACTTGAAGAGGACCTGCTGAAGTATGTCTGGTCCTTGATGGTTACCGTGTCATTGTCCAGTTGGATGAGATATGTACCTTCTAGAGGAATAGAAGAATTTTTATTTAAAATTGAACCATTAAAGTTCGTCACGAAGATTGTATTTTCCCCAATAAGTTTGATGACCTCTTCGTTAGTGCTTCTGAAGTCGCATGCTGCGGTGCCGCCCTTAAGGATCCTGGGTAGGCATGTGTCTTCTGCTAGTTTCTTCAAGACGCTACTTTCGCATACCGATGTGTTCCCTATGCTGAAGCAGTCACCCTTGAGTCCGTAAGTCATGTCGTGATTAAGTAAGAGTTTCGTATAGTCCAAGTCGATTTGTCTCCCGTCCTTGATTGCCGCACGAGAGTTTACCAAATGGAAAATGTTGGTCCCAACCTTAGGGATTGCTAGGACATACAGCAATAGGGTTCCATTGCTATATACAGAGGGCCGTCCATACTCCACTGCCTCCACGAAGTTTTGATAGGGTAGAGTTTCCAGCTCGTTGATGATCGTGTTTATCTCCTCAGAGTCTAATATGTTGCTATTAACTATTCCGGTCTTGGCCATTTGACAGGCCCTAATTACTTCGTTTACCCCTTCTTTCAGTATAAGTACTTTGTTAAGCAAGTCGTGTCTTAGTCTTTCCGCTTCCCCCTCTTCTACGGCGTTGTTATAGCCATCGATTATTCTATTAACCCTGTTCATAACTTCATGAGTCGCCTCAAAAAGTTGTTCGTTAATTTTGTATTTGTCGTTGTTGTTGTCAATTATGTCTGCTTGCGTTTGTAAGAGTTTGTCCCAGTCAGTTGCATCGGGGGAACCTGCCAGCCATTTCCAGGCACTACCTATCCAGTCGATAGATCGAGGCTGTCTCGATTTTGGTTCGCCTAGTTCTTTTAATCGGTCCTTTACCTGGTTTAGATGGTAGGTTAAAATCAGTCGCATTTCCTGATCTGCTACATGCTTCGCGGCCAATTGCTCGGTTTGTTCGAGGAGCACGTTATATTTCTTTAGGTCAATGACGTGGATTAGCTTAAAATAACCATTTATTACCCAAGCGTTGCCTTCCTTAATGGTCACGATTGGTGACTTGTATTCGAAAATGTGCAGGGCCTGCACGGAAACCAAAAAAGCTAGACTGCAATATAATTTTCATTAATTTCATTACTATATTCATTACTTTAGATACAGGATTGGACTTAAATAGTAAGTTAAAAGTAAATTTCTTATTTTAAGTAGAGGTTTTTAGTTTTTACCTTTGAATAGGTTTTTTATTCGTTTCCCTTTCCCTTCTTCTTTTTTTATTTTTATTTTTTGTTAATATTTTTAAGGTGAGTTTTGTGAATTCTCTTGCCACTAGTTGTCATTATAGTAACACGATTGTCCTTTGCGACAATTTCTTTTCGGTATAGTGGTTTCCCTTAATACCTTTCACGGCCGCATACACTACCTCACCCTCGTAGTACTTCCTAGGCGCATTCCTTTTCCTATTTAACCTAACATTCCTAGCTTCGATGTTTCTTCTGATGATCCCCCTCAGGTCTTTGTTGATTTTGGACCGAATGTTTAAAAGATTTTGGTAGTTTACCCTCTGGGATCTATTGAAGAAGACGTCGGTAGGTTTTCGTTTAGTCACAGAATGTATGGAGTTATTATAGCGATCTACAGCTATGTCGACAAGCTCTTTAACCTTAAGGTCCGGGTTTTCAACCCTGAGACACCGGTAGATCTCTAATATTGTGGAATGGACCCTTTCTATTTGCCCATTCACCTCGCTTCGGTAGGAAGGGGTCAGGTAGAGCTTGACACCTAGGGTTTTAATAAAGTTCAACACTATCGGGCTAAGGAACCCTCTTTCATTATCCGTGACAAGGATTTGGGGCACCGTGAAATAGTGTAAGATTTTGATCAACTTTGATCTAATATAGATGGATGATTTTTCCTTAATATGGAAGAACTTCGAAAATTTGGAGAATTTGTCGATGACAGTCAGGAATTTCTTATTTTGAATTTCCATGATATCCATGTGGAGAATCTCACATGGATATTTGGGGAAGGGTG
Source organism: Rhingia rostrata (assembly GCA_949824845.1). Lineage (NCBI taxonomy): Eukaryota > Metazoa > Arthropoda > Insecta > Diptera > Syrphidae > Rhingia > Rhingia rostrata. The sequence goes on from OX463759.1 coordinate 29,289,228, forward strand.
TCGATTGGAGTTCAGGGGTCAGGGGGTGTCGGTCGTATTTGTTTAAACCGCAGACCTCGCATAAAGCGGCGAACCTTCTGACCTGATACATCATCTGCGGGAAATAAAATTTTTCCAGGATCTGTTCCCTGTTTTCTCTAGGAGCGCGATGAGCTCTCCTATGTTCTCTTTCTATTATTGTGTGTCTGCGGTCTTGATTGGCGACGTCTTCGACAATTCTCTGGGTGATTCGTATCCTGTAGTTGCTAAAATTCTGTAAATAAACGTCTTGTAACAGGCCAAGGTACCTTTCCGGTATCTTTATACCGTTTACTACCCTTGGGTTAAGTTTCTCCCTCAACACTTCCACAAGATTTTCCCGACATATCCTGCTTATAGAAATATAATGACGATGGTAGCCGGGGTGCGGCTCTTCGTGTGAACGCAGGTCGATACCAATCTTAAAAATCAATTGATTCCTGAAGACATTGATTGGGGCCTCTACGTGTGGTATGAGGTCTGAGCTGTCCTGGTCGGCACTATGTGCAGTGCAGGATTCTGTGTCGCTACCAGAGAGTTCACAATGGCCTTCTTCAGCCGTACCCGTCCGGGAGCCCCCACTTGCGGTCTCTGTGACCTCATCCGAAGGTGAGTTGGATTCTGCCTCGCTAGCAGTTTCGGTACTGGTGCCGGATAAATGGTTTATTTCTACCTCTAGTCGTGAAAGAGCATCAGCCACAAAGTTTGATTTACCGGGAGTGTAAATCAACTCGTAGTTGTACTCTTCAATCCTTGCCTTCCAACGCTTAAGCTTAGCGTTGTGGTTCCTATTGCTCAAGGCAAATGTTAAAGGCTGATGGTCGGTGAAGATTTTGATTTTTCTGGCTCCATACAGATAATTTCGCAAATTATCGAGAGCCCAGACTATGGCGAGCATCTCCTTTTCATTAGTCGCGTAATTCTCTTCTGTTTTGTTTAAAGAGCGGGAGATGTATGCCACAGGCCGTTCCTTACCATGCTCACCCTGAGATAATACGGCACCGATGGCATAGTCAGAGGCGTCCGTTGTCAAATTAAACCCTTTATCAAAGTCGGGAAAGGCCAGGACATCCGCAGACGTAAGTAACTCCTTTAGAGCTTCAAATGCCCTAATTGCATCGTCGTCGAGGGAGACTGGCACGTTTCTAGATTGGTTGGCCCTAACATTCGAAAGATTCCCACGTGTTATATTGGTAAGGGGTTTAGCGATTTTAGCATAGTCCTTGATGAACTTCCTGTAATAGGAGGTTAACCCGAGGAAGCTCTTTAGTTCTTTTAAGTTCTTTGGAGGAAGAATGCCTTCGATGGCCTTAACCTTCTTCCTGTCTGGGAGAATGCCTTCCGGGGTAACTAGATACCCAAGGAACTCAACGCTAGTGGCCATGAAGCTGGTTTTCTCCAGATTTATTTTAAGTCCGGCCTCATTTAACTTGGAGAAAACGGTTTCGATGTGTTTCAAGTGTTCCTCCTCAGATTTGCTAAAAACGATAATGTCGTCTATATACACATAGCATACCTTTCCAATTAATTCCTTGAGAACATCGTCTATCATCCTTTGGAAGATAGCGGGAGCATTTTTGAGTCCGAAAGGAAGTCTCAGATATTCGTACTTCCCATTCATGGTTGAGAAGGCAGTTTTTTGAATATCTTTCTCGTTCATCAATATTTGATGGAATCCTGAAGTCAGGTCGAGAGTTGTGAAGATTTTTGCATCTCCGAGACTGGCAAGAGTGCTATTAATATCCGGAATGGGGTATGTGTCAGGAATGGTTACAGCGTTTAGACGCTTATAATCAATCACCATTCTATATTGTTTCTCGCCGTTGGGTTTCGGCTTCTTAGGAACAACCCATATTGGTGAATTATATGGGCTGTTCGAAGGACGGATAAAGTTTTCCGACAGGAGCTCCTTAACCTGTCGCTCAACTTCATTTCTCATGCAAGCTGGGTAAGGGTAACTTTTAGAATATATAGGTTCATCCGTGTTGGTACGGATTGCAGCTCTTACACTGGTTTTTATCATTTCGTTGCCCACTGGACCAAAAAGACTATCAAATTTACTGCAAATCTCTTGCAATCGGGATTTTGCAAGTGCTGTGATATTTCCGCACAAGGGTAATATGTGGTTGACCGCGCTGGAAGCCCGGTTCCTTAAGGTTATAATCCTATTGGACATTATAGTTAGTGTATTTTTTTCCCTATCGATGACCGCTTTTAGCTGCTTGAGCGTGTCATCACCAATTATCCCATCAAACGAAGTCAAACCTGGAAGAATGAAGAATGTGACTTCAAGTTCACAACCCAGATCACGAAAGAACTTCCCACTTGTTTTACCGTCGATGCGAATCTTCCCGCCGGGACTATTCACAAAAAATTCATGTTGGACAGGGTCAGGACACGGAACTAGATTTGGCCTAATAAAATTCTTATTAGCTCCGGTGTCCACTAGAAAATTCAAAATGACCCCATCCCGCGTAACATACTCTAAGTATGGTACGCTGGAAACGAGGCACCTTGCATAAAATTTTCCGGCGATGGTTCCTCGTAGGGTAGGATAGCGGCTTCCGCTTCTTCCTGCGTGTCAGGGCCGACAGATTCTAAATGGTATAATCGCTGTTGTTTGCGCGGGTTGTAATTGTCGGACCGCGGTTCCCTTTTGAACCTGTTGTTGGGCCTATTCATGTAATTCACGTTCCTTGTCTGAACGGAACTATCCACCTCCATTTTGATCTGTGGTTTTGGAGCTGTTGGCCTCTGAGGTGGGCCTTGTTGTTGGAATCTTGAGTTCCCATATGGATATGGCCTTTGACCAAAGTTGTTCCTTGCTACCAGTGGACCGTCGAAGTTTCCGGGGGTCCCTACACTATTCCTGAAGTTATGGTTGACAGGCGAAGTTATCGTGTTAGGGCCCCTCACGTGCAACGAGTTGGTCCTGAAGTTTAGGTTCTGCATTTCCAGGCAAGCTGAATATGCCTCTGGTAGGGTTCTCGGCCTTTGGATGATCAGAAGCCTTGAGAGGTCCCCACTTAGTCCACGAATGAACACGTCTAGTGCTCGATTCCTGTATGTTTCCACCAAGGCGTTCATTGTCTCGGTGGAGTAAACCTCAGCCCTGATTTTACTTATAATCAGGGAAAACTGATGGTTTACAGTTGCATAGAATTCGTCGACTTTTGTATTACCTTTGGTCAATTGATTAAGCTGATGTTCCAATGTTCGTATGTCCCTTTTGTCGGCGTAGTGGAGTGAGAGGACCCTTTTCATCTCCACCCAATCATCATCGAACACATTATAAGATACCAGGGCAGAGTCAGCCTTGCCTCTGACCTTCTGCCGGATGTGTTGGAGTATTGCCCTGTATATGGGCTTACTACGAACTATTTCGTAGTCCTTCAACACAGTCTCGACACTGTGGACCCAGGAAACGTAGTGGATAGGATTTCCATCGAAGGTCTGGAGTTCCTTGACGGAGATGTCCTTTAGGTTTTGTCCTTTAGGTCTTGTTCATTTTTCGGACCTTGTAGTGGTTCTACTTGTTCCGTTAAGGGAATGGGGATACCTGTCAAAGTTGTCTGTTCCAGGACAAGGATACGATTTCCTATCGTTCCCAACTGGCTGTTCACGGAATTAATTATCCCTTGTGAGCTGGATTGCTCCATCCTACCAATTCGTGTTTCCAGGCCTCGAAGTTGTTCGAGGACGGAGTTGACCGCCCCCGTGAGGTGTGTAACCGAATTCTTAAGCTCATCCATTCTTATATCTTAAAGCGATTGAGAGTGTGGATAAAGGGGTGTTTATTAAGATATGCGAGTGCGAGTGAATAAATTTTTTTATATACTAAATAGACAAGTAGTGGCAGAGTTTAACTCGTAATTGATTAATACAGAATTTCTTAATTCGTTTTAAATTTGTTAAACATGGGTTTATATAAAGATTTTTCTTTTTAACCCTTTTATATCCTTAAAGTGTGGATTTTTCTTTTTTATTTTTTGATAAATTTGTATATTTCTTAGTTTTGATGCCTGCTAAGCGCTCTCTGTTTTAAAATTTCGGGGTAGCCACTGTCCTCACGGAAAGCTCGTATGCGCCCTTTTTAGTCGTTAATGCATGTATTTCTGCAGCGACCTACTAATGGTACGAGTAATTTCACACGGATAATTAGATTTAATTCTCAGTGAACCGGTCCCTTTTTTCAAGAGAGTTGGCCCCTAGGCATAATTGTTACAAATAATTTTTAAATCAAATAGGTAAGTACTCGTCAGTACATAGTAGCTGCTCAAGCAGTATATAATTTTTAAGTTATCACTTAATTGTTTCTTAGACTAAATCTTACTACAATCCTATAATTGTCAGTGACGTCTTCATCTTCTGCATATCTCCAATTTGCTCCTTGTTTGGATTCTGCGACGGTATTTCTTCCTTCAATGTAGGCAGCTGCCTTTTCCAATTCTCCTCGGGAAATTTATTGTAGTTTTTGCTTTTCGCAGATTTTCACTTATTGTTTTTTCCTTTTTTTTGTTTTTTTTTTATTTTTAGTTCATAGCATTTCGCTTGCATAAATTTACACTTATTGCTTTTCGATGTTCTTAGCACTTCGTTTTTCACAGATTTACACTTATTGCTTTTCTGTTCATAGCATTTCGCTTTTCACAGATTTAAACTTATTGCACTATTATTTCACTTTAATTCTTAATGCGTATTTGCTTTTTTACCGGACACTGACTCTGTCTTGATATCCTTTAAGTCAGGTCCCTGCTCGGGCGCCAGTAAAGAAATTTAGTCCTTATAAAATTAAAAAATTAATCCCGCGCGAATCTTTGATTCGCGCACCACTGGGTTATTAAATAAAAGTACAATTTACGTTATAATAAGTCTTCTCTTTATTACTCGCCAACTTCCACTGACTACAATTATTATTTTACCTAACACCTAAACTTCCTTGGCCTTGGTTCCCACGCAGGCCCATCGTCGTACACTCGCCCCTGGAGCATGTAATGTGATCTCAATGATTATGCGGCACATAACGGATGCGCGTGTAGGAATGAATTGCGGCGCTTGCACTTTTATATCGACAGGTGAACAGACGATCGTGTTAACTTATGTATATACATATATAAATGTTTAAACAAAATAATAAACAAATAAATCAACAAAAATCAGTCAAGTGGTATCACATATTTTGGTTTTGTTTTAATTCCAGAAGGGAATAAATATTTCACTCAAAGAGTGATAGATAAATAAATAATATAATTTGATTAAATAAACAAATAATATAATTTGATTTAAATAAATAAATAAATAAATAAGTAAATAAATAAATAATTAAGCAAACAAACACAATAAATAAAGTAATGCATAAATAAATAAATAAAGTAATACATAGTAAAAACACTAATAGATATATAAGTAAGAATATATTAGATGATTAAGAGCATTCAATAAATAAATAAATAACAAAAACAATTAATAATTAAAAAAACAACAAAAATTTGAATTACATGTTAATCGTGATTAAGTCATTAATAAGGGGGTTTTCAGTAAAACTACAGCGTTCTAGAAATTTAAGCCTTAGTTTATGTATCCTATTTGAAATCAATTCAACATTTGCTTTACAATGAACATCTAGAGTTGAATGATGCCATGGCAAATTCAACATCATTTTCAGTAACTTGTTTTGAGATACTTGCAATTTTTGTATGTGGAATTTCGAACAATTACCCCATACCTGACATCCATATAGCAAAATAGCCTGAAAAATTACTTTTTGAATGATCATTTTATTTTCGATTGAAAGCAATGATTTTCTATTTATAAAAGGGTATAACATCTTAATTGCAATCCCAACCTTTTTAATTGTCCTGTAGATGTGTTCATTAAACGTTAGTTTTGTGTCCAGATATATTCCCAAATAACGAACGGATGGCTCCCACTTTATGAAAGATCCATTGATCTGTAATTGATTATTTGGAAGAAAGCAGGGCTTTCTTTTTCGTGTGAAAAAGATAGCCTGCATTTTTCCTTCATTCAATTTAATCTTCCATTTGCTATAATAATTTTCCAATATTTTTATCGCATTTGTAAGGTTCCTCTCAATATTGAGAGCGAATAAATGAGAAGAAAATATGGCAGTGTCATCTGCAAAAATTGCAGTATGACATTCAGGCAAATTTGGAAAGTCTGATGTATACAGATTGTACAAAATTGGACCAAGAACTGAGCCTTGTGGCACACCCGAGTCGAGACATCCAGGATATCAGAGGAAAACAATAAGAAAAAATAATTACACTGCTGAGATTATAAAAGAAATATTAAAAACAGAAATGAGATCAGATATCGTAAACGGATTAAAAGCTCCAGAAAGTGTAATGCAACTTATACAAGAAGTTTATAAGCAAGATTTTGGAAGAAACTTAAAAATACGACTCACACAAAAAATCGTAACAGATTTAATAGATTAAGAGCAAATTTTGGAATTAATTCATCAAGAACACAGAAAAGCTCACAGATGTATCAAGGAAAATAAAGAAAAAATATTACAGAACTTTTACTTCCCTAATATGAATGCAAAGATTAGAGGAATTTTACAGAATTGCAAGATATGCAAAGAAAATATATACGACAGACATCCAACATGAAAATAATTACAAAGTACACCAATCCCTCAGTACCCAACTGAAATAATTCATATAGATATAATGGAACTAGATGGACAGTTATTTCTTACTTCAATTGATATATTTTCGAAATTCGCCAAATTATTTTCCATAGAGAACAAATCTGCAATTTACCTAAAGGATAAAATATTGGAACTTATGCACTATTATACTACACCGAAACTGCTAGTAATGGATAGAGATAAAGCCCTTACTAGTGCAATAATAACAGATTTCTTGTCAAATCTATGAATAAATATTTATTTGACACCTACACATAGAAGTGAAGTCAACGGTCAGGTGGAAAGAGTCCACTCAACAATTCAAGGAATAATAAGATGCATACAAAAGGAATACAACTCATCTCCAATAAAGGAACTAGCATTAATAGCAACAGACAGATATAATAATACAATTCATTCAACAGTAAAAGATACACCGGCTAATATATTTTTCGGAAGAAAACCATCAAAATCTCTAGAAGAATTATATAAAGCTAGACAAGAAACAAACATAAAAACTAAAAATCTAATAGAAAGAATTCAGAAACAAAGATTAAGCTATGAAAATAAAAACCGTCAAAAACCAAATAAATATAAAGCAGGAGACATTATTTATGTAAAAGCCCCCGGTAGGAAAGGGAAATTAAAGCAAAAATATACTAAAGAAATAGTAAAAGACGATCATAGGGTAACAATAACAACAATGACAGGAAGGAAAATTCACAAAGCCAACATAAAAAACGATTGAATCTATTTGTTTTCCAGATTAATATTCATCTGCATGGCATCAACATTTGCAGACTTCAACATATTCGAATACAATGACTCTCCAATGATTTCAATAAAAATGGGACAAGGAAAAATTATTGAAGGAAACTTTAGGATTATACACATCATAAATCTCACAGATTACATTACCGTCCACAAATCATCTATCTTAACTATTGAAGATAAAATAGATAATTCTTGGTCAGTTAAAAAACAAATCGTATATCTACAAAATAAAATAGAGAAAGAACTTGAGATACTATTACCCCACCGTAATAAAAGATCCATTAATTGGATTGGATCCGCATGGAAATGGATTGCAGGAGCACCCGACTCCTATGACTTGGACGAAATAATAAATAGACAAAATGAACAAATTAAGAACAATAACCAACAATACATAACAAATAGAGACATACTAACGAGTACAAATAAAATGATAGATGATTACAAAATCATTTTAAAACAAATAAGTAAAACCCCCAAAGAAAACTTCGCACAATCTATGTTCAATAATTACTCATGTTAAAAGAAGAACTAGAGGATATTACGAATGCAATACATTGGGCCAAAAAAGGCATTATTAATTCTAAACTCCTTAACAAAAAGGAATTAACACAAATTCTTAACGAAATAGAAAGTTTACCATACGGTAACGATGCAGAAGCATTGAATTATGCAACCCCCTCGGTAGCAGTCAAAAATGAACTAATTCTTTACATTATTTCTTTACCCATTACATACAACCATTTAAAAATAAGACCTGTTACAAATAACCACAAACAAATTTCTATTCTTTATAAAGATCTATTGGTTGACAGAAACGAAATATATGGCTTAACACAAAAATGTTTGGAAATTCAAAAAGTATTAATATGTAGATCAGATGAAATAAAAAAATTATCAAAAAAATCATGTATTTCAAATTTAATAAATTCAAGGGATGCAAATTGTACACACATTTATAATACTAAAACAAAAATAGAACAAGCTACCGAAAATTTAATTTTTGTTGATAACTATTATGGACAATTGAATGACTGTCAGAATAAAACAAGAAACTTAAATGGTAGTTATATTATAAAGTTTTCTAATTGTTCGATTAATTTAGAAAATCAAAAATTCACATCAAAAGAAAATGTCAATTATATACCATTGCCAACAGTATTTAAAGCAGAATTAATCGAATCAGATATAAAAATAAACGTTGATCACCTTCACTTAGAAAATATTAAACAGATTAAAAAAATTGAAACTATCAGTACACACTCCCTAACAAATAATATCATATTATATATTTTGGTAATAATTATTACAATTATAATTTTTGTAAATGTAATAAATGTAAATGTAAAAACAAAAAAATTACAATTTTTAATACACAGTCAAAAAAGAAAATGTAGAGTTAAAAGAATACCCTGAAACAAAATTAAACAAAAATATATTTGTAACCTTGAAATAAAATCTATATTTTTCGAGGACGAACAATTTTTAAGAAGGGAGGAGTTACGTACAGATCAAATTACAACATTGTGTGTGCATTTCTTATCTATTTTGCACACACAGTCATTTTTTGCTTACCAAACAACTCAATTCAATTCAATACTTTGTAGTATGATAATAAACAACAATAATAAGAGGTAACAGACAGAACCATCTCACAATGATCAACAAGACAACAAGATCATCACAATGAGATGTTTGTGTCTCAATACTTTGTAGTATGATAATAAACAACAATAATAAGAGATTAACAGACAGAACCATCTCACAATGATCAACAAGATCATCACAATGAGATGTTTGTGTCTATATAAGATAGGATTAAGTTCATTTCTGTAGTTATTATATATCCGACTCCGAAGACGAACACGTCTTCGTAAATAAACGTTTTTTAAAAACACCTAAACAAAATAAATTGTTTTACTATGTAAGTTAACACAATTTACGTTCGCCGGCAACATTCCCATACCCCATCCAGCAGACCAGATACCGACACCCGAAACCGCGCAACATCCAACATCCGAAACTGCACAATAACCAAATTCCTGCACGTACGACACTGTGTAATGCAAGAGTACCTGTAGGAACACATCGCCGCCGTTAGGTTAAGAATAGTATTTAAGCCGTAGATTTTAAGAAAATGTAATTCAGTTCTAAGATAGGCAGAATCGCTGCCAGTTTATTTAATAAAGTTTTTTTTAAGACAAATTAATTTTAGTTTATTTAACTGGCGCCCGAGCAGGGACCACAAGAGTCGGTTCGTGTTAAAACTAAAAGGTCCCTTAAGTAGCGACATAGTGCGCTAAAGTAGTGATAATTCGGCAAAAGACAGTACGTGGCGCAAACGAAGACTCTCTGTGGTCAACAGTGTGTGATCAAGTTGTTGGTGAAAAAAAAAAACTAAAGGGCCCCCTAGTAGCCGCTGCAGCTGAAAACTCGGAGCGGAGGAACGGGAAGCGACAAACGCTAGCCGCATCAGCAGATCAAAACCAGGATATCGATGTATCTCAAGTGGTTTATAGCGTAAGAATAGCATTAATATAGTATAAGAAGTGAAACAATTTATTGAAAAAGAAAACTAGTTACATAGTACTAATATAGTATAGTAGTATAAGAAGTGAAACAGTTTATTGGAAAAGAAAACTAGTATATTAAGCAATCTTATTAATTTTCAACCTTGACCCTACAGTAATGGCTAACAATCCGCAAGAGGAAGTTCAGCCTATTCAAATAAGTGACAGTGCCAATAACTCATTCCAGTCAACCGCGTCCAATAGCAATCCTCAACGGACCAACGCTAATCCATCCAATACCCGCCAAAACATTCAGACCACACCAGATTTCGATTCTTTAATATCTTCGATTATCCACCGAGTCCTAGAAAGTCAAGGACGTGAAATTATTCAGAACATAATTAACCCCAATGCAAACCAATTCGCTGGTACAAACCAGGCTATTGCTCCAGAGCACCGAGATAGGTTAAACGAATTAGATAGCATACCGGATGTAGTCCGATGTTTGAAAGATTTTGCAGGAGACCCAGGAGAGTTCAGCTCCTGGAAGAAAAGTGTGGATAGGATATTGCAAATATATGAACCCCTCAAAGGAACGCCCAAGTATTTTGGAATTTTAAGCGTTATACGCAATAAAGTAATCGGAAGTGCCGACATCGCTCTAGAGTCTTATAATACGCCTCTAGATTGGACATATACACTGCCCGACAACCGATTAGCACACCCTATGCACCGCGTCTTTGGAGCTTAATATCAGGAAAACGAATAATGCTTTTAAGATGAATTTTTTTGTCAATAAAAGAATATAAAATTATAAAGAAGAATAAATTATATCTGGGATATAACCTTTATTAATAACATTTTAAATGAGTTTAAACAAACTTAACATACAAAATTAACTTTTATTTTTGCGACATTTGATTAGCACAGTCACTTAAAAATAAAGAATAAGAAAAGAAAATGGACACGTAAGAAATTCAATTTATTTCAATAAATTTCAATTTATTTTTCAACATTAATTTCAATATTCTCGAGCTTATTTTTAGAAGAATTAGTAATGTGTTGAGCCTCCACGATTAAGAATGACTTCGTACATCCGGTTGGGTAAGGATTCATATAATTTTGTTAAATAGTTCAGTGAAATAGCCTCCCAGGAGCTTTTTATGCCGTCAATTAGTTCAGCTTCGGTTGAATATTGCCTGCCGGACTCGTACACCTTGCGTGCTAACCATCCCCAAACATTTTCTATAATATTCAGGTCGGGCGAGTATGGCGGCCAAGTTAGCAATTCCACTTTTTGGCTATCAATCCAGGACTTTACAATCCTCGCCGTGTGGATAGGTGCGTTATCCTGCTGGAACTTCCATTTCAAGGATCCAAAAATATCCTTGATTGCAGGGAAAGCCGTTTTTAGTACATCATTGTACGCAGTGGCATTCATTCGAGTACTTAAAAATTGCAGCTCTATGGTACCATAGTATGTAACAGCTCCCCAGACCATAACACCACCGGCACGGCTGTGCAATCGATCTAAAGTGTGCTCTTCCTTTCTGAGATCATGAAAGTAGTAAGCATAGCCATCAGGACCCTCCAAATTGAACTTTTTTTCATCCGAAAACACTAAACGCTCCCACTCCTTGGTCCAGGTCATATTCGATCGACAGAAATCGAGTCGTTGCATTTTTCGAAGTTGGTTTAGAGGTGGTTTTTTTTTTAATTTCAGACGTTTTATATGTTCAGCCTTCGAAATAACTCTTTGTACAGTCCGAACGCACCCTTTCACACCCGTTTTTTCTTTTATTTTGGCGGCCGAGTCGTGAGAATTAGATGCGTGCCTTAAAATAATTCGTTTGTCAGCGGCTGTAATTACTGAGGAGGGCCGAACTTTCATTTTTTTCCCATAGGTCTCCTCATTGCTTAAATATGAGGTAATAACTTTGCGGCTGCGTTTAATATTTTTCGAAATTTGAAGAATTGATAGACCGCACTCCCTGTAAGCCTTTATTTTGGCTTTTTCCGACTCATCCAACGATTTTGCTTTTCCCATTATTACTTTATTTAATTGATAACTGGTCACAATAAATAAATAATAATTTTAATCAGCCAAATACGACAAATGACACGCACAAATTGACACTAAAGCGAAAATGTGCTAATCGGCTGTCGCAAAAAAAATGCATGCATTTGTGCCTAACTGCAAAGAAAATAGCAGAACAAAATAACGGTACACTTCCAGAACTCATCGTTATTCTTGGAATGAGTAAAAATGATGAAGAATGAAGGAAACAAAAAATGAGGCTGAAACACATTCAGAGGTCTGAGTTAATTGCTTCTAAACTGTTAGGTGTGAGAGTGTGCTAATCGGTTGTCGGGCAGTGTATGTCCAAGTGCCTTGTCATGCACTATGCTGACAAACGCGATCTAAGCACACTAGAGTACCAGATGCAATCGATCGTTCAAGGCAATAACACTATCCAACGGTTCTATCATGTCGTATACTCCCATTTATCTTTGATACTAAATAAACTTTCTTGCATGGACATAAGCTCTGAGTCCATGCATTTATTAACTCAGACATACAGAGACAAGGCTCTCGATACATTCGTCAGAGGCCTTAAAGGTGATCTACCCCGATTACTGGGTATAAGAGAATGAGTAGATTTGCGTCAGGCATTACATTTGTGTCTAAAATTAGAAAACCAAAATGTCCGCTCTCACCAAACTCAAAGTACTCACCAATCATTCCACAAACAGATTCGAAATCCAATGCCACCGATTCAACAAAGACCCCCATACAATCCTAGACCTATGTATCAAACAAACAATCCTAGACCTATGTATCAAACAAATTACTCACACCAGTACAGGCAAGGCCCCCGTATAATCCTAGGCCCATGCCAAACAATTATCCAAACAACCAGTATATGGGCAATAACAATAGAAGTCCATACCAATATAACAATCAGTTCCAAAACAAATATCCCCAAAGGCCTCAAATAAAGGCAGAACCTTTAACTCAAGGACCTTCTGTACAACTTAGACAAATACACCAACAAAATAGAAACCAATTTCGGCCAGATACTAATATAGCAAGAAGCCACCCACAAAACTGTAATCAACAAAATTTTCATATGGAACCTTATGTTCAACCATTCGATGATCTAAATCAAAATGGTAATTTAAACGCAGAAACTCCTGAGATCTCTCAACAAAATGTTGATGAGCAGCCTGCTCAAAATGAATTGAGCGTTTATAACGAAGCAGCAGCTTCATTCGACGATACATATGAACAGTCAACAGATTTTATGGACACTAATTTTTTAGATTAACAGGCTTTTCGTTGCCATACTTTGAATCTCGCACGAAGAGCGGCAGAATTCTTAGATTCCTTATCGATACGGGATCTAATAAAAATTATATACAGCCTTCCCTTATAGAAACTCCAATAGAAAACGAACAATGTTTTCATGCTAGGTCAGTAGCAGGAAGCATTGAGGTAACACACCATACATATATTAGCCTTTTCGGTCTGCGTGACACAAAAATAAAATTCTTTTTGTTACCCTCTCTTACTCTTGGACACGATCGTTTGAAAGAACTATCAGCTGTAATCCATACCAGCCAAGACTGTATGACAATTCGAGATCAAATTAAGATCTACATCAGATACCAAATATCACAAGACGTTAACTCTATCAGCATTAGAACGAACCATATGTCTACGAATCAGAGTAAAGCAATACAATCCCTAGTAAAAAAAACTATCCCTTACTTTTCGATGAGCCGAATGAAAAACTAACTTTCGCAACTGCTGTCATAGGAGAAATTCGCACTACTAACGAAACCCCAATATATTCCAGGAATTATCCATACCCGATGTCACTTAAAGACGAGGTGGATAAACAAATTCAAGATCTCCTTCATAACGGGATAATAAGACCATCGCGGTCCCCGTATAACTCGCCCATTTGGATCGTCCCAAAAAAATTAGACGCATCCGGCGAAAAGAAATACCGCCTAGTTATCGATTATAGGAAACTGAATACGGTTACTATATCAGACCGGTACCCCATACCGGAAATCAACGGAGTTTTATCTCATCTTGGAAGCAATAACTTCTTCACAGTCCTAGACTTAAAAAGTGGCTTCCACCAAATTCTCTTAAAAGTGTCAGATATAGAGAAAACCGCTTTCTCAGTAAACAATGGAAAATATGAGTTTACTAGACTCCCGTTTGGGCTGAAAAATGCCCCTGCCATATTTCAAAGAGCCCTCGATGATATCCTTCGGGAACACATCGGAAAGATATGTTACGTCTATATAGACGATATCATAATATTCAGTCGAGACGAAGAAACTCATATAGAGAACATTCAAAAGATCTTCAAAACATTGGAAGAAGCCAAATTCGCATTTGTCGAGTTGGACCTTCACAACTCGACAAATGCGAATTCTTTAAGCGAGAAGTTGAATTCCTGGGGTTCGTCATATCTTCGAATGGCATAAAAACAAATCCAGCCAAAGTTGAGGCTATTGTTAATTTCCCGAGTCCTAAAACTCTTAAAGATCTTCGATCTTTTCTAGGATTATCTGGCTATTACCGCCGGTTCATAAAAGATTATGCAAAAATAGCAAAACCCCTTACAACTCTCCTAAGAGGAGAAAAGGGAAGAATATCCAAAAACGCTTCCAGCAAGCAGCTTATAACTCTCAATGAGGGAGCAGTAGAATCACTAACCAAAATAAAAAATGCTCTCGTTTCAAAGGAAATAATTCCTACATACCCTGATTTCACCAAAGATTTTCAATTAACTACAGACGCGTCTAATCATGCGATTGTCGCAGTACTCTCCCAAAATGACAGACCCATAACATTCATTTCCAGAACATTAAATAAATCCGAAGAACATTACGCCGCAAATGAAAAGGAGATGCTGGCTATAATATGGTCTTTACAATCACTACGAAATTACCTATACGGCAGAGCCGAAGTCAAAATATACACTGATCATCAGCCCCTAACCTATGCGTTAAGCAATAAAAACAATAACGCAAAGATGAAACGTTGGAAGGCGATATTAGAAGAGTACAATTGCGAACTTCATTATAAACCTGGTAAATCCAACGTAGTAGCAGACACACTCTCCAGACCCCCGCAAGATAGTTTTCTTAATTCCCTGACCCCTACAATACACAGCGACGAAAGTTCCTCCGATGAACTTATCCCAAGTGTCGAGGTACCCATCAATGCCTTCAAAAACCAAATTTTACTTAACCTAGGTCAAATACCAAACAAGGAATTCAAGATAGTTTTCCCCAGATATCATCGACACATTATTACCGAAACAGATTATAATAACGAAAACCTATTACAAATTCTTAAAAAAATTCTAAGCCCGTCAGTAGTTAATTGTATTAAAACCCATGAAAGAGTGATGGGCATGATACAGGAACTGCATCCACTACATTTCAAAACCTTCAAAATCAGATTTACACAAATTCAAGTTGAAGACATCTTTAACCCAGATGAGCAAGAAGAAATTATAATAGAGACACATAATCGCGCTCACCGGAACGCACAGGAAAACCGCTCCCAGATATTGGAAAAGTATTATTTTCCTTCCATGTCTAAAAAAATAAAAAGAATTACCCAAATTTGTTCCACTTGTAAACGTAGTAAATATGAGAGACACCAAAATCAACCAAAACTTGGAGAAACACCCATTCCAACCTATCCAGGACACACCGTCCACTTCGACATTTTCATGACAGAAAAGAAAATTATATTGACTTCCTTAGACAAATTTACCAAATATGCACAAATTAAAATACTAAAAACAAGATCTATTGACGACATAAGACGACCCTTACGAGAACTAATATTCTTCTTTGGAGTACCAAGATCGATTGTCATCGACAATGAACCTTCACTGAATTCAGCCTCCATATTATTTATGATGAGAGACGAACTCGGTATAAATGTCTTTACGACACCCCCGTACAAAAGCGAAGTAAACGGGCAAATTGAGCGCTTTCATTCAACCTTAACGGAGATAATGAGGTGCATCAAAGAAGACGGATCCGAACGTAATTTCGAAGAATTGATCGAACGTGCCGTTAACGAATACAATCATAGCATCCACTCCACTACAAATAAAAGGCCAGTGGACCTCTTCTTCGGACGTAATGTCCATTTCACCCCGGATGACTATGAGAAAACCAGGAAAAATAATCTCGAAAAACTTATTCAGAAACAAAAAAAAGATATCAATTACCATAATAAGAAGAAACATAATATAAAACAATATTTACCAGGACAAATTATCTATGTTAAGGTCAATAAAAGATTAGGAACTAAGCTTTCAAACAGATTTAAGGAAGAAAGAGTAAAAGAAAATAGACAAACAACTATAGTAACATAATCCGGTAGAGTTGTGCATAAATCCCATATTAAAAATTAACCCCTCTATTCTAGGTCCATTTTCACCATTTGTACAGCTAACGTACAAATTATGGATTATTTAAACGCACAATTATTAACAATAAGGACAGGAACAGCTCAAATACAAGACGGAACCTTTAAGATTATACATGAAATAGATTTAGACATCTTCCAAAGATGCATAGACAACTTACAACAACTTGTAACTAGAAATATAAGCACACAAGAACCATTATACCCTTTCCTCATTCACGATCTTAATATAGTACAGAGTCATATTAACCGCATTAAGCCGATGGACAAAAAAAAGCGTTCCCTTGACTTCATTGGTAGTGCCTGGAAGTGGATAGCTGGCACTCCAGATCACAGCGATTTCGAGATAATATCAAACAAAATAAACAAATCACTAAAAAACAACAACAAACAACTTATAATTAATAGAGCAGTAATTGAAAAAGTTAATGAACTAACAAACGTTACCAACACAATAAAATTAGTTAAATCAAAGAAAAACTCTAGAGACAAGGAAATATTAGTTATAAAAAATCAAATAAATATCATAAAAGAGGAAATATTGAATATTGATAATGCAATACAGTGGGCAAAAGCCGACGTTATTAACTCATTTATTTTGTCAAACCTAGAAATAAATATCGTAGAAAAAATTTTAAAACAAGATAATGTGCCCTTTCTTAGTATAGAAGAATTGTTAGAATTTAGTGAAGTAAAGATAGCAACTAACAGAACAAACATAATATACATAATTAGCATTCCACTCACTAGTATGGAAAAATGTTTTAGACTATTAATAAAACCAATAAAAACAGGCATTTTCTCTAACGAAATTAATTTTAAATCAATACTTAACTGTAAGAGTAATATATTTAGAATTAAAAACGACTGTAAGACTTTTAACAAATTGTCAATTTGCTTACAAAAAGATTTAATAGATATAAGTAGTTCATCTTGCATACCGATGCTGCTGAAGAGCCAACCGTCAACATGTAAAAGAATCAACAATCAACACATACCGTCAATAGAAGAAATATCAAGCGGAATGTTGCTCCTCAACCAATACAATGGCACCATAAGTATCAATAACAAAGACGTAAATCTCATCGGTTCATTCATAATACAGTATCATAATGTAACAATACAAGCTGAGGGAAAGAACTACACATCCAGAGAAGCACCAAAAGAAAAACCACTACCAGCATTACTACAGCCTTCGGATAATCAAACCAAGGTTGAGGAAGTCCTATCACTCGAAATGATAAGAGAACTTCACGTCAACACAACAAATGTCATTAAATTACTAGAATCAGGAAGTAATGTTAAACATATTAGCGGACACAGCCTATCAATCATAATCATCATAGTCCTTATAGTATCAAGCTTAAAATACTGTCGGAAAATTAAGCAGCAATCACCAAAAGTAACCATTGTTAACAATCCCACAGATAAAGCTACAGACATGCCAGAAATATCTATTCAGAAGAAAAACTCAAAGCCAGCAATATCTCAAAGTATTTCATCTAAAAACCAAATTTCGTTATTTAAACAAAACGAGGACGTTTGATTTAAGAAGGGAAGAGTTAACACAATTTACGTTCGCCGGCAACATTCCCATACCCCATCCAGCAGACCAGATGCCGACACCCGAAACCGCGCAACATCCAACATCCGAAACGGCACAATAACCAAATTCCTGCACGTACAACACTGTGTAATACAAGAGTACCTGTGGGAACACATCGCATCGCCGCCGTTAGGTTAAGAATAGTATTTAAGCCGTAGATTTTAAGAAAATGTAATTCAGTTCTAAGATAGGCAGAATCGCTGCCAGTTTATTTAATAAAGTTTTTTTTTAAAACAAACTAGGTTCGCCCAGTGCTCGAAAATCGACCACACATTTTTTTTATATCATTATCTACTATATAGATAAATAAAATTGGTGTAGCTCTGTTTGATTTGAAGCGAATTTGAATGTCTGTCTTTAAATAAAGAAATCTTAAAAATTACTGATCGTAGGTAGGTATTCGTGTCAGTTCTGGAATAGATAGTAACTAACTAATATTGTTCTTAACTTCTATAACGTTGAAAAAACAAAAATATCACTGAAATGAAACAGATTGCATTAAATTTTTTTTCATGCTGTACTTTTATATTTCTTATTAAATAATATTTTTAGTTTTTTTCTATGAGATAACAAAATGCGCACAATAGAAGAGTAATAAAATAATAGCATTCTTCTTCCAGTCCAGTCCAGATGTGGCAGAAAAGGTAAGGTACCTGCGACCAAAAAGAGTAAAAATAATTTTTAAATTTGAAAACAAAATATCTTCATGCCACTGCTCACTGCTAAAACATTCCTACGAAGGCCATACCTTTCCGATTTGAAATTTCGAACGATTGCAAGGAACGGTCCGAAGTTACCGCCCTTCTTCAAATTATCCAGCGTAGTTCACCGCTACGATAAACTTGCTGGGCAAGGCAATGAGAAGGAAAGAGAGACAGATATTGGCACTAAAATGGTACGGAATGGTACGTATGGTACGGCTTCGCGACGTAACAAATAATCAACTCTATTTCTTTCCCTCTCACGCCTACCCGTCAAAGTTCTTTGCTGAGGCATATCTACCTAATATTCCGTCGAAAAAAAAGAAATCAAAATGACTTAACAAAGAATAGGTAATAATTGGCCAAAACCAGGATCAGAGCACAGTGAAACCACAATTATTGTAGGATGGCTATCTAATAATTCGTGTAGGATACAACCGACTTCGAATGACCGGAAGCCAAATGTACTTCCGTTCATCAGACTAATGCAACCACACCTGCGGATAACTTCTCTCCCTCATTCGCTTAACACAAACGAACACGACAAACATTCATCCGCCACGCCCCCACACGCCAAACACTTTCGTTTCGGTGAGGTGGCTCAGTGGCTGCTCTATGTATAGTGCTACACTATACAAATAAGGTCAATAATAATAGCCCAACGCAACCACAGAAAATACAATTTTGTACAATATTCGGGCAACATTATGATTACCTATAACTTATAAAAGACAGAGTAGGTATACGTATCCAATCCAATCACCAATACGCGTGCGCATATTCCCTTCTCTTCTTAATTCGCTTAACGCACACCATTCACCCCACACTATGTTAAAGCTACATTAGAGTTATACGCATACGCATATAGAAAAGTTCTCTGTGTATGATTCTCTTTTTTTAATTTCTGATTCATACAATAGAAGGAGACAGTCACAGGACTCCGACTGAGCGAAAGAAAAATGTGACTTATCCAATTACCCATACCCAACCCACCCCTGCGCATATACTTTTCTCTCTTTCTTTGCTTACTCCCATCATTCAAACGTGACACTCGCCGCACAGATAGCTAAGCTATAAAGCTATCTTTCTTTGTATATTTACAATGTTGTTGTTGTAACCAAGGTAATTTAAAAACATTATTTTACCAATTTTGCAATAACTTTTTTGAAATTATAATTCTTTTCGACCGATCTATGAGCTGTACGCTTCAATTTGGTAAAAAAAAAATGCAATTTTACTTCATTAAATAGGGTAAATATGTTCTGAAAGAAATTGGGTCGGCGATTAATATAGTGGATTAATTTTAGTTTATTTAACTTGTATACAGTTTTTCTCGATTTTTTTTGGATAGTTTTCGCGAGAGGGTTTTTTTTATTGACTTGATATTTTTTTACCGCGTGAGAAATATATGCCGCGCCGAGCGAGATTAAAAAAAACACTATATGATTTTTTTATTATATCCGCTTTATTGGCTTGGTCACTGTGGACCTTACGTATTTTATTGAAACTTAAATAACTTAAATTAATCTACATTAGCGACAACCCGCCGTCCTTAGCGTCGCTGCAGTTGTCGGTAATGGAATACGTATTACTGGTCGCTGGCTTCCGCATTGGTTTTCCCTTTTATATTGATTTTCTGATGACACTGCGTAGTCGACTTGACATATATTCCTAGTGTTGTCATCGATTGGTAAAGTAATTGCTGATCGGTATGCTTGGCTTGCATTTTGTGGTTGATTGTTGACATTCGCTTTTGGTGTTGTTGCTCTGTTTGGTTTTGGGGGAATGACCGTTGTATCTGGGTATGTTACTCCTCCTCGGTTTAGATAGGAATTCTCCTGAATTCTATTGTTTATGTTTCTAGATAATTTGTAGTGTTTATGAGAAAAGTATGTTAACAATATTGATATACCTTTTATTATAATTACTGTGATTACGTTTATGCTATATTAAATCACTTTATGTAATTGTAGTTCTTTTATTTCTTTTATATTTTCAAAATTGTTTGAAACAATCTCATCAAAAGTAATAGCTTTTACAAATGTAGAATTCCAACTATTCTCGGGGTAAAAGAATTTTTCTTGTATGATCTTTTACTGATTGTAAAATGTTTCTCTTAACCAATGTATTTGGCAGTTAAAGAAATTAATGAGATGATTTTTGTTTAAAATTATTTTTCTATTGTCACAATTCTGTTTAATTTCTTCTTCATATGCGTTTTTAATAACAATAGTTTCGTCATCTATAATCTGTATTTGCGTTATATTATTGTATATTAATTTACAACTGCTTGTTATTACACAATGTTTACTTAGTTTTAATTCCTTAAGTGTAACATCTGGTTGGTATTTATAACTTTGATTATTAATTTCTACAATGTATTCCTCTTCGCTATCTATTTCAAGATACTCTTTATTTGGTAGTGGAATAATAAGTGTTTGTTCTACTGTAATATCATTTTTTTGGAATTTTTATGGCAATTACAATAAATCTATTTTTATAAGACGCCCATTTTTATTAATTTAAGTTTATAAAAGTCAATTTTATATTCATTTATTTCTTTTGATGTAAGAATACTGGGGTGTATTATATTATCTTTTGCTGATACTATATTGTCTTGTATTTGATTTGTTTTATTGTCTATAAATCTTAATTTTGTTATTTGATCTAAGTACATTTGTTGTTTCATTATGTCTGTAATAGAACTCTCTACTTTATTGAAATTATTTAATATAGTTTTTCTATCATTTTCTACAATTGTTTTTAGTGCTTCTATTGATTCGTTAAAGTGATTGTTTATTGTTATCTGTTTATTTATTGTTTGTATTGCATTGTGACTATTTTTTCCTGCAATATCTAAATGAGTTAGAATATCTTGCCTATCATTATTATCCATGGTTCCAAATAGTCAGTTCTGTGCATTTCCTACTAGATTTATTAATCCTCGTCTTTGCCTCCTTTTAGGATTAGGCATTATTGATCTAATTTTGCTTTTAAAGTTTCTATCTCGTTATTAGTTAAATCTTCATTTTCAATTTGTAAGTGCTTTATACTGACTTGTATAAATGAAATAGTGTTTATATTTTCTTCTGGGTCTGTTTAGCCGAAACATGTGCATCTAATTGCCGATTAAATAAAAACACTGAACCTAGTAGGCATTAGATGGCGCCAGTTATTAAGGAAGGCTCCTTCCATCTTTTTTTACTCATCCATCTTTTTTTTTGTTCGTCCATCTTTATTTGGGTCGTCCATCTTTTTTTTGTAGTCCATAAAGGAAATGGAAAGCTTTTGTCGCTTGGTTCCTGTTCATTGTTTTGGTTATCGAACTAGTCGGACGTGCCGTAAAATTAAATTAAAGTAATCAAAGTTTAAAATCGGACGCGAATGAATTTGAAACTGTTGTAAATCGAATTACAAATCGAGTATTAATAAAATTATATATTTTGTCTCCAAAAAGGAACAACCGTGTCTTTTTTTATCGTTTTACCTAACAGTCACGCGACCGCTTCAGTTTTGTCTACCTTCAACAGGCTATTAGTCAAACATTTTGGTCCATGTCGAACCGGATCGGTTTTAAGTGAAAAAAGTGAATCCGCATACCTATATTCTCCACTGGAGCGCGCCGTTAAGTTGTGCTACACACACACGCACCCACCCTTCTTCGCAGTCATCAGCAACAAATAAAATCACTGTCTTCATCGAGGAAAAACAAGAACGACATTGTTACCATCGTCGTCCCTGTTTTTTTAACGGCATTTTCCACCCCTACATCGTCAACAGCATCAGCAGCTGGAGCGGTTTTTTTTACAATCGCGTCATCGTCATTCGTCAACGATACACCATAATAAAACAAAAAAAAAACTCAGACACATTTGCATCGCATCGCATGGTCACCTTCAACGATTTTCGTGAATCCTACGCCATATCCGAGACCGAGTGCTTTTGTGTTGTCTTCGAGCCCAGCCATATTCTGGATCGAGTGCTTTTGTGTCGTCATCAAATCCATCAATTTAGTTCCATTGCATGCACCATTTATAATTGCATGCTTGTGTCGTCATCAAGCCCAGCCGTTTCCATCGCATGCATCATTTTACAATTGCATGTTTGTACGTCGTACCACGCAGTCGCATTTCATCCCTTCTTCGCCTGCATCACTACTCCAATTGCATTCCTGTTCGTTGTACGATACCACCAAAACGAGACATACCGTCGCATAACATCACATCCCATGTTGCAGTGCATCCTATAATCTGCATGCTTACTGCCTAGGACAAAATTTTACCGTCATCATCATCTCATCATCGTCAGGGTCATCATCATCACACCGACAGCTTCGCCGTCATCATCATCGACAGGATCATCATCATCATCACCAGCGCCAGCGTAATCTTCATCGTCAGGATCATCATCATCATCACCAGCGCCAGCGTAATCTTCATCATTATTATCATCAACATCGTCGTTCGTTGCCGCCATCTATATTTTGCAATCAACATCAATTGAGCTGTCAAAATCCGAATGGACAATTTGCCACCACACCAGAGTTGCCAGCGTACTTTTCTACAATTTTTCTTGATTTTGTAAAGGTGCGTATGCCAATTTATTTTTTGGTGCAAAATATTATTATATTATATTACATTATATTATTACTAAAAGAAAAATAGTTCCAAACAATTTTTAATTGCTAAAATTACATATTACAAAGCAATTTAATTAAAATTCTTACAAACGAAAATCGAAAATAATTTAACAATGAGTCACATTTTAGAGAATATAATTTTTTCCGCGGATCAATTAACCGAATTTCATGCATGTTTTAAATCCAAACCTGTAGCGACAGGTTTGGACATTCAGCGACATTCACAATCCATTTTAGAAGCGTATAAAATAGAATTAGGCACATTGTGGATATATGTAAAACTAAAGTATGCCATTTGCATACAATCCGATGAAGAATCTTTGTCTGATCATATCTATGCTATCAAATCAAATTATACAAATTCTTTGGATACTTACATAACGTGCTCAAGTGAAATTTCCGATTTAATTTTAAAATTAGATCCAAAACTTGAACCAATCAATGCCGAAATTTTAACTAAATCGGTTGCTAGCACTCAGGATGATAATAATTCGTCAACTTATCATAGTATTAGGGTTCCATCGTGCGATACGGAAATCTTTTATGGGAATTACATAGATTGGCCGTCCTTTAGGGACATGTTCACAGCCGTTTATATAAATCATTCCCAACTCAGCCTGGTACAAAAACTTTTTCATTTAAGAGCAAAAACTAAAGGTAGCGGAAAACTTACTTACATATAATGTTGTAAGCATCATTATAAGTAAGTTTCCGCTAACTGATAGCAATTTTAATTTGGCTTGGAATGCTTTAAAGGAACATTATGAAAATAAACGCATATTAGTGAATAACCAAATTCAAATTTTGCTTAATCAGCCATCGATTTCTGTCGAATCTTGTCGGGATCTTAAAAAATTACAATCCAATTTTAATGATGCTCTAATAGCATTAAAATCCTATAACATCCAAGTTGATTCATGGAGCGCCATGATCACCTATCTTCGTGCATCACGTTTACCTGAAAAGACTCTTGCTCTTTGGGAAGAAACACGTAGCAAACCAACCGAAATTCCATCAATGGAAGACATGAACAATTTTTTATCAAATCGTTTTCGAATCCTTGAAAGTGTTGCTGAAATTCGGCAGAACTCTTAAGGCAACAAACCAAATCTCAATCAACCTCAACAAACTCAAGAGGTGCGAATTAAAAATCTGCGATCATATCATAACAAGATAAACCCTTGCTGCGTCATTTGTAAAGAGTCGCATTCACTACGCCAGTGTCCAGACTTTTTAAAAATGTCTGTAGATGATAGATATGCTACCGTAAGAAAACATCGTTTCTGTTTTAACTGCTTATCCATCAATCATCATATCAACGAGTGCCAAAGTATTCATATCTGTACGCTATGTAAATCAAAGCATCATACTTTGCTTCATTCGGAAACGAAGCCAAAGTCAGCTGTTGACATTTCCGAAACAAATCCCATTGCAACAACCTCAAATACATCTTTACAGTCCACTCCAGATACAACACATAAGACTCATTTTTCCGCCACTCAACGTAAGGTACTCTTAGCTACCGCGTTAGTTAGGCTTCGACAGCGCGGTTCGGATTTTGAAATTCGAACTTCATTAGATCAAGGTTCGGAAGTATCCTTAATTACTGAGGATTTACAAAGACGCTTAGGCTTACCCGTGTGCTTAGTTCAAGCCCAAGTGTCGGGAATAAACTCGACTATCACTGCTTCCTCATCGAAGTTATGTTCATTCACTTTGTGTTCCAAACTGCAAAAGGATTTCGTTTATCATGCTCAAGCGTTAGTTTTGAAAACGCTAACCGATAACTTGCCGTCTTCCTCCATGGATATTGGACATCTTGACACCAACTTAGGTTTTCCTTTGGCTGACCCGTATTTTAATAAAAGCTCTCACATAGATATGCTCATTGGAGCAGATCTTTATCCTTTCATTGCGTTAGAGGGAATGAAAACCAACATTTTTAATAGCCTTATGGCACAAAAAACCGTTTTTTGGATGGGTTCTTCTAGATCCTTTAGCTCAGTTCGGAACACAATGTCTCCACGTATTCAATCTTCATAAATCATTTTAATGAATTGTCATTAGATCAAGAAATTGAAAAATTTTGGAAGCTAGAAGAAGTGCCTACAATACGGTTTCCAACCGCTGCAGAGCAATTGTGCGAAAACTTGTACAATGCTACACCAGTTCGAAATGACTGTGGACGCTATGTCGTCAGATTACCATTCAAAGAATCGTACCTTAATCATACCACGCTTGGATACTCTCGCGCTAATGTAATGAAGCAATTCCTAAGAAGTGAAAAGAACCTTTTAACCAAACCTCAGCTAAAATCACAATATGATGGTGTCATTTCCGAATACTTGACATTTGGTCATATGTCATGTACATCATCATGTCAAGAAACAGACCTCAATATGAGGGTAAATTCCTATTACTTACCACATCATGCGGTATTAAAACCGCAAAGTACTACCACTAATCTCCGCGTTGTGTTTAACGCCTCAAACTCTAATTCTAATGGTAAAAGTTTAAATGATGTATTGTACCCGGGTCCGGTGCTTCAAACGGATATTACATTGTTGATTTTAAATTGGCGTTTCTATAAATATGTCTTCAATAGTGATATTAAAAAAATGTATCGCCAAATTTTAGTGCATCCCGACGATAGAGATTATCAACGGATCTTATTTCGGGACAGTGTCAACAAGAATGTTAAGGATTACAAGCTTAACACCGTAACTTTTGGCGTTAATTGCGCTCCCTTTTTAGCAATCCGCACGTTACACAAGATAGCTGAAGACGACGTCCTTTCAGGAGCTCATGATTTGCTGACAGCGCACGAAGCTCAACGTCAACTAATCGAGGCGCTTATGTCAGCAGGCCTTCATTTAAGAAAGTGGACATCAAACAACCCCGAGTTGTTGAAGCACCTTCCAAAAGCTCACAGCTTAAGTGACAATTTCTTAAATCTTGATGAAGACAGTAATGTCGAAACCCTAGGCATTCAATGGAATGCATCATCTGATAGATTTTCGTTCTCAGTGGCCTCCAGTGCCTTCTCCTTGACAGTTACCAAACGGTCCGTCCTATCAGCCATTGCTCTATTGTATGATCCTGCTGGATGGCTCGCTCCGATCATAATGAGTGCAAAAATCATTATGCAACAAATCTGGAAGTATGGGACCGGATGGGACGAGAATCTTAAAGACACCACTGCTCAAAAGTGGAATTCTTTTATGCAAAACTTTTCTCACATCGAAACAATAACAATTCCTCGCTGGATTCAATATTCTCCTTGGACATCCATTCAAATGCATGAATTTTCAGACGCATCTGAACAAGCCTATGCGGCCGCTATCTATATCAGGGTGCAACACTGTATATTTGAATTCTCCTCGCATTTATTATGGGCGAAAACTAAAGTCGCGCCAGCAAATCAGATTTCCTTACCACGATTAGAGTTACAAGGTATAGTACAAGTAGTATATAGTTATAGTTACACGAATAGTAGAAGATAACTATACTTTTCTTAAAGACTGTGACATGCGCCTATGGACTGACTCCACTATCGTATTAGCTTGGCTGGACAAACCTCCATATACGTGGAAAACGTATGTTGCTAATCGAACATCAGAGATTCATGCTAATGTTCCTATCTCCAAATGGACCCACATTTGTTCTGGTGATAATCCAGCGGATTCTGCTACCAGAGGTCTAACTCCGCAAGAGTTACAAGGTAATACTCTTTGGTGGAAGGGACCATCTTGGTTGGTAGAACAGGAAAGAGAGTGGCCTTCGTTTGAACTAGCTCCCATTGATGAATCTCTAATGGAACAAAAGCCTATTCAAGTTAATGCAAACTTGCTCAATGAGGATGTTGATTCGATTCTTAGCCGCTTTTCTACGTGGCATAAAGCAGTGCGCGTAATCAGTTACATCTTCAGATTTTTTCACATGTCGAAACGCCTCTTTTTGGATGTTCCCCATATATCACATCAAATTTTGGCTTCTGAAATCACTTATACCAAGACCAGGCTGGTCCTATTAACGCAAAAGGTCCATTTCCGAGAGGAATATGAGGCGATAAGTAAAGGCAAAAATCTTAAACCAAATAGTAGCTTATTGCCTTTGAACCCATTTCTGGATGATCACAACGTCCTGAGATCTAATGGCAGACTAGCATATTCGGCGTTATCGTATAATGAGCGTCTACCCATTCTATTGCCATATTCGTCTGTTTATTCGCGACTATATGTATCGTATGTCCACACTTTATCACTGCACGGTGAAATACAATTAATGATGCGTAATATACGGTCGGAGTTTTGGATACCGAAGCTAAGAAATTTAGTTAAGAAATGTATCCGCACTTGCAAACCGTGCATTCTATATAAAGGGAAAACCGTTTCCCAAATTATGGGTTCGTTGCCAAAAGAAAGAACTACATTAAGTCTACCCTTTACCAATACCGGTATTGATCTTGCTGGACCCTTCCAAAACAAAACCTCTCGAAATGTAGATATGAAAAGGTCTACGTTTGTTTGTTTGTGTGTTTTGCCACGAAGGCGATACACTTGGAGGCGGTCAGTGATCTATCCACGCAAGCTCTTCTTGAATCATTTAGCAGATTCGTTTCTAGGCGGGGTGTTCCATCTCAAGTATTTTCCGATAATGGAACTAATTTTGTAGGTGCTTCTAAGATTCTTTTTCAAGATTTTCAAAAGGCACTATTACAATATCCGAATGACCTATCCCAAGATTTTACCCAAGTACAATGGAATTTTATACCTCCAGGCTGTCCTCATATAGGTGGTTTATGGGAAGCCGGTGTGAAAAGCTTCAAGATCCACTTTCGAAAGATTGCCGGTCAAGCTAAATTTTCCCTTTGAGGATTTTTTTACGCTACTTGCACGCATCGAATCATGTTTGAACTCGCGACCGTTATCGCGCATGTCTGACGACCCTTCAGACATAATATCTTTAACGCCGGGACATTTTCTGCGTGGTGGCCCTCTACTACAACCTCCCGAGCCTCCTTACTCCGAACAAAATCTAACTCTTATTAATAGGTGGAATAAACTTAAAGTAGTCCATCATCAGATGAGTATACGCTGGAAAGAGGAATATCTCAAAGAGCTCCATAAAAGGTACAAATGGAAGCATCCTCAAAGAGATATTCAAATTAACGATCTCGTGGTAATACGGAATGAACATTTACCTCCAAATGAGTGGCGACTCGGTAGGGTTTTAAACTTGCATGTAGGTCCCGATAATCGGGTTCGTATAGTGGATATCAAAACTCAAGGCGGTATTATAACACGTTCTATAGCAAAACTCTGCGTTCTTCCCTTAGAGTAATATTGAATCATTACCAAACTAATTTTCGTTTTTTTTTTTGCTCTAATTGTTATCAATACTTATTATTATTAAAAAAAAAGTAGATACATATAGATATATGAATTTGCACCTTTAACAGATTAACATATGTAGACTATAATTTTAGTTTTAAGAAAATAATTATATTGTATCCTAATGTTAATTTTTTGCAGTAAATACTGCAAGGCGGCCGGTAATGTTTAGCCGAAACATTTAATTGCCGATTAAATAAAAACACTGAACCTAGTAGGCATTAGATGGCGCCAGTTATTAAGGGAGTCTCCTTCCATCTTTTTTTACTCATCCATCTTTTTTTTTGTTCGTCAATCTTTATTTGGGTCGTCCATCTTTTTTTTGTAGTCCATAAAGGAAATGGATCGAACTAGTCGGACGTGCCGTAAAATTAAATTAAAGTAACCAAAGTTTAAAATCGGACGCGAATGAATTTTGAAACTGTTGTAATTCGAATTACAAATCGAGTATTAATAAAATTATATATTTTGTCTCCAAAAAGGAACAACCGTGTCTTTTTTATCGTTTTACCTAACATTCACGCGACCGCTTCAGTTTTGTCTACCTTCAACAGGCTATTAGTCGAACAGGATCAATTAAGTGTAAAATAGTGTCTGTTTGGTTAGTTATTTGTACCTCTTTTACTTTTACTTTCAAATAACCTGTCTGTTCGTTAATTGGTGTTGTGTGTAGTGTTCCGTGTATTGTTGGTATCCATAGTAGTGTTATAAGAAGTGTTACCTGTAAATTTATAAGGTCTTTTAGTGTTAGTTGGATGTACCCTACTGAGATTCTTAATTTTATATCTAGTTTCTTCCTTATGCCTAAGATGTTTGTAATTCTTAATTGCTCCTTCTTGTCTATTTTCTTCACTATTTTCTTCACGCTTTTTGTTTTGTTTGTTAATTTTGTTTTCTTTTGTCTCTTGGACTCTATTGTATAAGACTTCTTTGTCTATTTCTTCTTTAGCTTTTCTAGGGGTAGTTCTAATGGTTGAATGATAAAGGTTATTATAGTTGTTTAGGACTAGCTGTATTTTCATTTCAGTTGACAGCTCAAGTCCTTCGATTCCTGTTATTTTTTCTAAAATTGTGGAATGTAATCGTTCCACATCTGAATTACCTGTATGGCTGTTGGGCTTTGTCCAATGTACTTCGACTTCGTTCTCGTTCAAAAAATGTATAATGTGTTCTGATTTAAATTCGTTATCTGTGATTAATTTTTCTGGTTTTCCAAACTTGGAAAAATGTTCTATTAGTATTGCCTTTTTGCTTCTAAAATTTCTGTCCGTAATTGTATAACCTACCGCGAATTTGGTTAGTTTGTCTATGATGGTTGATTTGATTTTTGTTTGTTGGGGTTTCTGTTATGTGGAATTTTGGTCTGATTGGGTTCCTGTCGTATTTAATTTCTTGACACTTTTTGCAATTGTTAATAACTAACTGTATCTGTTCATGAAGTTTTGGGAAATATATTTTGTTTTTAAGTGTGTAATATGCTTCATTTATTCCATTGTAACCATCATAGTTCTTTAGTACGGTACATTGAAATTTGTCGATGTGCCTCCTCCTCGGTTTTGATTTCGGTTACTCTCTGTGAACATCTTATGAATTTAATGCGTTCGTCTTGTGAAAATAATTGAATTTTGACTTTGTTGAACTTTGTTATAGTTATGACCTGTTACTTCTGAATATATTCCTATTATTGCCTTTTTTATAAACCTAATTAGTACATCTTTTATTTTATCTATTCCTTCAAGTGGATTCAAGGATATAATTCTACGTCCATGTAAAACTTCTATTTCTTTGTCAATGTTATTTGTTAATATCAACTGTGACTTGTATCTATTTACGTTTTCTTCTTTTATACCTATGTGGTCTAATTGTTGTTCTTCTGCTGAATGTATGGTTTCTGTTAGTGCCATATTTGATTCTACATCGTTATCTTCTTTAATCTTGGGTGTGTTTTCCATCCTACTAAGAAAATCTGCTACTTTGTTTTCTTTTCCTTTTAAGTATTCTATTTCAAAGTTGTATTCTTGGAGTTTAAGAATCCATCTTTGATTTCTTTGTGAAAATTCTTTTCCCTTATATTTGTTGTTTAATTTGTTGTAATAATTTTAAATCTGTTTCCATAAAGATATGGACGGAAATAATTAACACTGTAATTTTGCTCGTGATTATTTAAGGTTCTAGATACAAAACAAACTGGGTGTCCGTTTTGTGATAACACTGCACCTATAGCATGATTGCTTGCGTCTGTTGTTAGTTCGAATTGTTTATCATACTCTGGGTACTTTAATATTGGATGTGCTGTAATTAATGCTTTAAGGTTTTCAAAGGCTGATATGAATTGTGGGTCGTGTACATTATTTTTTTCATCTTTTTTTAGATATATAATCATAGGATATGCTATCTTCAAATAATCTTTTATGAATTTACGATAATTTCCTGTCATACCTACAAATCCTTTAAGCTGTCTTTCGGTTTTTGGCAAACTTAAGTTTTCTATATCTTTAATTTTATTTGGATTAGGTTTTATACCTTCGTTGGTTAGTATGTGTCTTAAAAATTCTGTGTTTCTTTTCATGAAGCTACACTTGTCTGCTTGTATTTTTAGATTGTGCTCTTGAATTTTTCTAAACACTTTTTCTAAGGATTCTATATGTTCTTCAAGGGTTGTGGAAAATATTAATATGTCGTCTAAGTAGACCACACATATTTTGTCAATATATTTACGTAATATATTGTTCATTAGGCTTTGGAACGTCGCAGGTGCGTTCTTAAGTCCGAACGGCATCCTTACGTATTCATATAAACCCGCTGGTGTTACAAAAGCAGTTTTTTGTATATCTTTTGCTGCTACCAGGATTTGGTGATATCCTTTTGCTAAATCCAGAGTACTAAAGTACTGAGATTTGCCTAATTTGTTCAAAATGCTGTGGATATTTGTCGTCAATAGTCACTTGATTTAATTTTCTGTAGTCTACTACAATTCTATATTTTTGTTTTCCTGAGTTATCATTTTTCTTTGGGATAACTATTATTGGTGAGCTGTATCGACTATTGCTTTTTCTGATAATCCCTTGTTTTTCCATCTCTTCCATTTGTTTACGTACTTCAGCTTCATGTTTGGGAGGATATCTATATAATTTTGAATTAATTTGTTGATCTGTAGTGGTGTTTATTTCATGCACTACTGCATTAGTATTTGTTAATTCATCTCCTTCCTTGAATATAAGTTTTTTTATATTTGCCTAAAAGCTTTCTAATAGATCGGTTTTCTAATTCGTTGAGGTGGTTTGTTTGAATGTTGCCTACTTCGCTTACATCTAGCACGTTTACTTCGTTCAGTGATTTGGTTAGGAACGGAAGACGCATACCATTCGTTAAAATAATTTCCTCATTTTGTATATCTATACTTTTTTTGTATTTTTTCCAATCCAATCCATTCCGATAAGAAAATCGTAAGGTTTGTTTATTGCAACCTTGGTCCGTTTCATTCTTGCTTTGCAAGGCTGACCAAATTGGCTGGGGCATTTTGTTTTGACTTGTTTGGTTTTATTTTGAATAATACCTTGAATGGTATTTATTTGTATCGGGGCTTCTTCAATTATTTCGTAAAGATTTGAAGATACTCGCCTTGGATTTAAGAGACTTATAGTGGATCCTGTATCGATCATTGCTATATAGTCTGTTTGTTCTAACGTTAGTTTTATGCATATTTTACTGTTGTCCAAGGCTAGTTTATAAAAAAACTCGTGACTTTCTATTTGGTTAACGTCTTGTTCATTACCTAGGGCATCTACGTCCATAGGTTCTGCTCTACTCTGACCTGATCTATATTGTCCAGAATTTCTGAAGTTATTATTTTGCCTTGAGGTTGTTTATCTCTCTGTTTATTGTGTTTGGATCCTTAGTCGGCCTGTATTGTATTTTTAACTTCTGCTTACATTCGTCCCATGATGCTGGTGTTTCTGTGGCTAGGTAGTTTTTCGCCGCTCCAGTTATTTTTTCATTGTAAATGATGTTGAAAATATGTTCTGTTTTATTGCCGTACTCCGTCATAACTTGATCCACTGTGGCAATAAAAGAAGGTAAAGTTCCTGGTTCACCGTTAAATGGTTGCATGAACTTGATTTGTTTTTCTATCACTGTCCTCCAGTTTCGTGGTTGATTTTGCAGTGCCATTATTTCTGTTAGTGTTATGAGACACTCTTCCACAGATGCTTGCTGTTGAGCCATGATGATTTATATCACTGTTCTTTGGTTTGTTTCTACGTGTACTTGCTAAATTTTTCTTCAAAACACTTCATTTTACCACCTTATGAACGTTGTGAGTTTTCGTGAATTTTATTTTTTTTTTCACTTTATAGATTTCACTTGCACTGTGATTTAAGTAATTATTCTCTTATGATTCACTTATTGTGTTCCTGTTTCTTTGAGTTTTTATTGAACTGTCACTTTTGTTTAGTTCTTAAACCAAAAAAATATTTTACTTCGTGTTTCACTTTCCTCTCTTACGAATGAATAGAGGAATACTGACTGCGCCAGAAATATATGCCGCGCCGAGCGAGATTAAAAAAAACACTTTATTATGATTTTTTTTATTATATCCGCTTTATTGGCTTGGTCACTGCGGACCTTACGTATTTTATTGAAACTTAAATAACTTAAATTAATCTACATTAGCGACAACCCGCCGTCTTTAGCGTCGCTGCAGTTGTCGGTAATGGAATACGTATTACTGGTCGCTGGCTTCCGCATTGGTTTTCCCTTTTATATTGATTTTCTGATGACACTGCGTAGCCGACTTGACATATATTCCTAGTGTTGTCATCGGTTGGAAAAGTAATTGCTGATCGGTATGCTTGGCTTGCATTTTGTGGTTGATTGTTGACATTCGCTTTTGGTGTTGTTGCTCTGTTTGGTTTTGGGGGAATGACCGTTGTATCTGGGTATGTTACTCGCGCGTTTTGGATTTCGTCGCGCATACCACAACGTCATCTACACAGAATCCAATCTCCACTACGATTCGTATAGATAATTAGTACTCCCCGCTCAGTGCATTGATTTAAATTTCGCCTATCTAAATCGCTTATTCAACTTGGGTTGGAATCAACGTCGTCGTCGCCGGAGAGGCAGCTATATTAATCAAACGCACTGAGAGACAACAGACAATTTAATAATTGGAGTTGCCATCGTGGTAATTTGATGGTACCTTGAAAAGGGCTAGAAAATTACATCGCTTAAAAGGGTTACTGATTTGCATTTCATTGTTGCTTCTCTTAGGGTTGTGTAGTCTACATTAGCGTACAATCCGATTAATACGACTGATCCAACACCACCAACAATTGACGATTTGAACAAAATGAGATCGTCCACAAAAGGAAACATAACAAGGATTTAAAATTTAGTAGAGGCTAAAGGGGATTCTCTTTCAGCAACGGAGCTGGAATGCCGACTCGGTATTTTGGAGTCATATTTCAAGCAGGCTCTTACTTATCAAAACCAGATAGAGAGGTTAGCTCCAACAGATAACGCTAGAGGAGAACTAGAAGATTTGTATATAGCAGCCGAATCAAAGATCAATTCATTATTAGGAAACAGCAGACGTCAAAGTATGGTAGAAACGTCATTCGCGGTTTCACATCCAGTGCATCATCTGCCAACACTTAAACTGTCTAAGTTCTCTGGAAAATATTCGGAATACAAGAATTTTATTAATTCTTTTACATTGCTAGTAGATAGTGACCCAAGCATTGGGAACTGTTAAGGCCTTTCAGATCACTGAGGAAAACTATCCCAAGGCAATCGGTAGGTTGAAGGAACGTTACGACAATGATTGTCTCATCTTTTCGGAATATATTTCGGAGCTATTCGATTTGCCTAAGGTTCCGAAGGCATCTCCAGCTGCACTTCGAAGTCTAGTTGATAACATTTCTGCACTTTTTAATTCCTTACAATCAATAGGAAACTTTGAAAGCATACGCGAGGCAATTATCATATATATTGCCATGTCTAAGGTTGATTCTGAAACGCAAGCCAAATATGATGAACAGCTGGACTACAGCAAACTTCCCACTTGGTCAGAGTGCGCAAAGGTGCTTGGTAAACTTTGCCAGTATCTTGAAGCGCGCGACAATAAGCAATGGCGACAAGAATCCACTCAGAAATGGCCTAACAACGACCACAAACTTCTTTGACCGTCTCTCAACGATCTTGTGCTTTCTGTCGAGATGCAACACATTTTGTTTCTGCCTGCCCCAACTTTAGTAAACTTTCAGTGATGGATCGATTTTCCAATATCAAGAAGCTAGGCCGTTCACCGCTCTAGATGGTGAACATAGTACGTGTCCACGGCCACATCCATAGTATTAATAAGAGACGCGGCAGGATGTTTCCAAATGGGAAGAGTTTTAATCGACTCAGGGTCTCAAGTAAACCTTATGACCGAAAGGTTTGCGAAATCGCTATATCTCCAGAAGCAACGCAAAAACTCAAGTATATATGGAATAGGTATAACTGAAACAAAATTTAAGTCCTTTACCCAAACAACGATTCGTTCGAGATATAAAAATTTTGAATTGTCATTGGAATTTTTAGTCGGTCCAACTATTATGGGATATCAGCCGGATACAAGGCTTAACATTAGAGATTGGAACATACCTAAAAACCTCGAGCTCGCGGATGAGTATTTTAATCAACCGTCGAGCATAGATATGTTGCTAGGGGCAGAAGCATTTTTCAATTTGCTGCAAATAGGCCAAATAAAACTAGAAGAAAGACTTCCCTTGATGCAGAAAACATATTAAGGTTGGATCGTATCGGGAAGATACAAGGTACGAACTGATGTGGAGAAACAACTATGCTGCTTAACCAATACGTCGAGAAGTTCTGGGAACTAGAAGAAGTCATAGGACACCAGTCGAAGTGGACAGAGGAGCAGAAGGAATGCGATGAGCACTTCAAGGATCATGTAGAGATTCTCCCTAGTGGACGACTCATGGTACAATTACCATTCAAGAAAAATCCAAGCTGTCTAGGGGCATCATATGACATCGCTTTTAGAAGATTTCTTTCACTTGAACGCAGGTTATCTGGAGACACTGATTTGAAAAACCAATATTCAGTATTTTTACATGAATATGAATCTTTAGGACATATGTCCCTTGTTAAGGATCCTAATCTAAATGAACCGCACTACTACCTGCCACATCAATGTGTCATTAAGCCAGGTAGTGCGTCAACAAAGCTTAGGGTAGTTTTTGATGCTTCATGCCGGACGTCCAACCAAATTTCTTTAAACGCAATACTTATGGTTGGACCAACAATACAACGAGAGCTTTTAATTACATTGCTTCGATTTCGATTACATAGATTCGTGCTGACGGCAGACATTGTCAAAATGTTTCGGCAGATCTTAGTTCATCCAGATCATCGAAAGTTCCAATATATTCTTTGGAGGGAAAGTGAACAGGTACCAGTCCGAACGTATCAACTTAATACGGTTACATATGGCACTTCTTCAGCTCCATTCTCGGCTATCCGTGCAATCCTGTACTTAGCCGAACTAAACAAAACAAAGTTTAAGCTCGGTTCCAGTGTCCTCGAATCGGATTTTTACGTCGACGACATGTTAACAGGAAGTGATGATTTGGACAGGTTAAGGCATTTATATATTTAGATATTTAGTGCAGCAGGTCTCGAACTATTCAAATGGAATAGTAACAATGTAAACTTAGCTCAACCTGAAAATGATCTGAACAAGGACATAAAGCTAACCGAATCAAGCTTAACCAGTACATTAGGCATAGCATGGAATCCTCGGAATGATGAGTTTAAATTCTCTTACATCCAAATCGAACGTATTCCAATTACACAAAAAGGTCTATTTTGTCACTTTCGTCATCGCTTTTCGACCCAATGGGCTTGCTCAGCCCCATCATTATCAAAGCGAAGATAATCTTACAAAAACTTTGGATAGAAAAACGTGATTGGGATGCATCAATCCCACAAAACGTCGACACCGAATGGCGTCAGTTCATGACAGATTTACACTCGTTGCAAAACCTCTCTATTCCGAGATTCGCTATGATTGCTAGCAGACATTGTTACCAAATCCACGGATTCGTAGATGCATCAATGCATGCATACGGTTGTAGTCTTTACCTTAGAGTAATAGATACGTCGGGAACAGTGCAAGTACATCTCCTAGTAGCAAAATCGAGGGTGGCGCCAGCGAATAAGAAGCAACTTCCTCGCTTGGAACTTTGCGCAGCTCATCTATTGGCAAAACTTTGGTCGAAAACCAAAGTTAAATTCAACAATGAATATTCAGAAGTTTACTTTTGGACCGATGCAGCTATTGTTCTTCATTGGATCGCAACACACTCTTCGAGACTCAGTACATTTGTAGGGAATAGAGTAGCTGAAATACAGGAAAAACTCAAGGTGTCTTCTGGAAGCATGTACCGACACATGAAAATCCTGCAGACATAGTATCGAGAGGTTGTACTGTAGATGAATTGAAATCATCAATATGGTTTAATGGTCCTTTTTTATTCGAGAAAGAGGAGAAATGGCCGTCTATAGTCGAGATTCCACTTACAAAGGAGGAATCCACAATGGAAATAAAGAAAACTGTGCTCATATGTCAAACATCAAAGCCATCAGATATGATGAAGGCTCTAAATCGCTTTAGATCATATAACAAAACCCTTAGAATCTTTTCATATGTTTTACGATTTGGTAATCGAAAAATAAATCAAACACCTAAATATAACCAACCTTTGACGCCTTCGGAATTGGAAAACGCACTTCTCGTCTTACTCATCTAGTACAGAGCCACTCATTTTCAGTGGAAATCGATGCCATCAAGAACCAACGGAAGCTGAAGGGATCGATAAAGTGGCTGAATCCATTCCTGTACGAAACAAACGGCTTTTGTCTACTGAAGGTAAGGAGGACGATTGAAGCACGCTAACATTCCGGAGGAATGCAAACACCCGCTTCTGCTTCCAAAGGACAGTAACCTAACTAAAATGCTCGTCAGACATATACATCTTTCAAACTATCACGCCGGTCCAAAAGCTCTTGTAGCGCTTATTAGGCAACGTTTTTGGATAACAAATGCGAGGGACATGCACTAAAGACTGTACAACGATGCGTTCACTGCGTTAGGTACCGATTAAAGTTACTTGAGCAAGTGATTGGGGATTTGCCTCCAAAACGGTTGACTTCGTCACGACCCTTTCTATGTTGTGGAGTCGATTTCGCAGGTCCACTTTATACATATTTTAAAATTCGTGGTAAGGTACAGTATAAAAGCTATGTGGCAGTTTTTGTCTACTTCTCATCTAAGGCAGTTCACCTAGAAGCGGTATCAGACCTGTCAGCTGAAGCTTTTTTAGCGGCATTAAAACGTATGATAGGGCGAAGGGGTATTCCATCAGACATCCACTGCGATAACGCCACAAATTTTGTCGGGGCACAGTCCAAACTTGTCGAATTACACAATATGTTGTTCAAACAATCGTCTAAAGATACCATCACTAACTTTTATACTAACACAAGAATAAACTTTAATTTTATTCCCCCTAGGGCACCACACTTTGGTGGACTTTGGGAGGCGGCCGTCAAGGTGGCAAAGGGTCATTTGCACCGGAGCTTAAGTGGTACAAAGCTAACATTCGAGGAACTGTCGACAGCGCTGGTGGAGATTGAAGCAGTAATGAACTCGAGGCCCATAACACCAATGTCCTCTGACCCCAATGACTTCGAAGCCCTGACGCCTGGACATTTACTCATCGGAGAGCCACTCAGAGCAGTCCCAGAGCCACTGGTTGAGGCTGCCTACATTAGCTACATCCAAAGATGGCGTCGAATCAATGCTGTGAAAACCCAATTTTGTCAAAGGTGGTCAACCGAGTACATCCAAGAACTTCAAGGGCGATCTAAATGGAAGTCGTCTAGCTCTAACATCAACGTTGGTCATCTCGTCATCATACATGAAGACAACGTGCCACCCCAAAAATGGCTTTTGGGCAGAATCATCAACGTTATACATGGACCCGATGGCAAAGTCAGGGTTGCTGACGTTAAGACCGCTAAGGGAAATTTCAGACGTCCCATCCGCAAGCTAGCACCGATTCCAGCTTGAAATTCAGAGCTTTCAAAGGGGGCGGAATGTTCAGTCAGTCTCATTTGAATCGAAATAAATGTATTAACAAAAACCCCATATAATTAATATTTTGAATATTAAATAAAGTAATAAATTTGTAAGCCACTATCAATAAGAAACATTCAAAAAGTATTAAGATAGAGGCGCCTAAGTGCCAAGATTCGCCATCTTTTCCAATTTCAAA
This sequence comes from Rhingia rostrata, assembly GCA_949824845.1. NCBI lineage: Eukaryota > Metazoa > Arthropoda > Insecta > Diptera > Syrphidae > Rhingia > Rhingia rostrata. The sequence goes on from OX463759.1 coordinate 29,328,345, forward strand.
TCGTTCCACTTCAATTCGCTACAAAGAATAACTGACAATTATTGTACGGTAAAAACAAATCGCCTCGACTATATCATCAAAATCAGAGTCTCTTCTCTTTTCTTTTTGTAACCCATACAACACGCATTTTCTTTATATCGTTGTCGTCGCCGTCGTCGCCTCGTTTACTCGCACAACTATACGGATAGCGGATACCTTACATCCCCGCCCGGATATCGTCGTAGTCGTGTTTCCGGAAGTATAGAATTTGTATCCGAGCCAGGTTAAGTACCATACCACCCCGCATAGTTGCCGGTCTGACAAAATAGTCGCGATCGTACACAAATAATCAATACATACCGTAAATGACATACAGTTTTCTGATCGGCTTTCCCTTAAATTTAACTTAAAGTAATTCAAAATAAGAAACGCTTCAGTGTTTTTTTGTTATATTTTTTTTTTGTATACACTCTCAGATCTGTGTCATAACGCGCTTCATATAAGCAGCATCTACGAGCAGAGATTTGCCACAGCATAAAATATGCATCCACAGGCTCATCATTTAGTGCATTTGTTAGTGGGACATAACTAAACATAGAAGTTATTAGGTTTAACATCACTAACAAAATCAATAAACGAAGGAATTACATTTAAGCTATTTATACTTTTAACAAAACAAAACAATTTTAAACACTTATACCGATTCTATCATGCGATTGGGCAGAGTATTTTTTAAACTACTTTTACTTACATGCAGTTAAACTACATCATAATTTTCATTATAAACTCTACTCATGCATACCGTAGTTCTGTTTATGATTAGGTATATTTAATATATTCAATCTACGCAGGTTATAGGAACCTCCCCCGGGTATTAAAACCAATAGCACTTAAAAGATCAGGGGCATCAATTTGTCCAGCTAATAACTGGTGAAAGAAAACCATGTCGCTGATTAGTCTACGTTGAGACAGAGGCAACAGCTGTAGTAGTTTAATTCTACACCTATACGGAAGCAAATTATGTAAGTTATCCCATGGCAGTAATCTCGAAGCAAATCTTATGAATTTACGCAGGACTGCTTCAATTCTATTTCAATAAACTTCATAGAATGGCTTCCAAACTTGTGAGGCATACAGCATACTCCAAGTGGGGGCGAACTAGACAATTATATAGGGAGAGAGTGATATAAGGGTCAATAAACTCTTTTGACCACCTTTTTATAAATCGAAACATAGAGTTGGATTTATTGACGATAATGTTAATGTGTTTATTAAACTCCATTTTAGGATCAAAATAAACACCCAGATCTTTAAAACTGTTCACATGACTGAGGGTGTGTCCGGACAGAGTATAACTAAAAATGGATTGAAGACGTTTTCGTGAAAATGGCATATGCTGGCACATAGTAGGGTTCAACCGTTTTTAAGACTATTTAGATCATTTTGTAGTAAGAGCAAATCGTTTAGATCTCGAACACATTTGAAAATTTTCACGTCATCAGCATATATCAATATTTTGCTATCTCGATACAAGCTTTTACATCGTTGATTGCAAGTATAAATAAAATGTTTCCTAAATGGCTTCCTTGAGGTACTCCAGATTGAGCAATGAAAGATTTGGATTTGGAATCTCTAAATTTTACTTGGTAAGTTCTCAATGAGAGATATAAGATATAAAATAAGGGTAGTGATGCGAATACATGAGAACACAAGCGTTCTCACTCTAGCCTCTCGCAATCTACTCCTACTCTTACATTTACGCTGGTGACTGGTTGGTGACTGGTTGGTGCCTGGTACCTCGACTGGAGATGGGGTATCAAACCCCTTAGGAAGTTCATTGGCGGCAGAGAGGGGGGGGAGTGTCCTCTCATTAAGCTTCTCACTCTCAGGCGACAACGGAGGAATTTCCCTAGATGGAGTCAACGGCCGAAACAAGTACCTGGCCCTCCAGGTTTCGGGGTTGTGCCGTCGGGGTAACTTCCTAACCATGGAACAAGGCAGATATAACCGCAATCCAGGAGATACGATGTATAGGATCAGGTATAATGAATATAAAAAATTGCGACATTTATTACAGATGCAACAAAAGATTGCATGTATTAGGATGCGCATTCATCGTGGGAAATTGGCTTAAGACAAAATACATTGATTTCGAAACATTGAAGCCGGTAAGTGATCGCCTTTCTGTGATCCGCATCAAAGCAACATTCTAAAACATAAGCCTAATATATGCACATGCCCCTACCGATTAGGCTAAAGATCCTTTGGAGCCTGTTGGGACTACTATGATGTAAAAGTCGTCCTCGGGGATTTCAATACTAAAGTTGGAAAGGAAAACATCTTTGGCGGTTTAGTAGGTAAGCACAGAATCAACTAAATGACAACAGACAACGCCTACTGCCTAAGCGATTTTGCAGCAGCTCTTCTACGGTGATAAGTAGCACTAAGTACCCATAGCTACGGATCCACACAGAAACCCGCCGCTCTCCAGATGGTTAAGCCGCCAACCAAATCGACCAAGTGCTTATCGATACGATGCATGTACCCAACATTCTCGACGTGCACACATTCCGAGGGGTACATGTCGACTCTAACCATTTTCTTGTCGCGGCAAAATTCAGAGCTCGACTGTCCAACGAGAAGAAGCTGCGAACTGCCCAAAAGAATAAACTCGTCGTTGGAGGCTTAGCACACCTGGAGTAGCCAGAGCCTACAGCGAGGGTCTGAGTATGAAACTCTCCTCTGTGCACTCACCTACCACAAACACCAACAATCAGTGGTACCAGTATTGCGAAATCATCAAGGAGGTAGCCGAACCCAATGTATGATACAAGCCACCCAGAGAAAGAGCCTGCGGCGTGATGATGAATGCGTATACACAAAAAAAGGTAACAGCAGATGCACAAAAGAAAGCACTTCAGAGCAAAACAAGGGCAGATAGATATACTTTGAGTTATACCTCAGCTCAATTATTTCCCAATGTTACAAACTACCAATCAAAACTAATATACCCCTATTGGATAGGGTATAAAAAGGTTGTAATCGTTGGTAAAAAAAATGTTTTGTTGAATAGCAATGAGAACAAAATGTTGAATAATGTTGCCTGGACCGATCATTTTGAAAGAAAGAACGAATATTTCAATTTTTGTGTACCACTCAAAATTAGTGGAATGGTGAAAATCTCAATAGATACGACGAGCACGTGCCCAAAGTATTGTGGGAATTTAACTCACTAATACCCCCACTTTTTTGTATTTGTATTGCAACTAAGTATGCGACTTATCTAGCAATTTTTTTATCACGAGTAATGAATGTTTGGCAGCTAACTTTCCTCTTAAATTTATAGCGCGGTTTGTTATTATCGGACCAAATTTAAGGGCTTACTTTTTTGAAGAAGCCGCAATTGCGTGTTTGCGTGCAAAGTTTTTCGTTTCAAGTTTAGCCGCGGGATTACCCAGATCTCTGCGTAGATCTTCATAACTTATATACCATGGCGCATTGACAAATGATCTTAACGTTTTGTTTTCAAAAGTTCGTAGAATGTGTAGATTAGTTTCACTGGTACCCCAAAGTTGTATACCATATATCCAGACCGGCTTTAGCACTTGCTTGTATAAAGCAGCTTGTTATCATGGTTAAGCTTCGAAAATTTTCCGAGTAACCAGTACAGTTCTCTGTATTTATTTTTAAGTTCTTCGCATTTCTTTCTTACACAGGCCTTTCATTTTAATTTTGCATCGAGTGTCATTCCGAGATATTTCCGTATTGAGGAATACTGGCAAATCGTTTGTCCGCTTATACGAAAAATCTACATGAATCGGTTCGCTCTCGTTAAGTGCAATCCGCCAGGATTCATTAACCTCGTTAAGAGCGTTTTGATAATTTCATATTGGTTTCCTCTATTGTTGTGCCAACTGCTACTATAGGTGTATCGTCAGCAAACATGGCAACTATTGTATCGTTTGTTAGTGGAATATCACATGTAAATAAGAGGAACAAGAATGGTCCAAGGACGCTTTGTTGGGGTACTCCTGCCAATATTTCTTCAAACTCTGAATATTCGTTTCCAAGTTTCACAAGGAAGAGTCTATGCTCAAGATACGACACGAGGATTTTATATAATTTTTCAGGCAGAACTTGTCTAAGTTTGTATTGAAGGCCTCTATGCCAAACCATTTCAAAAGATTGCGAAAAGTCAAGAAATACGGCTGAGCAAATTTTATTTTCTTAGAAAGATTTCCCAATTACATCAGTAATTCGATGAACTTGGTCCATAGTCGAATGTTTACTTCTAAACCCAAATTGATGGTCAGGTGAATAGCGTTTCTGATCAATAATGGGGTGTAAGCGACTGAGTAATATTCTCTCAAAAATTGTTGGGATTGTTGAAAGAAGTGCAATAGGTCTGTAAGATCTTATTTCATTCGGATATTTTCCTGGCTTGAGAACCATAATTGGTATGTTATCTTATTATCTAATTGCTGCATTTACAATGTAGAGAAGTTTAGTTAATGCTTGCCGAGGGAACATTTTAAGAAGTTCTTCTGTAATCAGGTCATAACCCGAAGCTTTTCAAGGCTTTAGTATCCGAATTTCCCGTTTAAGCTCGGCAATACTTGTATACCTAACTGTATTATTTTTGGTTTCTGTCTCGACTTAATTAGTGTTTTCTGGACCATGAAATGGTTCAAATATTTCCTCAAGAGGTGCGGCGAAAAAGTTTTTTTTTTTCTTATCGCTTTTAGCCCAAACGTCTTGAGTTACTCTAATTGGTGGCAGGCACAGTGTTTTTTGACCGTTTTATGATTTCAATTGCTTTTCAAAGTGAATAATTCGATTCTTTTCCAGCGGTTAAGCAACGAGACTCAGTTAAAATTAAAACGTAAATCAGAAAATGTAACCCTTTCGGAAAATGTTCAAGGGTAACGAGGTCACCTACATCAGCTCGACAACGCCAGAAGTGTGGGCTCACGAAAAAAGAGACTTATTGAAAATTAAAAGCCTTGAGCACGAAAACGACGTTCTTCGAACTAGGCTAACAAAGTCGAACTGCTCTGCGAAGAACTTAAGAAAGACCACCTTAAGGATGTAAACATGACCCTTTAGAGTTCGTTAAAATTAAGTAATGAACTACAACCGAGTGCAAACTGCCCGGTTATCTCAGAATACCATACCGACGAAGAAGAGAATACTAATCAAGCGAAACAGTTAAAAAAAACGACCTTCACCTCCAATTAACGTAATTGGTATAAACGACTATAACAAGTTGCATACCTTGATAAAATCGTTACCATTATCAGGATACCAAGTAACTTCATTTAAAAAAAATACATGGTAAGTCTGCGTAAAAGATCCAGAAAGTTACCGTCTATTATCTCGCAAGTTAAATACCTATAAAATAGAATGGCATTCATTTAAGAATAAGTCTGAAAGCCTTTACGCGTTATAGCTAGAAATTTACATGCGTCGTTCTGAAAGGATGACATTGTTAGCGATCTGAAAAACAGACTATATAATGTTATAGATGCCGTTAACATTATCAAGCGAAACAAACAGCAAAAAGAGGGTGAAGAAAATTTAATAAAACGCGTTCTGCCTTTGTTTATACCCACTTTCGATAAAACATAAGGTTGTAAGATTCGAACCCATGCGTAAGGATTCTAAACTGGTTCCTCAGTGCAAGCGCTGCCAAGGATATAATCATACGCAAACCTATTGTCAGAAGGAGCAGCGGTGTGTAAAATGCGTCGGAAATCATCTGATGGTAGATTGAAGGTCAGATAAGAAAACTCCTGCTATTTGCATAATTGTAAAGGCGATCATCCCGCAAGTTACCGCGGCTGCGAAGTAGCTTAAGAGTTGCAAAAAAGAGGGATGAAACTTACTATTAAAATTTCACAGAAAATAAATAAATAAATAAACAAAAAATTAAACAAATACCTCGGCCACCATAAGCTACAGTACCATAAGCTACAGCACCCGGCCCAAGCTTCAGTACCCGATAAAAATATTTCACCAGACATATTTTCGACAGGGTAGTAAAGCTTGAAAATAGTATTTGCAATAGACGTAGTCCACCTTTAACATGAAAAGATTTCTGAAAATTCTTAGGTGGAATGCCAATGGTCTTTGGCAGAAACTTGCAGAACTTGAATTGTTTATGCATGAAAATGATATTGACGTTTGTTTAAAGGTCGAAACTCTCGCAAAGAGTAATTCTCACTTAAAGATTATAGGTTTTTGGGATTATCATGCTCTACATCCATGAAACAAGGCTAGAGGTGGAGCATCACTATATATAAAAGAGTGTATCGAACATTCGATTGATTTTAAATTAGAAGACGAAACAATGCAATTTTGCTCTATACAAGTCAAAAGCAGGCAATCCTTTCTGAATATATTTTCAGTTGAGAAAATTGACTTTGAAAACTTGCTTAATTCCCTTGGACCGCGTTTTGTCAACGGAGGGGACTTTGATGTAAAACATACATTCTGGGCATTTAGGTGCATATTACAGAAAGTTAGGATGCTTTACAATGTTAGTAGAAAGTACAATACCGAATTTTATTCTACGGGAAAACCAACTTACTGGCCAACTGATGTTACAAAAATACCGGATTTGATCGATTTTATCATCGTAAAAGTATGTTGAGTAATGCTTTGATCTTTGATCTGATCCTTCTCCGGTCATTCTAACAACGAGCGAGTCATTCATTAGAAATGAAAACCCACCCAGACTAACAAAAGGGAAAACCAACTGGGAAGGCTTCAAAATCAATATTGAAGATAATATTCGACTGGGTGTATCCTTATTTCCCCATGAGAACTTGAAGTCATGGTTAACTCCTTTATCGATACCCTTCAATGAGCAGCATGGAATAATACTACTCAAAATCGCAAAGCAGTAAGTTATAGTAATATCAATTACCCACGGGAAAGAAAAAGAAAAAAGCTCAAAAAAGATGGCACCAAGAAGATGGCACATTAACATATCTCAATCGGTTGAGTAGCATGTTATCAAATTCAAATAAAAACTTTAAGAACCATGCAGTAGAAACTTACCTGCAGAGCCTAACCGCTTTAAAAGAATCGAATTATTCACTTTGGAAAGCAACTAAAGTCATAAAATGGCCAAAAAACGCAGTGCCACCAATTAGAGTAAATCATGACGTTTGGGAAAAAAGCGGACGCTTTCGCCGCACATAAACCATTTGATAGTCCAAATTTTGCTCAGCCGTTTTTCTTGGCGTTTCGGAAGTTTTTGACAAAGTTTGGCATAACCTTGATAACAAGCTGCTATTATACAAGCAAGTGCTAAGGCCGGTCTGAACATATGGTATTGTGACCGCGAAAAAAGTATGTACACATAAACATAATAGAAGAGGAATAAACAAAGAAACTGTACGAAACAAACGAACGAAAAAGAGGCTACTGGTTGATCAGACGTAGGTAGAGAAATGAGTCTGTGGTAGATATGAGTTAGTTGTAAGTAATCATTAAAAGCGGTCGGACGCGAAATCTAAGTAATGTGTAGTTCAGATATATATATGTAAATAAATATTTATAACTTAAACATATAAAAGAAGGTGATTGTTTTTTTGTTAATAGAGAAGAAGTATCTATATGACCCCTGACAAAATCAGAAGTGGGATAGTGGAAAACAAAAACAAACAACCCTTGTGCGAATCAAAAAGAAACTATCGCAGCAAGAAAAATTGAATTCCAACCGTGTGTGCGTGTGTATGCAAACGAAAAAAAAGAGTGTTAAGTAAAATATATAGATCGTAATAATGGCCGACGTAGAAAAATACAGAATGTATACGGCGTTGCAATTAAAGGCTTGGTTGGGAAAACTCAACAAAAAAACGACGGGGAATAAGAGCGAGTTATTATTGCGTCTTATATCTATACCTGAAAAGGAACGTGGTGAGTTTATAACAACCCCAGACGAAGGAGAAACAGATGGTGGTGAAGATGACGAAGTGTACGAGGAAAGTGTAGCAGATGTTGTAAATGAAGACGAGAATGATGATGAGAGTGACACGCACACTGAAGGCGAAGATGAGCGTTTCGATGAGCGACCAAATAAAAAGAACGAAAAGGAAGGAAAACCGACGGCGACAACATCGAATAAAAAAATGAGTGCAGAAAGAAACAAAAGGAGTGTAGAAGATGATATGAGTGGACCAAATAAGAATGAGTGGAAAATGATGCTAAAGGAGATTGAAGATATGAAAAAACGAATAGAACTACAAGAAAGAGAAAATGTGTTATTGAAAAATGAAAATGAGTGGCTAAAAAATAAAGAACGAGTGATTAAAGACAGTGTGGCGAAAGAAAATGTGACCGATTTCACAAATTTAAAAGAGTTGTTGGTGGAATTTTCTGGGGAAGAAGATTGTTTTTCACACTGGATGGCACAGCTGAAAAATTTAAAAGCAGCCTATAGTTTGGACGAGAAGAGCGTCAGGGTGCTCATCTCTTGTCGTTTAAAAGGAAAGGCTCTGAAATGGTTCCATTCGAAATCCGATTTACTGACTATGCCACCGCAAGAGCTCTTGCAAGAGATGAAAGAGATGTTTGATGGATACACTAGCCGGTTATCTCTGAAGCGGGGACTAGAAGCAAGAAAGTGGGCAGTTGATGAAACGTTCCAGACATACTTCCACGAGAAAACCATTTTAGCGAATAAGTTGTCGATGGGAGAAGAAGAACTTCTCGAGTGCCTTATTGATGGGATTCCAGACCCATATTTGTGCTCGCAGGCCAGGATGCAGTGTTTTCGCTCTAAACGACAACTTCTGGAGGCGTTTAACAAAATCAGACTTCCGAAGCAGAAGACAACAGTTCCACGAGCATCAGAAGCATCGGGCAGCCGAGGTCCGCCGAAAAATATCCGATGCTACAACTGCAATTCCTTGGGGCATATGGCCAATGAATGCATCAAGCCGAAACGAGAACGAGGGGCATGCCACATATGTGCAGAAATGGGTCATCTAGCAGCGGAATGCCCGAAAAGGAAAACAAGCCGACAGGTACATCATATTGATGATGATGAAGAAAATGAATATGTGAGTAAATTAGAGTGTACATTTGTTAATAATTATTATAGTTATATTATTACGTTAGGTGTACTGATCGATACCGGTAGTCCAGTGAGTTTTGTAAGGCAAGAATTTGCGCTGCCTGTATTAATTCAAGACAATAACGAAAAATGTAACTTTGTTGGCATAAATAAAAGCCCTTTGGCCATAATTGGCATAATAAACTGCTGTATTTTATTTCATGGAAAAAGAATCAAAACAAATTTACTGGTAGTACCGGATAGTACAATGAAATATCCGGCAGTATTAGGTAAAGATTTTTTAAGAAAAGCTGGTATGAAAATGGTACCTTTGCCTAGAAATTATGAAAAGAAAATATTAATTAAATATGATGTAAAGAAAAAAGAGTGTCCAAATTCGATATTGCTTAATGAGTGTACATACGAAAACGAATGTTTAAATTTAATGAGAATTGAAGTTGAAGAAGAAAAAGAATGTATAATTAATGAAGATTTAAATTACGAATATAAGAAGAAGTTTAATGAAATATTTAATGAATTTTATGTAAACTACGAACGCCCTGAAGTTCCTGAAACTATATGCAAAATGAAATTGATATTAAACAATGAAAAGCCCTTCCACTGTTCACCACGGAGGTTGTCATATTATGAAAGAGAACAGGTTCAAGTAATTTTAGATGATTTAGTTGAAAAGGGTGTTATTAGAAGAAGCAGATCCGAATATTGCTCTCCAATCGTGTTGGTTAAAAAAAAGACGGGTGATATTCGATTATGTGTAGATTACCGATCACTAAACAAAGTAACACTGAAAGTGAATCACCCACTTCCATTGATCGAGGATATATTGGATGGGTTTGTAGGTAAACAGATTTTTACATTATTAGACCTCAAAAATGCATTTTACCATGTTCAAATGCATGAGGAATCAGTTAAATATACTTCGTTTGTAACTCCTGTAGGACAATTCGAGTATCTATACATGCCATTTGGATTGAAAAATGCGCCTTCGGAGTTTCAACAGTATATTGAGAGGATTTTTGAAGACCTTTTAAGAAGAAAGAAGATAAGGATATATATTGACGATTTGATGATAGCTACCGAAACGATTGAGGAACATTTTGAAATAATGAAAGAAGTTTTTGAGACATTAGTAAGAAATAAATTAGAATTGAGATTAGACAAGTGTAAGTTTATGATGTCAGAAATCAGTTACTTAGGGTATAGAGTTTCGAAGAATGGTATCAAACCGGATTTGAAAAATTTAGAATCAGTAAGTAATTTCCCAATTCCGCAGACTGCGAAGGCGGTACACAGTTTCCTGGGACTTTGCTCATATTTTAGGCGATTTGTAGAAGGATTTTCGGTTATAGCACAACCATTGTATAGGCTTATAAAAAAAGATGCTGTTTTTACCTTCGGTGAAAAGGAACTTCATTGTTTTGAACGGTTAAAAACAAAATTAATAGAAGCACCTATACTAGCCATATATGACCCTAGAGATGAAACTGAGCTTCATTGCGATGCTAGTTCATTGGGGTTCGGGGCTATTCTTATGCAGAAGAAGGGAGATGGAAAGTTTCATCCAACGTTCTATTTTTCGAAACGAACGACCGAGCAAGAAGCTAAATTCCACAGTTTCGAGCTGGAAACGTTAGCGATTATTTACGCTTTGAGGAGATTTAGGGTATATTTACATGGGCTCCGGTTCAAGATAGTCACCGATTGTAACTCATTGATGTTGACGTTGAATAAAAAGGAGATAAACCCTAGAATAGCACGTTGGGTGCTAGAATTACAAAACTATGACTATTTTGCCGAGCATCGTAGTGGAGTAAGAATGCAACATGTAGATGCACTTAGTCGAATGACGAACATTTTGGTTTTGGAAGAAAATACGTTTGAACAAAATTTGTCAATCAAACAATATAAAGATGAAGTTATTAATAAAGTGAGAGATCAGTTAGATAAAGAAGAGAGTAGTCGATATGAAATGCGAAATGGACTTGTTTATAGGAAGATCGGTCAACGAATATTGTTCTATGTTCCGAGAGTAATGGAAGGAAATGTAATTAGGATATATCATGATGATTTGGGACATATGGGTCGTGATAAAGTAGTAGATGCAATTATGAAGACTTATTGGTTTCCTAAGATGAGAGATAAAGTGAAGGAACACATTGAAAATTGCTTTAAATGTATAGCGTTTTCACCTAAGTTTGGAAAGCATGAAGGTTTTATGCATAATATTCCCAAAGGAGATATTCCTTTTGAGACGGTGCACATAGACCATTTCGGTCCAGTCACATTGAAGTGTGCGAAGAAGAAGTATGTGTTTTTGATGATAGATGCATTTACAAAATATGTAAAGCTTTATGCTACAAGATCTACCAATACAAAAGAGGTACTGAGTTGCTTGAGGTCTTATTTCATGCATTATAGTCGACCGAAAACGATAATATTTGACCGAGGTAGTGCTTTTACCTCAGGGGATTTTGGAAAATTCTTGGAAGAACAGAACGTCCGTCATATTAAGGTGGCGACTGGTTCCCCCCAGGCAAATGGTCAGGTAGAGCGTGTAAATAGAAGTTTAGGTCCGATGATCGCAAAATTAACGAGTGCAGGTATATATTATTCTCTTGATAGAGTTTTACCGAAGATAGAATTCGCGTTGAATAATACATTTAGTAGTGTTACTGGAGTGAGTCCAAGTGAGTTGTTGTTCGGAGTCAGACAAAGAGGTGCGGTTGTTGATTTTTTAAAGGAAAGTTTAGATGAGTGTGATAAAAAGAAAGATGAAATAAAAAAGAATCTAGTGAAAATGAGAGTTGAGGCAGCGAAAAAGATAGTTAAAAGTCAGGATTATAATAAGGCAGTAAGAGATCGTTGTAGGATAAGTTTTGGATATAAAGAAGGCGATTACGTCATGGTAAAAAATTATGTTAGTCAAGCTGGTGTTTGTAAAAAGTTGGTTCCCAAGTTTAAAGGACCGTATGAAGTAGTGAAGGTCTTACCCAATGACAGATATATAGTAAAGGACGTAGAAGGTTGTCAATTAGGACAGGTTCCGTATGAGGGAATATTGGAAGTGGCAAATATGAAACCGTGGGCATATCATAAACAAGGATGTTCAGGCAAAATCGGGGCGATTGTTAGTCAGGATGGTCGAGTTGTGACCGCGAAAAAAGTATGTACACATAAACATAATAGAAGAGGAATAAACAAAGAAACTGTACGAAACAAACGAACGAAAAAGAGGCTACTGGTTGATCAGACGTAGGTAGAGAAATGAGTCTGTGGTAGATATGAGTTAGTTGTAAGTAATCATTAAAAGCGGTCGGACGCGAAATCTAAGTAATGTGTAGTTCAGATATATATATGTAAATAAATATTTATAACTTAAACATATAAAAGAAGGTGATTGTTTTTTTGTTAATAGAGAAGAAGTATCTATATGACCCCTGACAGTATACAACTATGGGGTTGTACCAGTGAAACGAATCTAAATATTTCACAAACTTTTGCAAACAAAATGTTAAGATCATTCGTCAATGCGCAATAAGGAATGAAGATATACGCAGAGACCTGGGTATTCCCGCGGATAAAGATGAAACGAAAAATGTTGCACTTAAACATAAGAATCGGTTATTGGAACACGGTAACACAACGGTCCTCTAAATGCTTGACGAAACAAAGTTATTGCGGCGTCTTCAAAGAATTAAGCCCTTAGATTTGGCCCGATATTAACAAACCGCGCTATAAATTGTGGAAAAAGCAGGAATTCTCAAAGGATAGTTACCTGTCATCAATTCAATACTCGTGATAAAAAAATTGTTAGATAACTCGCATACTTAGTTGCAATACAAATACAAAAAGGGTGGTTTTAGTGCGTTTAAGCCCCACACTACATTTGTTGGAACTGCACGTACAAAGATCACATGTACCAAATTTCGGACATACAGATATGCCTTCATCGACTCAGCTAGCGATTGTGAGTCGATCCATACACTTTAAGGCATATCTAGCTAACTTTTTTCTCAATGTTAAAAACTGCTGCAATTACGCCAGCATCCCCACAGTGTGGTGAATGTCCGTCGGATTAAGATGAGGTAAGATTCGGCATGATAAATGTTTTGTGGTAGGTTCAGTTGAGTGAGTTGAGAAAGAGCCACTTATTCCGGCGAACAGAGCAGCGATACGCAAGCATACAAATCTCTTCGCACCCAACGCTTATTCCCTATATTATTCCATTCCTATCCTAAGGTCCTGTCCACATTCTAATTTCCCTCCAATTTCAATTCCCAATTTTGTTTTTGGAATAGGAGATATGTGGTGTCTACTTGTGTTTACAAATTAAATTAATGGTAAGATTTATGTTATTTGATATAATTTATCTTTATTAATTTTCTACCAACAATATAACAACGAAATATACATATAGCCTGTAAATTGACATAGGAAAAGTTAAACTAAACCAGTTAATCATTAATATATTCATTAAAAAAATGTAAAAAAATCAATTTAATAACAAAATGTACAATACTGTTATATATTGCTACTAATTTATACAACAAGATTTTTATTTCTTCTTTTTATTTTAGTGTAAATGGAAATAAAACATAACTAATATAATATGTTCATAGAAACTAGCTTACTGTATTATAATTGATGTCGAATTTTCTATTTATACTAGTAAGTAAATTTTTATGTTAATTAGCGCACAGTGCTAAAAGCGTGTTACATATAGTTTACATATTTTTTTTTTCAAACGATCATTTTATATGTGTATTTAAATGCATTCGTAGTTTGTAACATTATGCTGTTTTTTTGTAACACAAAAAACCACAAAAAAATAACACATTTCCGAAGGCTACAACCTACTGTGCGGATCGAGATTTACTAAATCTCGTGGTTTAGTGACTTAAGTGCATTTTACTTATTGTTTTTACATGATGGCCATTCACGACGTAAGTTTGACTAACATCTAAAGGGGATTTCTGTATATAATAATGATGTTTAAATGAGATGTGTCTTTTTTTAAGAAAACACTCTCAGAACTACATTTAATTTATATAAGATATAGCTGTTAACCATACTATTGGCAAGACACTTGTCTAGATTTTCTTATGGTACCACACAATAAGTTATTTTTAAATTGCGCGTTCAATGGATTTAAAATATTTGGTCATAATTGTAGCAGGAAGTTCATAAACCTTGAAAAACTCGTGACAGAGGATGGATAGATGGGCAATATTAAAACTGGCATTGCATAATCGGATCAGATTTTGACTATTCAATGCATCTGCAATAGGGACATTTATTAAATGTCGTAGGCTTACAACCTGTGAAAAAATGTAAGTTACCGATGACGTCCATAAACACCTCTACAACTGCACCACTAAATAATGTAATAAACCACGGAATTCAATTTCATTTTGTTCTGTTGCCAATCTCTCTACTTTTTCTTGAGTTAAGGGCACATGTTTTATGTTTGAAAGTACTTGTTAAATGTCAAAATAACGTCTGTTCTCCTATCGATTCGCGTTCCCAGGTGGCGCCTAGGTGTGTGTAAGCCTCATGGCCAGAATGTTCGCAGGGGTGATAAAAATATTCTATACCAACCGTGGACCAAAAAGAACAAAAGGGCTGGGTTATGGTGTCATACGACCCGTGACGATAATCGATAAGTCTAAGGGCTCTTCCAAATGCTCAGTCGCTAACGGAGTATCCGGATAACAGGCAACCTCCGTATTACCCTGTCTTGCCTAAGTAACGCGGATTTATATGTAGGTGAACTGGTTTTCCACCGCTACCTGTGGGAATAAAACCACTAAGTAAAAAAACTGGGGTTGGTCTTCCAAAAAAAGCCTCGGGAGAGCACTGCCGCAGTCAAGGCTTAACTGACTTTAGAAAAACCTGATCTGAGCGAAGCAAGCAACTTCGGAATGATATGAGCCCCAAAGATTTCTGAGTGCACTTCTGCTGCAAGTAAAAAGGTTACGACATTGTTTCTAAAGCTTGGTCCGAACAGAAATCTTGGACAGACGTTGCAAGGGGACTATCTGCCAACCAACTTAAACCATAAAATGATAACCGGATATTCAGATTCGAGCTCGCACAGCGCTGAAACCCCTACTCTACCGAAAATGGGGCACCTATATACCTTCTGAAATTAGTTCCAGTGATGGAACTCTTACAGATCAACCCCCACCACTCCAAAGAGGATTCCGCCGTCCTCCTTCTCCGACTCACAAAATACCGGGAAGACATAGTTCTGATAAAAGAACCATGGTTTGTCAACAACCTGCTGTGTGGACTCAGAACTCCTGACTATTCAAACTGCTCTACGTACGAAATGAAGGTAAGTCTAGATCTTGTATTCCTTCTTCGAACTCCTTAAGTATCTTTCAACTCCCTATTTTCAGCAATCAGGATACTGTCGCAGCCAATATTGGGACAAAAGGGAATGTTTAATGGATTGGCATACATGGTTCACGATCGTGTGTGACCAATAACTCAGGGCAAGGTCAGGAACCTAATTGCGCAAGATGAGATGCGTAAAACTGCTATTATCATTAAATGTGATACTAACGCTCATTTTGCGACAGCTCCAACATCAATGAACGAGGTGAGTTACTCTTTGATTATATTCTAGAAACTAACCACCTCCTTTGTAACTAGGGTTCTGTCCCTACCTTCATAAAAATAATTAGACAAGAAGTGCTAGACATCACCCTTGCCTCCCACAACATAATCAATCTGATTCGAAACTGGAGTCTCCAACGAGCACTCCTTTTCACAACCCAGATACAGGCAATCCACCTTGGATGATACTCTTCTGGACCAGAAGGTTTTTAGGAGCCCCAAATAAAAAAAAAACAACTTGTCACTTTTTAAGGACATTTCAACCAACAAACTTTTCTCTGACTCCTTAGCAGAACCGAGTAATAGGACAGAATTGTATAGCCTCAGAGTCTTCGCAAAATCCTCTCCACACATTCACCTATATCTAGCTACCTACTCAAGCCAGATGGTCAATGGGCAACCACTAGCATGGAAACTATTTACCTACTTTTACAGTATTCATTTCCAAAGCAGTTGTATGCATTCCCAAAGCAGGAAAAAGCTCTCACATAAATCCGAAGGATGTCCGCCCGATCAGTCTATCTCCTTCCTTCTTAAAACAATGGAATGATTAACTACGGAGCTTTTACTAACGCCAAATCACAAGCAATTACTATACTAGTGCACTTTCGGACTTAAATTATTCTGACTCGCTGCAAATGCTAATAAATCATCTACTCATAGGCAGAACTATTAAAACAAATCTTGGTATTTTATCCGCATGTAGATCTTTTAGCTGTGCAACCGCACAAGGAGACGTCCTGTCTATATTTCTCTGGAATCTCGTGCTCAAAAAGCTACTAGTAAATCTAGAAAGAGAAGTATGCAAAGTGATCATCTACGCGGATGGCATGGCAATAGCCGTATCAGGAAAATACCTTAATACCCTTAGAGTACTATAACAAAATGGTCTCTCTGTACTCTCTAGATGGGCCGCCAGATGTGGAATCGGCACGAACCTCAAAAAACTAAATTGGTCCTTTTCAGCTGGAAATACAAAGTCCCAAACTTAATGGCAATGTCAAGTTCGCAGAATCAGCCAAATACCTGGGTATGGTTTTAGATAAAAAAACTGAACTGGAAAGGCGAAATCCAAGAATGCTTTAAAAAGCCAGCGTAGCCTTATACTCTTATAAAAAGGCAATCGGAAAAAAATGGGGTATGCAACCACATATCTTCTTCTGCCTTTACGTGTCTTTAATTTCATTAGACCCATACTCCTCTATGATGTCCTAGTCTGGTGGACGGCTTAAGAAACAGCAATTTTAAAGATCAGCTTGAATATGCATTAGCGGATCTCTTAGAACCACCCCCACCGCAGCCCTTGATGGTACCTTACATCTAGTGCCCCCAGATATTTACGGAAGCCCGACCACAGCTTGTGCAGCTGTAAGATTGAGAGCCTCGTCATAATGGACACCCAAGCAGGGAGAACACAAAACGATTCAGAAGCACATAAACATTACAGAAAACACCGACCACACCACTACCCAGCTCAGTTTTGAGCATAACTTCAGGACAACCATTCCCAGTGGCCTTGAATGGGAGTCGGATTTGATCGGAACCAATAACTTGATTTACATCTAGACGGATGGGTCTAAAACAGAATTTCTCCGAAATGCTTAGCCTAAGCATATTCTTTTGACTTCCCGATCATTGTAGCGTTTTCCAAGCGGAAATCAGCCCACGAATGCCAAATATCTCTTAAAGAGATGGCACCTCTTTTGGGTGCCGCACCACTGATACATACCGAGGAATTACAAGGCAGATGACCTTGCCAGACAGTACACTACACTTTAAATGATGACGCCAGTAGAAATATTAGATATTTCCAGGATGCGAACAATGAAGCTAACCGCAGATGGATACGGCACAACGTGTCTTAACGAGATGGCAGATGATTTTAATACACCTCTTTTGGGTGCCGGGCCACTGATACATACCGAGAAATTACAAGGCAGATGAGCTTTACCAGACAGGGCACTACCTTTGACATTCTACCGCAAGTAGATATATTAGGTATGCCCAGGATGCGAAGAAGAAAGCTAACCACAGATGGAAAAAACGGCACAACGTGTCAAATATCTAGGCAATTCTGAACTAACTTTAACCAGAAGCGCTCCATCTGCCTGAAAATGCTGAACAGATCAAAGATCAGCACCATAATCAGTGTCCTTACAGGACACTGTCCTATAAACACAAAAAGACTAGGCTACTTCAGCAATGACTTCTGTAGAAGTTACTTGGACGAAAAAGTGGAGGAAAGTATTATTCATTTTCTATGCTGATTTTCAGCTCTCCCTCTGGAAAAAGAAAGCATTATCTGATAGACTACTTCTTCGATGATCTAAGTGAGCTGGCTAATATCAATGTTAGAAGCCTCCTATGCTACATAGTTAGCTCTGAATGTTTCAATTAAGCGAACAAATATAGGAAAACCGACAGAAGCACGTGGTACCACAACGGACCTTTCTAGTCTAAGTGTGCACGTGCATCGAGTGCAGCCACTGCAACCTAACCTACCATCTCAGTTTACACATTTAACTCGTGTGCAACATTTCCGATATTGTTGTAAAAGATTCCACATACAAAATTTGTAAGCTTATGGGTTACGTCGCAAATTTACCACGATTACAACTTTTCTGATGACTTTCCAACTTTTTTATATATTTATTCATCACATTTAGTTATCACCCCATCGGAATTTTCAGTGATGGTGGCAAATGCCAACTCTTGTGCAAATTTTGCAACTGTCCGATAGTATCTAAGCAATTACTACGAGGTTAAGCCACTCGCCTACAACATATGGGACAACAAGAGATGCTGCCTATCGCTGACCGATTATCACTGGCCGGCTGTATCGCCTTATTTAACCGTTGCAGACCTCTTTCAAGGGTTTTTCAAGGTCACGAGTCTGTGTCAACAAAATGTGAAGCATTCAGAGAGAATATACATAAAGCATGTCAACACCAATCAAAGTTCTGATAAAAGTAATTGTAGACTTCTCATACCTCGCAATGTCCATCATTGAATAACATTTACATTTATGAAGGAATTATGCATGTAATTCTGGAAAAATTATCACCCAAACTATTATTGATTTACGTGAAGCAAATATCATGAAAGCAAAACCAATTATTGATGATACGTGATGCAAGACTAACTTCGAAATGATAATTACTTTACGGAATGAGGGCATATTACAATTGTAACTATGAATCGATTCACACCAAAAGAACTCTCTTAAATAATAAACCTATACATTGTAAGTAGTTTTCAGTTGTGTTAACTGAATGTGTATACAAGAACAGTCTAACAGCACTATTCGACGTTTGGTATCGAATTTTTCTGAGACCGAATTAGTATGAGATCCTCGACTTACCGCTCATCAGCCACAAAGATGTTTCAAAAAACTGGTTGAAGAGTTAAGAGGGAGTGTTACCGAGAACCCACATGTGCCGTATTGTCGACCAAACATTTTTTGCCACACCCAATGATTTACATCAAAAGTTTTTTTTTCCAATATATAAAAATTTTACTGAAAAATGTTTCTTTTTTACTGCAAACGCACCAAAAAGTGGGCGTGGCAAAAAACCTTATATGGACGAAATATAGATATTGGGATTGAGTATGTTTTTCTTAAAAGTGGCTGCGGCAGTGGGCGGATTTTGAAAATGTTTAGCTATTCAGCTAGCGATTATGGGTCGATCAATATACTTTAAGCTATACCTAGACTCATAATCGCTAGCTGAATCGCTAAACATTTTCAAAATCCGCCCTTAGCTGAGTCGATTAAGCCATGTCTGTCCGTCTGTAGGCAACCGGTTTTTGGGCCTTATATTTTGAGCTAGGATAATGAAATTTGGTACATATGATCCTTGAACGTGCCGTTCGGAAATGCACAAATTTTTTGAAATCCGCCACTGCCACGCCCCATTTTTATAAAAACCTAATTTTAGGCCAAACCGTTCAAAATTTTGAAAAAGCAACTAAAAAAATATCATTTTGTGTATATCGACCCACAGATATAACTTTGAGGTAGTACTGGAATTTATCTACCTCGGCTCCGTTGTTATCCCTGATAACAACATCTCGTCAGAAACTTAACAAAGAATTACTCTAGCTGACTTTAGTAGTAATGACCTCATTCGAACGACTAAGAATATTTTTTACAGGAATGTGATGATCCCAGTTCTGCTCTAGGAACTTATGGTATGGAACTTATTAAATATGGATGAAGATAAAAAACTCTGCATAAGACATTTAAGATGGCTAGTACATGTAACGTGTAGACGTCGGATGCAGTATTTTAAATATTTTTAGTGTTTTTAATATTTTTAGTGCGCAACTGGAAGCAGTAAGCTAAGGATCACTATAATAACGACATTCTAAAGGCGGAAAAGGGCAGACTAAGAGACGACCTACTTAACGAAATTGTTACATCAAAGAAAGAGATAAACGAAATTACGAGGGCCTGTAAATTGCCCAGGACTTGATTAGTTTATAGCAACATTCTGGACATGAAAGAAGTCAACACTATAATCAAATAGAAATCCTGAGCTTTCAAAAGTTTGCAAATCCCTACGCCCTAACCCGTAGGCATTTGTAAGAATAAAACCGAGGCATGGCTATTTTAGAAGGCGACTAAAATCCACTCCCATATACCGAGTTTAAAGAGTGTATAAAAAAGAAAAAAAAAACGTATGAGAAGGCTACAATCCACTATGTGGACAAATTTTTTGAAATCCGCCACTGCCACGCCCCCTTTTTATAAAAACCTGATTGCAGGCCAAACCGTTAAAAATTTTGAAAAAGTAACTGAAAAACATATCTAAATGTCCTAATGTCTATATTTCGTCTGAACAAGGTTTCTTGCCACGTCCACTTTTTGGGGGCGTTTTCAGTAAAAAACGTTTTCGGTAAAATTTTATACATTTCGAATAAAAAATTGATGCAAAATAACTGGCTGTGGTAATATAAATATTTCTTCCATGTACCAGTTTTAACCACGCCCACTTTTTGGAGGCGTTTTTAGACAAAAGCCATTTGAATACCCTTCCATTTGCAGGAGAAAATTGCTGTTTTTGGTCGAACCATACAAGATTTTGATAAAATGTCCTAACAATATGTTGCCAATATTTCAATTTTAAAATTTCTTTGCCATCAAACATAGATTTAAGGGATATTAATATTAAGGATGGGATGGGATAGGGTATAAAACGATCCACAAAGTGGATTGTAGCCTTCTCATGTGTTTCAAAATGATTCAATATTGACGTACTGATTGAAAAGATATCTCATCATACAGATTTTCTTCAAGCCTTTGTCAAAAGTAAGGCATCAGAAATGAGGACACCATCATCTATATGGCTTTGCGTAAATCTTATATATTCGAATTATGATTAATTTGTATTTGGAAGTTCCGTTTTTGAAGAAATCATACTAAACTCACAATTTGCCATTCGTTAATGGACTTAAAAATGTTTGAATTTATGGATTTGCGTAGGATTTCCATTTTAAAGATTTTGGTTTTTAATGTTTATCATATTATACCCGGCCTGAAATCCAAACATGGCAACAGTTCTAAAGGCCGGATGCCTTTTGTGCATTATGTACTATATGAGAAGCCTTTAAACAGCTTTGGCAACCGTTGAATACCCTATCCCAAGGTTTAAAAAGAAATCAGATCACCCAACACAAATAAACATTTTCATCAAGAGTGAGTGCCTAGTTGGGATTTTTTCTGCTTAATAAAAATAATAAAAACAACCACCAAACCAAAATAATAAAAAAAACCACCAATAGCTACTTAGCAGTTAAGTCTGATGTATGGAACTCATAACTGAGAGAATCGATTTATTGCACTCCGTAGTGTAGTAGCCCTTCGTTTAAAAAACAAAATGCAGATACATATGCTATGTTAAATATTTCGCACATGCGATTTCCTTACACAAAGTTTATATAGTAGATTGATCGAGTATGTATTCGGATGCGTTATTTTTCAATAAATTAATCAGTTTTTTTTTGTGGAATCCTTTGTCTGTCTGACTGATAGCGATATGTTTTTTAGTGCCATTTGATATGCCACCTCAAATGATTCAGCCAACGTTAAGATGATCTCCATTGCCAGGTGCTAGAAAAAGAATGTAAATAATATTGTTAACATATACGTGGGATTTAGTTATATCTTAAATGAAATTAAAATTGTTGTTTTTAATTGCTTTAAATAGATCTAGGATGATTGAGGACTTGAAAATCAATAGTTGTTGCTGAATGCCACGGCAGAATTTCTTCTAATTCAGTATTAGTATTTATGTATTAATACGCTAATAACAAAGCATTGTAACAATCCGCACCAAGGACGAATTCGTCAACGTAAGCCTTATATGAGCTCACTATCCGATGTGAAAGAATGTTTCTAAAGGGTGTTTAGAAAGGGTGTATAGAACTTTCAAATGGAATAACAACAACATGATTTTTTTTATGTTAAATTGACAAGGAATTTACTTTATTCGAAAGATAATAAACTTTTGGCGTTATTATTTTAATTTAAATCGTTTTTAAAGAAATTCGGACAATTAGTTCACCAACCCATAAAACACACCAAACGGTCAAACAATTGCGGATGTAACGGTGTCTGAACAAACACTTAAGGATTACCTTTCCTCCAAATACTGCAGTTTTGTTTATTGACGTAACCATTCAACCAAAAGTTAGCTTCATGTCTAACTAAAATTCGCTTATGAAAACTGCAATCTTGTTTTGGGTCCATTCACCTAATCTATGCCTTGCTAAGTGATCCTGTCGCTTCAATCCTTGCACGAGTTGGATTTGTTAAGCACGCAAACCAAGATCTTTTCGCAAAATCTTCCATAAAGTTAATGAACACATATCCAATTCCTCTACACGATGGCGGATACATTAATTCGGGTCTTCCTCCACGCTACGTTCTACAGCAGGAATGACTTCTCCTGTACGTAGCTCTGTAAATGACTGCATTTGCACAATTAGGAAGCGTTATTCATCGACCCACAGATATAACTTTGAGGTAGTACTGGAATTTATATACCTCGGCTCCGTTGTTATCCCTGATAACAACATCTCGTCAGAAACTTAGCAAAGAATTACTCTAGCTGACCGCTGTTTCTTCGGGATAAGAAGGCACTTTAGTAGTAAAGGCCTCATTCGAACGACTAAGAAGATTCTTTACAAGAATCTGATCATCCCAGTTCTGCTCTGGGAACTTATGGTATGGAACTTATTAAATCTGGATGAAGATAAAAAGAAACTCTGCATTAGACATTTAAGATGGCTGGTACATGTAGAGTGTAGACGTCGGATGCAGTATTTTAAGTATTATAAGTATTTTTAGCATTTTTAGTGTTTTTAGTGCACAACTGGAGGCAGTAAGCTAAGGACCGGGATAGTTGGAGGGACTGGTACAAACCTCTACAAACACAGACAGACTGAGAACAACAACCATTAATACAAAATTAACAAGAGTACAGTTAAAATAATCGATCACTTTAATAACGACATTCTAAAGGCGGAAAAGGGCAGACTAAGAGACGACCTACTTAACGAAACTCTTACATTAAAGGGAGAGATAAACCATTCATGGTTCGACAAAAAACAATGATTTTCGCCTGGTATACAGTAGTGTATACTAAAGGTTTATGTATGAAAACGCCTCCAAAAAATGATATAAAGAAGAAATATTTACATTATCATAACCAATGACTTTGCATCAAAAAAATTTTCGAAATGTTTAAAAATTCCCGCAATAAGTTTTTTACTGAAAACGCTTCCAAAAAGTGGGCGTGACAAAAAACTTTATATAAACAAAATATAGACATTAGGGTTGTCTATATATCTTTTGCAGACACTTTTTCAAAATCTTTAATTGTTTGGCCTAAAACTACGTTTTTCTAAAAAGGGGGCGTGGCAGTAGGCGGATTTCAGTAATTTGCTCTTGCTTCGTCTGTTCTGCTTCGTCGGATAGATAGTCTGTATACCAAATTTAACAACTATAGCTCAAAATTTGAAGCCCGAAAATCGGTGACGGACGGACTGACAAACAGACAGACATGGCTTAATCACTCAGCTAGCGATTCTGAGTCGATCCATATGCTTTGAGGTATATTTAGCGAAATAATTTCACTATGTTACAAGCTTAATGTCAAAACTAATATACCCCTATGGGAACGAACGAAAAGATGTTATACCCCAGTTCGCAATCTAGTTTCACTGGAAAATCCACCCTCTTCGGAGGTCGGCTCGATGGATTCTGGGGAAATTCAACTATTGCAATTTTGTAAGCTTTTCGGAAAAAGTTCAAGGGTAACGAGGTCACCTACATCTGGACTTCAAAAAATGATATGCGTCACCAGCAGCTCGACGGTAGAAGTGTCGTCTCACGAAAAGCGAGACTAAGAGAAAATTAAGAGCCTTGAGGACGAAAACGACGTTCTTTGAACTTGGCTAAGCAAAGTCGAACTGCTCTGCGAAGAGCTTCGGAAAGAAATTCTCCACATTAGGGATGAAAATATGACCCTTAGGAGTTCATTAAAATTAAGTTTTGAACCTAAGCCGAATGTAAACTGCCTGGTTATTTCAGAATACCATACAGACGAAGAAGAACTCAGTCCCGAAACCGAATATATTCTAAAGAAAAGAGACCCGTAAAAAAGGAAAGCTATATCCTGAATTAATAAACCACGATAAAGACAGTACTAAAAAAGTGAAATAGCTAAAACAACCGCCCCCACCGCCAATTAATATGATCGGTATAGACAACTATAAAAAGTACCATACCTTAATAAAATCGTTACAATTATCGTGCTACCAAGTAACATCACTTAATAAAAATACATGGAAAGTCTGCGGAAAAGATCCAAAAAGTTTCCGTCTATTATCTAGGAAGCTAAATACCGATAAAATTAAATGGTTTTCATTTGAGGATAAATCTGAAAGACCTTTACGCGTTGTAGCCAGAGGGTAACATGCGTCGTGCCTAAAGGATGACATAGTTAGCGATCTGAAAAACAGACAATATAAAGTTATAGATGCCGTTAACATTGTCAAGCGAAACAAACAGCAAAAAGAGGGTGAAGAAAATGTAATAAAAAAAATAAAAAAAACAGAAATTCTGAAAAAAATTTATGAACTAAAAACAATACTTAATATTGATGTAAAATTCGAACCCATGTGTAAGGATTCTAAATTAGTTCCTCAGTCAAACATATTGTCAGAAAGAGCCGCGGTGTGTAAAATGTGCCGGAAATCATCTGACGGCAGATTGCGTGTCAATTAAGAAAACTCCTGCTATTTGCATTAACTGTAAAGGCGATTATCCCGCAAGTTACCGCGGCTGCGAAGTAGCTAAAGAGTTGCAAAAAAACGGATGAAACTTAATAATAAAATTTCACATAAATGAAATTAAACTAAGAAAGAGCTGAAAAGTGGCCTTAATTTATGTCAAAGCCAGAGCAGGCAACAATCGAAAAACAAGCAACTAAAAAAGCTATAGTATCCGATAAAAATATTTCACCAGACCCCGTTTCCAACGTTTTTTCGATTATTGTTTCAAAACTTGAGGAACAAAGCGAAACGAGTAAACTAATTTTCGGCAGACCAGTAAAGCTTGAAAGTAGTATTCGCAACAGACCGAACCTACCTTCAACATGAAAAAACTTATCAAAATTCTTACGTGGAATGCAAATGGCCTTTGGCAGAAACTTGGAGAATTTGAATTGTTTATGCAGGAAAAATATATCGACGTCTGTTTATAATCCGAAACTCATGCAAAGAGTAATTCCTACTTAACGATTAAAAGTTATTTTGATTATCACGCTCTACGTCCATCAAAAAAGGCTAGAGGTGACCATCACTATGTATAATAGAGTGTAATGAATATTCGATTGACTTTAAATTAGAAGTCGAAACAATGCAAGTTTGCTCTATACAAGTCAAAATCATACAATCTTTCTGAAGATGTCTTCTATTTATTGCCCACCACGATGCAAGGTTAAGAAAATTGACTTTGAAAACTTGCTGAATTCCCTTGCACAGCGTTTTGTCATCGGAGGGGACTTCTGGGGATCTAGATGCATTTCACAGAAATTTAGGATGCTTAACGATTTTGGTAGAAAGTACAATACCGAATTTCATTCTACGAGAAAACCAACTTACTGGACAACTAATATTACAAAAATACCGGATTTGATCGATGTTTTCATCGTAAAAGGTATGCCATCCAATGGAATAAAAGTTGAGGAATGCATTGATCTTTGCTCTGATCATTCTCCGGTTATAATAACAACGAGCGAGTCTATTATTAGAAATGAAAATCTACCCAGACTACCAAACGGACAAACCAACTGGGAATGTTTCAAAAACTATATTGAAAATAATATTCGACTGGGTGTATCGCTTAGATCCTCATTACAATTCAAAGCCGCGGTTGACTCCTTCATCGATACCGTTCTAAAAGCAGCATGAAATAATACTCCTCAACAACCTAAATAGAGACATCTAGTAACATCAAGTACCCACGGGAAATAAAAGATTTAGTTAGACAAAAAGAAAAGCTCGAAAAGGATGGCACCAATCTCGTGCCCCGCAATATAAAACACATCTCAATCGGTTTAGTAACATGCTATCAAATTCGATTAAGAACTTTAAAAAATATGCAGTAGAAACTTATTAGCAAAGCCTAACCGCTGCAAATGAATCAAATTATTCACTTTGGAAAGCAATTAAATTCATACAACGGCCAAAAAACGCTATAACACCAATTAGGGTAACTCGAGACGTTTGGGCAAAAAGCAATAATGTAAAAGCAGACGTTTTTGCCGCACACCTTGAGGAAATATTTATACCATTTGATGGTCCACAAAACATTAATTTATTCGGGACTACAACAGGTAGCAATCTAGTTAGATATGCAAGTATTGCGGAGCTTAAACGGGAAATACATAAATTAAAGCCTAAAAAAGTTCGGCTTATGGCCTAATTACAGAGAAACTTCCTCAAATGTTGCCCATAAAATCATTAACGAAACCGCTCTACATTGCAAATGCAGCAATTAGATTAGAATACATTAGAATTAGATTAGAATTAGACAGTGGAAAGTCGCAGAAGTGATTATGGTTCTCAAACTAGAAAAATCGCCGAATGTAATACAATCTTACAGACCTATTTCCCATCTTTCAATTAATCTCAAAAGTTTTTGAGAGGATATTACTCGGTCGCTTACACCCCATTATTGATCAGAAATGCCTTTTACCTGACCATCAATTTGGATTTAGAAGTAAACATTCGACTGTGAACCCAGTTCATCGAGTTACTGATATAATTGAGAAAGCTTGCGAAGAAAAGAAAATTTGCTCAGCCGTTTTTCTTGACGTGTCGCTAGCTTTTGCCAAAGTTTGGCATAGAGGCGTTCAATGCAAACTAAGACAAGTTCTGGCTGAGAAATTATATAAAATCCTAGTATCGTATCTTGATCATAGACTCTTCCATGTGAAACTAGGAGAAGAATATTCGGATTTCAAAGAAACATTGGCAGGAGTACCCCAAGGAAGCGTCCTTGGACCAGTACCTCCTATTTACACGTGATATCCACAAAAAAAATGATACAATAGTTGACACGTTTGCTGACGATACAGCTATACTGGCAGTTGGCACAACAATAGAGGAAACAAACATGAAATTATAAAACACTCTTAATGAGGTTAATGAATGGATAAAGTCCTGGCGGATTGCACTTAACGAGAGCAAATCGATTCATGTAGATTTTTCGTATAAACGGACACACAATTTGCCAGTATTTCTCAATACGGTTCGAATCCCTTTTGCAAATGAAGCGAAATGTTCCGGAAGGGCACTCGATGCAAAGCTAATGAAAAATGTTGCACGCAAACATTAAAAACGTTTATTGGGACACGTTAACACAACGGTCCACCAAATTCTTGACGAAACAAATTTATTTCGGCGTCTTCAAAGAACAAAGTCCTTAGATTTGGCCCTAAAATAACAAACCGTGCTATAAATTGCGGAAAAAGCAGGAATTCTGAAAGGAAAGTTACCTGCCAAACATTCATTACTCGTGATAAAAAAATTGCAAGATAAGTCGCATACTTAGTTGCAATACAAATACAAGAAGGGTGGTGGTTTTAGTGGGTTAATATCCCACACTACTTTGGGCACGTACTCATCGTGTCTTTTGAGATTTCTACCAGCCCACAACAAAAAAATCCGAAGCGATAGGATTGGCTCAAAACGGAATCTGGCACTGAAACTTGTTTTAGAGCTACAACGAAATTCACGTCATCCACTCATGTCTGCCACTGCGGAAAACAATACAAGCACAAGAGAAGATAAGCTACCGTACTTTCGGACTTAGAACACTATAGCGAGGGACCAGCCATTATTGAACCTGAGGACAACCGCTAGCAACTCCTTTAAAGGCCGCTGGAATGCATCGTCTAATTCCTTGCAACAATGGCAAGCCGCTTAGCGCCAGCAAACGCTGCGTGCTCATCCTTTGCACTGTTCCAGCAAAGAAGAATGTTTTTGTAAACCGTTGCAGTATTCACAATTGGAGGCGAACGTCTTCCAGCTATGAACCTCGGGAGAGGTTTCCTAAAATGTGGGCTATATAGAAAATGTGATTTTCAGATTATTTATTTAAATCTTTTATGGGGTTAAAATGACACACAGATGAAATGTTTATATAACCAGAATCAATGATTTTGCATCAATTTTTTTTCTAAATGTGGTGGCCATGGAGGAATGCTAAGAAAAACGTTGCGGGTTCAAGCCCCAGCTTCGGAAGCATTTTTTTTTTTACAAAAATCGCCAGCTTATCTGATGCCACCTGTGCGATAATATGAGACAATATAAATCTAAGTCTCCTCCTCTGTGCCACGTAGGTTTATGTCATATGGCCATCCTTCTATGTGTCTATCTGTCTCTCTCTGTGGTATTAATGTCTGTCCAAGCCGATGGCCTCAGTCGCAAGTGCTGTTATGTGTCTGTAGATCGTTTAAACTATATCTAGCTAAATTATTTCACTATGTTACAAACTATGTATCAAAACTAATATACCCTGCATATGGTAAGGCGTAGGGTATATAAATGGTTTTTGTAAGAAAACACCTCCAAAGTGTGGGCGTAGGTTTGAATGATTCATGGATGAAATATTTGCTTAATCAAACCCAATCAGTTTGCATCAAAACATTTTTAGAATATCTCAAAATTTTATTGAAAAAAGCATGGCAAAAAACTTTGTATGGACAAAATATAAAAAGTGGAATGTTGTTCAGTCACTCTTTCCTAATTCCCTACCATTTTGCCAAAAATAACGTTTTTCTAAAAAATGAGCGTGGCAGTGGGCGGATTTTGAAATTTTATACACCTTTTCGAACAGCACGTACAGGGTAACATGTACAAAATTTTACTATCCTAGCTCAAAATTTAAGGCCCAAGAACCGGTAACATACAACCTCGATATGAAGCAGAAACAATTTTCGGTAGCAGAACATTACCGGCAACGGACAAACAAGATTTTGGGCCTTACATTTTGAGCTAGGATAATGAAATTTGGTACATGTGCCAGTCGGACGGAGTCGATTAAGCCATGTCTATGTCTATCCGCCCGTCCGTCCGTCTGTAGGTAACCAGTTTTGGGGCCTTAAATTTTAAGGTAGGATAAGGAAATTTGGTACATGTGATCGTTGTGCGTGGATGGTTGGGTGTTGTAGAACGAGGGTAGACTCTGATTGGCTTTAACTTGGCAATGCCCAGTGTTGTAAGTCTGACTAAACATCAAGCGCTTATTTTTTACCTCCAAGTGGTAACCATCGGGTACTGGTCTCATCCAACCGGATTTGACTTGCTAAACGATAAGCGCGAGTGTTGTAACACGACGAAAAACATCAACACTATAAACAGCCAGGTCAGAATGGCACGGAATGAATACCCGGCCTGCTGTTCCAGGCGAAACTAGACAAGCTGCTTCGACATATTCGGACAACAGGTTGTCTAGGAATTTCAAGGGTTAGTCAGGCCCCTTGAACAGAGCTGGTGGCGGATGAACCGAAAGGCCAACGGCAGCGCTCAATCCCGTAGTGGATACTGATGGCCCCGTGTCCTAGGGGTATCTAAGAAATTGGAACTGGTCCTCCAGGTTAGGGGTTGTGCTTTGGGTTAACTACCCAATCATGGAAAAATCTAACGGTTACGCAGCAAACAATAGCCTCGGAAAGGACTGATTTTATTGTTGACGACACGACTAAACGATAAAAGGACAACGACGTTCGTATCTGCACCTGGAATGTGAGAACATTAAACAGGAGAGGTGCAAGCGAACAACTAGCGGAAGCCCTAAACTGCTAAAAAGCAGACATTACTGCGATCCAGGAAATACGATGGGATGGGCCAGGCAAAAAGAGGATGAAAAACTGTGACATCTACTAAGGACCGTGTTATAGTGAGCAGAAACAGCGACTATTCGGATGCGGATTTGTTATAAGCGCCAGACTTAGGCAAGAAGTCTTATGTTTCCAAGACATTAGCGAACGCATTATAACGATCCGCATCAAGGCCAAATTCGAGATTATTAGCCTTATATGCACTCACGCCCCGACGGAGGAAAAAGATGATAAAGCTAAGGACTGCTTCTATGAGCTCCTTGACAAAACCTATGAGCGACTACCAAAGTACGATGTTAAAATCGTGCTGGGAGATTTTATTGCAATGGTAGCAAGAGAAGACATCTTTAGCAGTATTCTTGGAAACATAGCCTACACGACAACACGTCTGGTAACGGACTTAGGCTAATTGACTTCGCTACGGAATGAAATACTACTATAGCCAGCATACAGTTTCCTTACCTCGATATCCATAAGGGGACATGGCGGTCTCCAGATCAACGAACGGTCAATCAAATTGATCACATAGCGATAGACAAGCGGCATACATCCAGTATTTTGGAAGTCCGAACATTCCGAGGAGCTAACTTCGACTCGGACCACTACCTTGTTGCAGCCAAGGTTAGAATGCGGATATCCACTACACCACAACAATCCAGAAATACTGTACAAAATTTAATGTCGAAAGACTGCAATCGCAAGAGACCGCCAAGACCTTCGCGCAACGCGTATCCCTGAACCTCTCGATTAACACCATACCACCAACATCGAATGTAGAAGATCTATGGCAACGATGCCAACAGGCCATTAGATCAGGCGCAACTGATGTACTAGGTTTCTCGCGCCCACCAGCAAGAAACCCCTGGTTTGATGAGGAATGCCGGCAGATGCTCGCAGCCAAGAACGAGGCATACAAGGCTAAGCTGCAGGTGAATGCGAGAGCTGCCGTTGAGCTCTATAGGCAAAGAAGAAGGGAAGAACACCGGCTTTCTAGAAAGAAGAAAAAAGAGCATGAAAAGCGCGCGATCGAGGATAGAGAGAGGTGCCACTCCAGGAAAGATGTTCGCAAGTTTTACCAAGTGTAAAACGTCAAAGCCAAGAATACAAGGCTCGAACAGAATCCTGTCGAGATGAACAAGGAAATATCGTAGTTGATACACAGTCTATGCTGAGGATATGGAAGAACCACTTCTGCAGACTGTTAAACGGCGATGACGAACAACATTCCGCTGTCGGGCAGAACGAACCATTCAATATTGGCAACGACAGCGAAAGCTGCCAAACACCCGACCTGAGTAAAGTGAGGATAGCAATATCTAAACTGGAGTTAAATAAGGCTGCCGGAAATGACGGCCTTCCCGCCAAGCTTTATAAAGCCGGCGGAGATGACTTGGTAAGTAACATCCACCAACTCATAAGCCGAATCTGGTCGGAAGAAATTATGAAAGTATGAAAGAATGGAACCTCAGCATCGTTTGTCTGATCCACAAAAAAGGAGACCCTCTAAACTGCGCCAACTATAGAGGCATAAGTCTCCTCAACATCGCATACAAGATTCTATCTGCCGTAATATGTGAACGCCTGAAACCGTTTTCCAACAACCTGATCGGCCCTTATTAGCGTGGTTTTAGTCCAGGAAAGTCCACAACCCATCAAATCTTCACACTTCGGCAGATCCTGGAAAAAACCGAAGAAGTCCAAATCGATACCCATCACCTATTCATCGATTTAAAGCCTCATACGACAGCATTTATAGAGAAGAACTATACAGAGCCATGTCTAGTTTTGGTATACCGCCCAAGCTAGTCCGTTTGTGTAGGATGACGATGGAGAATTCTCGCTGCTCTATCAGGGTCGGAAACGACCTCACTGACATATTCGATACCAAAAAAGGATTTAGGCAAGGCGATGCGCTGTCATGTGACTTCTTCAATCTGATTCTTGAGAGGATTGTGCAAAACTCACATTTTCAAAATGTTAAAATTTTCAAAAAGTGATTGAACAACATATGAACCAATCCCAATATCTTTATTTTGTCTATATAAGGTTTTTTGCCACACCCTCTTCTTGAGGGGGTTTTCGGTACAATTTTATAATATAAAAAAAAACTTTTTATGCAAGATTATTGGGTTTATTCAATATTCAAACCCACGCCAACTTTTTGGAGGTGTTCTCCTACAAAAACCATTTGTATACTATACGACATACCATATGCAGGAGAAGAATTGTTTTTTTTTTTTGTCGAACCATACAAGATTTTGATAAACAGTCTTAACAATATGATCTGACAGTAACATTTTCTATATTTCGTCGAAATAGAGCCAACATTTTGGGGATATTTATATTATGGATGAGATGGGATAGGGATTTAACGATCTATACAGCGGATTGTGGCCGCTCATATGTTTAAAACAATTTTTGTTCCATTTTGATTACTATTTTATGAAATTTCCCCTCACGCCAAAACCGGGGGAGATAGACCCCCTCTCATAAAAATAAATGCTTGTGTTGCACTGTTCTACAAAAACCGGTATCGATTTTCGAGTCCTTAGTTAACGTACTCTCCCCCTTTAAATTGATCTTGATCAATAAACTATGCTTAGAGCTGAAAGTATTTTAAAAGTAGCTGTAGTTCTGCTAACAGATCTTTAGTTCGATTTTTTTTTTTTGATTTGTTAACGTTTTTCAAACATTTCTTACCATGTTGTCCACTTTAAATACGTGACAATAGTGTGTGCTCAGTTCGTTGTCCTTTGTAATGTATGCAAAATGGGTCATATCGTCTGCATCCTGGCACGCACAATTTATGTTTCGGATTTCATGTTCACAGACTGTTCCCTTTAATAAAAAAATAAATAATTAAAATTAATAATAATGAAAAATAGAGTTATATATACATAGGTTGTCGGTTAAGAAGGTCAATACGGTAGATGGTGTTTTCTGCAATGGATTGCATCTTATTAAAACCAAATAAACAATCGCCGTTTATCCTACTAATTTGAACAATATATTTTGTATACCCTATCTGATAGAGATGTACTAGTTTTGACAGTCCACAAATCCAAAAACCATATTTTATTATATTTTTGATATTATTTTTTTGATAGATAGTTTGTAACATAGAGAAATAATTTTGCTAGATATACCTCGGCTCAGAATCGCTAGGTGAGTCGATCTAGCCTTGCTTGTCTGTCTGTCCGTCCATACGTCACCAGTTTTGGGCCTTAACTTTTGAGCTAGAATGACAAAATTTAGAACACGTGTTTGTTGTTGTTCCCAGCAGAAAAATTGTCAAAATTTTTGAAATCCGCCAACTACCACGCCCACTTTTTAGAAAATCGGTATTTCTGGCCAAACGGTAGAGAATTTTAAGAAATTGTCTGAACAACATATGTAGCAAACCTGAATATATATTTTTTGTTCATATAAGGTTTTCTTTGACATTTGATATCACAGCACTTCGCACATGAATGCAACGGACTACAGACACATAACAGCACTGGCGACTGAGGCCATCGGCTGAAGGTTTTCTCCACGCCCACTTTTAGAGGGCGTTTCAAGTGAAAAATGTTTTTCGGTAAAATTTTAAAATATTCGAAAAAACTATTGATGCAAAATTATTGGCTTTCGTAATATAAACATTTCTTCTATATATCAATTCAACTCACGCCCACTTTTTGGAGGCGTTTTCATACAAAAACCATTGAATACACTACCTCATAGCATAACCAAGTGAAAAACGATGTTTTTTATAGAACCATATATGATTTTGGTCAACTGTGTGAACAATATGTTCTGACAATGGCATTATCTCTATTTCATCGCAATAAATCAATCCAATATTTTCCGAGTAACCGGTACAGTTCTCTGTATATATTTTTAAGTTCTTCGCGTTTCTTTTTTACATGCGACTTCCATTTTTATTTTGCATCGATTATCATTCCGAGATATTTCGCTTCATTTGCAAAAGGGACTCGAACCGTATTGAGAAATACTCGCAAATTGTTTGTCCTTTTCAACGAAAAATCAAAACATGAATGGATTTGCTCTCGTTAACTGCAATCCGTTAGGATTTTCTCCATTCATTAACCTTATGAAGAGCGTTTTGTATTTTCATATTTGTTTCCTCTATTGTTGTGCCAAATGCTAGCATAGCTGTATCGTCAGCAAACGAGGCAACTATTGTATCGTTTGTTTGTGGGATATCACCTGTAAATAGGAGGTACAAGAGTGGTTCAGGGACGCTTCCTTGGGGTACTCCTGCCAATTATTCTTTGATATGTGAATATTCGTCTCCAGGTTTAACACGGAAGAGTCTATGCACATGATACGACACGAGGATTTTATGTAATTTTTCAGGCAGAACTTGTATTAGCTTGCATTGAAGGCCTCTATGCTAACATTGTCAAAAGCTTGCAACACGTCAAGAAAAACGTCTGAGCAAATTTTCTTTTCTTCGAGAGCTTTCTCAATTGCACCAGTAATTCGATGAACTTGGCCCACAGTCGAATGTTTACTTCTAAACCCGAATTGGTGGTCAGGTAAAAGGCGTTTCTGATCAATAATGGAGTGTAATACCCGTTCAAAAAGTTTTGAAATTATTGGAAGAAGGCCTGTGAGATTTTATTTCATTCGGTTATTTTCCTGGTTTGAGAACCATAATCACTTCTGCGAATTTCCACTGTCTTGGTATGTATTCTAATCTAATTGCTGCAATTACAATGTATAGGAGTTTAATTAATGCTTTAACGGGCAAAATTTTAAGAAGTTCTCCTGTAATCGGGTCATAACTCGGAGCTTTTTTAGGCTTTGGTTTCTGTATTTCCCGTTGAAGCTCCGCAATACTTGCATATCTAACTATATTATTATCGGTTGTAGTCTCAAATAAATGAATGCTTTCTGGACCATCAAATGGTTTGAATGTTTCCTCAAGATGTGCGGCGAAAACATCTGCTTTTTGCCCAAACGTCTTAAGTTAATCTTATTGGTCTTTACTTTACTTTGAGTTTAATTGCTTTCCAAAGTAAAAAATTCGATTCTTTTCAAGCGGTTAGGCTTTGCAGATCAGTTTCTACTGCATGGTTTAAAGTTTTTTTATCGAACTCGATATCAAGATACTCAACCGATTGAGATGTGGTTTGTCTTGCGGGGCAAGAGTTTGGAGCTATCCTTTTCGAGCTTTTCTTTTTTGTCGAACCAATTTTTTTTTTATTTCCCGTGGGTACTTTATATTGGTATAACATACTGTCTTGCGATGTTGAGGAGTGTTATTCGATGCTGTTTTTTGAACGGTATCGATAAAGGAGTCAACCGCAACTTTGAGTTTCAATGGGGATCTAAGCGATACACCCAGTCGAATATTATTTTCTTTATAGTTTTTCAAGTCTTCCCAGTTGGACTGACTCGCTTATTGTTAGAATGACCTAAGAACGATCAGAGGAAAGATCAAAGCATTCTTCAACTTTGATTCGTTTGGACGGCACACCTTTTACTTTGAAATATACGATCACATCCGGTATTTTTGTGACACCAGTTGGCCAGTAAGTTGGTTTACCCGTAGAAAACACAGTCCAAGGGAATTAACCAAGTTTTCAAATTCAATTTTCTCAATCTGACTTGTATCGAGCTAATCGAAAGTTCGATACGTTATTTAATATATATTGAGGCTCCGCGTCTAGCCTTATTCGATGGATGTAGAGCATGATAGCCTAGGTAAAATTTAATCTTGATGTTCTAATTACTCTTTTCGTGAGGCTTGGATATTAAACAGATGTCGATATATTTTTCTTGCATATACAATTCAAGTTATTCAATGAATAATACAATTTTCGAGCTTAACTACAGTGTCAAAAATAAGTTTATTCGTTTTAATTTGGTCCTCAAGTTTTGAAGGAATAATCGAAAATAAGTTTGTAACTATTTCAGGGGATATATTTTTTTGATCATTATCGAATACTGTAGCGAATAGTATGCCCAGTTTGTACATATGGTTTCGGATGTGCAGGATCCAAACGGATTTCTGATGGCCGAGTAGTTCGTGAAAAAATTTTTTTTTTCAATTATAGCCTGCTTTGACTTCGACCCATTTGTGTTCGAAGTTTTAGGCATTTGCTTTTTGTACCTTATCCCATAGGGTATATTACTTTGGATACAATTTGTAACATAGAGAAATAATTTAGCTAGGTATAGCTTAAAGTATATGGAATCGATAGCTGAGTCGATTTATCCATGTCTGTCGTCTCGTCAGTCCGTACGTCGCCAGTTTTTGGCCATTAAAAATTAATTTTTTTGGTGCATGTGATACTTGTTGGTGGTGTTCAAACAGATGTAAACATTTTCGAAAACCGCCCACTGCCACGCCCACTTTTTAGAAAAACGGTAATTTTGGCCAAACGGTAGAGATTTTAAAAAATCTTCTAAACAACATAGAAAACCTGAAAATCTATATTTTATTCATATAAGGGCGTTTTTATTAAAAAACGTCTGGTAAAATTTTAAAATATTTGAAAAAACGTTTGATGCAAAATCATTGGTCTTGTTAACATGCTTACTTTTTGGAGGCATTTTCCTACCAAAACCATTTGTATACAGTACCTCATAGCATAGTATTAAATTACAGTTGATGCAGATAGGGCAAGATTTCTTATCTGACCTACAATATACTGTAATATGATTTAAGGCACATTTCGGTTCTTTTTGACAATAGGTTTGCGTATGATTATATCTTAGCGCTTGCACTGAGAAACTAATTTGGAATGGGTTCCATTTTTACAACAATAGTAAATATTGTTTTTATTTTATAAATTTTATTCAAAATTTCTTCTTTATCGAAAGTAAGTGTTTTATAACATTTGCTTCGCCATCTTTTTGCTTTTTCTCACTTGATAATGTTAACGGCATCTGTAACTTTATATTCCCTGCTTTTCAGATCGTTAATAATGTCATCCTTTAAGCACGATGCATGTAACCCTCTAGTTACAACGCGTAAACGCCTTTCAGATTTATTTTCAAATAATTACCATTCAATTTAATCGGTATTTAGCTTCCGAGATAATGGACGGCAGCTATCCGAGTCTTTTGCGCAGACTTTCCATGTGCAAAGTTACTTGGTAGACATACAATGCCAAAAATTTTATCAAGGTACGTAACATGTTAAAGTCGTCAAAACCGATCGCATTAATTGGCGGTGGGGGCCTTTGTTCCAGCTGTTTCGCTTTATTAACAATCTGTTTGTCTCGGGTTATAATTTTATTTTTATTTTTTATTTGAAATTCACGGGGCAGTTTGCACCTGGTTTTGGTTCATTAGGTGTTTTTAATGAACTCTTTAGAGTTCTTCC
This sequence comes from Rhingia rostrata, assembly GCA_949824845.1. Taxonomy (NCBI): domain Eukaryota; kingdom Metazoa; phylum Arthropoda; class Insecta; order Diptera; family Syrphidae; genus Rhingia; species Rhingia rostrata. The sequence continues at coordinate 29,365,783 of OX463759.1, forward strand.
TTAAGATGGAGAGCAGAGCAGCTCGACATTGCTAAGCCTTGTACAAAGAACGTCGTTTTCGTCATTATGCTTTCGTTGGTCATTATTAATTGTGTCGTGCATATTGATCATGTAGGTACTGATATTGGCACGCAAAGTAAAGTCCTAGACTTCCTATTGGTTTTCCTTTTCTTGAAAGATCCATGACAATTTATTTTATTTTAATAAACTTATGTCCTAGCAATGCTTTTGTTTTCGTGAAAGTGAATTCCAAATAGGAAATCTAAATATATATGCGTTATCTTAAAATAAAAAACTCTAAAAAAAATCTAAAAAAAACTATAAAAAACCAGGCAACAAATTTATTCCTTGCCCCTACAGGTAACCAAATGCAAACACTAATCATGTCGTAAAACTTTTAAACTTAAGTCAAACAGGTAAAATCAAACATCATAAAATTAATGCTAACCAAGCACACCACCCATACAGGTACCTAGCGCTAAACCACGAAATGTTCAACCATAAAAAGGGTTGGGAACCCTTTCAAATACAATCGGACTTCTAGGTAGAAATGTATAAAAGTCGACCTCATAATAAAAAATTAAGTTTATTTAGATATTCAACAGCATTTTAGTTCTAAGCACTGTAAAGTTGGGTTACGCATTGTAAATTACAGGCAAAAACGCTTAGTGATTAAATCTCTTTCGCGTCATTTTTGTTCTCTTAAATCCTCTCTCTGCGCAATCGACCGTTGGCCAACTGTTTTGGTACGCACTATACCAAAACAGTTGGCCATTCTACTGCGCAGGTCTCTTAAAATGTGTTTTACAATCTCTTAAAATTGCAAAAACAAGCATAAGGAGACGAAATTGGGCGTGGCCATAATAAAAAACGACGTATACCCTGCCTTGTGTTCAAGATCGCTGTCGCGATCTCACTGAGGGTGGTTTCTTCATTTTCCTTCGTTTATACTGAAATTAGGAGCGGAGGAAAAATAAAGACCATTATATGTCAACTTTACTTGGAGGAAAATATATTGTTTCGTTTTTTGTCTTGTCGGTTCTTTGTAGGAGTATGATGTGATCACGTCGGATAGATTAAGCAAAACATTGCACATGAATTGATTGTGTGACTGTGTCTGTATGAAGGTGTACGGTTTTAGATTTAAACCCTATTTGCTCATTATGCTTTCGTTGGTCATTATTAATTGTGTCGTGCATATTGATCATGTAGGTACTGATATTGGCACGCAAAGTAAAGTCCTAGACTTCCTATTGGTTTTCCTTTTCTTGAAAGATCCATGACAATTTATTTTATTTAAATAAACTTATGTCCTAGCAATGCTTTTGTTTTCGTGAAAGTGAATTCCAAATAGGAAATCTAAATATATATGCGTTATCTTAAAATAAAAAACTCTAAAAAAAATCTAAAAAAAACTATAAAAAACCAGGCAACAAATTTATTCCTTGCCCCTACAGGTAACCAAATGCAAACACTAATCATGTCGTAAAACTTTTAAACTTAAGTCAAACAGGTAAAATCAAACATCATAAAATTAATGCTAACCAAGCACACCACCCATACAGGTACCTAGCGCTAAACCACGAAATGTTCAACCATAAAAAGGGTTGGGAACCCTTTCAAATACAATCGGACTTCTAGGTAGAAATGTATAAAAGTCGACCTCATAATAAAAAATTAAGTTTATTTAGATATTCAACAGCATTTTAGTTCTAAGCACTGTAAAGTTGGGTTACGCATTGTAAATTACAGGCAAAAACGCTTAGTGATTAAATCTCTTTCGCGTCATTTTTGTTCTCTTAAATCCTCTCTCTGCGCAATCGACCGTTGGCCAACTGTTTTGGTACGGACTATACTGAAATTAGGAGCGGAGGAAAAATATAGACCATTATATGTCAACTTTACTTGGAGGAAAATATATTGTTTCGTTTTTTGTCTTGTCGGTTCTTTGTAGGAGTATGATGTGATCACGGTCGGATAGATTAAGCAAAACATTGCACATGAATTGATTGTGTGACTGTGTCTGTATGAAGGTGTACGGTTTTAGATTTAAACCCTATTTGCTCATTATGCTTTCGTTGATCATTATTAATTGTGTCGTGCATATTGATCATGTAGGTACTGATATTGGCACGCAAAGTAAAGTAAATTGCAGTGTCACACCAAATTTTTTTTGTTTATATCATTGAATTTGGGCGAGGTAGGTAAATTTAATAAAAAAATTACAATTTGGGAATTTTTTGGAAACGTAAACGATTTTATACCCAATAACAATAGGCACGATTTTCTGTCACAAAAAAGAGGATGGGGTATTAAACGGTTCGTTAAAGACAAAATGGTGAACGTTCTTGATTCTTCAATAATTCATAATAAAAAATTAAGTTTGTTTAGATATTCAACAGCATTTTAGTTCTAAGCACTGTAAAGTTGGGTTACGCATTGTAAATTACAGGCAAAAACGCTTAGTGATTAAATCTCTTTCGCGTCATTTTTGTTCTCTTAAATCCTCTCTCTGCGCAATCGACCGTTGGCCAACTGTTTTGGTACGCACTATATAAGAATCACTCTGCGAAATTGTTTGCTATAGCAGTAAGTGTATGTAAAATGATCTTTTGTTTAGTCTCTATATATATAATATATATCAAAAGTTGTTGCAAGTGTGTTGTGACTTTATAACTCACGAACGGGTAAGGCGAATTCGACTAACATTTACACGAAATCGGTCGACGCGTTCTTGAGTTATGACTTTTGGTGTCAACATGTGATTTTGTCCATGTTAAAAGAACAACAACTAATACGTAGGCGCCTATGAGCGTGTGCGGTATGTATACTGTTTGCTGACTTCATACACGCGGTAAATACACGTTGTAGCGCATACACGAAACACATTAACAGCTGTCAGTGAGTGATCATTTTAAGTTGCTTTTTCATCGAACTCACATAGTGCGTAGATGTAATCGGAAAGAGTCGCATTTGTTTGTTTCTGTTTTTTTTCATATTTTCAGCCATACATCATCAAACAATTCATTTGTTTTTGTTTAATCGTTTGAATGCAAACAGAAAGCAGAATTTTAGGACATTTATATACGTGTCACTGTCACTTTGTATAGTTCTTTTTCCTCAGTTCTTCATTTTTTACTTTCTCTTATTTTTTTCATAAAACGACCAAATAATGCTCATAGGTATATGAGCACACACACATACTTATTATACATTTGGATATACTTTTTTTTGAACTCTTGAAATTAATTTAAATGATTACACTTTTTATACATAGAACACATTTGAAATGCCACGTGCAAGACGTTCAAATATTGGTAGACGTACACGTCATTCGACAGTTGTTTCAACCAATCGAAGATCCCAAACCAGTCCCTTTGCACTCATTAATTTCTGGCAATTCACCAGCGTCAAAGCATTTCTTAATAAATATTCAAAAGTACAATTCATGCTTCCAAATGACAACTTTTGGAGCTATAAATATTATAAAAGATGGATTTATGCCGACGTTTAAGGTAATTACTTCACATGGAATAAATTATATGATATTTGATGTCTTCAACAATTCAGATTCGTCATCTCAATCTATTTCAAAAACATTACAGATTCAAGGACAGATATAACATATAGCTGGGTCATTGTTGCCATTTCCAGATGCAGACCACCAGTTTTTTCAAATATATTTCATTGGTAATGAAAACACCGAATTGAATCAAAGCTGTGCTATTGCTTTAAATACAAGAAGAGAAATCTTGAGTGAGCTGTAAAGATTTTTACATCAGCACAATGAATTGGTCAAATTGTTCAAGATTGCCTTGGATCAGATGCCCACCGATGACCATAATACTATATAAAAACTGAAATTCTGTTATGTTCAACTAAACATAACGCGGTTAAACAATACCCGATTTGCATGTGTGTTTCTTTGTTGATTTCGTATTGCCTCAAACAAAATGACAGATCAAAGCGATCATCAGTAATATCTTGCTCGACTGTTTTCCTGTTTACTGCTTAAATACTAGAAACATCTACACCAATACTTTTGCGGGCAGGACGAAGTCTGCCGGGTCAGCTAGTAATATATATAGCTTATTTGTCATTTATTTGTTTATTGATTTGTTAAAAAAAAAAACAAAATATTAAGCGCGACAATCTTCCCTTTTTTACCATAGTATACTGATTAGTTGCACTTTTCGGTGTGATATGTCATCAAATCACCAGTGGACATGGTGCTGCGATAACGATACTGCCGGTCATTGAGAACTTTTCGTGTTTCGAGATATTTCATAAGTGTCTCCATGAATTGGAAAGAAGGGACGTAAGGGCAATAGGTCGGTAAATGTATAGAGATGCAGACTTGCATTTTTTTGTTACAGGCTGAACAAATTCAGTTTTCAGTTTTTGTGGAACTGGCTGCGAAATGTGCAAAAATAAATGGAATGTAAATGTAAATGGGCGTTGGAATTGATGATGAGGGCGATTTTTTTTTATATATTTGAAAAATCACCAAACGCTTTTACTACCTCTGGGACGTAATTGATACGAATGAAATGAACATTATAATTATTTCTGTTACGCTTGTTTCCTTCGTTGGAAACTGGACCGAAAGTTGATCTCTCTCATCTTGATAGCTCTGTTGGATATCATATCAGCAGCAGAATTTGCATCACTTTTGATCAAACAAAGTGATCTTTACTTGTGTGCTTAAATTAGGAGAAATTAGCTGAAATCAATTTGTGGTCTGACAAATCTAGCGGCGATAGTATATCAATGATGTTTTATCAGGGTAAGAGGTAGGAGACAAGTCCAGGATGTTGGTTGGTTGACTGTTGATATCTGGTACGCGTATCGATTCATTTATACGCTGAGTTAAGTAATATTTATGTCATCAGTGTAATCGAACATAATTCCTTGGTCAATTCGTTTGAGATCGTTGAAGATAACACATCATTGATAATTTTGGACAATTAACATGGATGAGAATCATTTCGTTATTGTCATCATTGTTACAACTAATTGTTTTCCAATACATGATAAAACGATTTTAAGTTTGATGTCGTTCGTCATATATATATATATATATATATATAATTTTCAGAGTTCCTTTCGCTATATCCTTAATTGCGTATAACATGCCCGATTCCGCGATTGCGAAGTTTTTTGAGATGGAGCTGCGGTCATCATTTATTATACCATTCCACAATAGTCTGATCATAGAATGACCTTCAGCTTACGTCGTGATGGAATCATCCATCAGGCTACAATGGATGATTATCTCCTTTGGGCATTACTATAAGAACTTAATATGTCACACATAAATTATCGTTTGTTTGTGGATCCATCAATAGATCGAAAGACAACATCGTAATCATTAAAATAATTAAACTCTCAAGATCGCCCTTTTTGCGAAGACCTACGAAAAAAGATTGGAATAGAGTTTTGGGGGTGGAAATTTACCAAAACTTGTCAGTGTTGACCTGAATACACTATACCGACAATCTAAACTGAAAACCAATATATGAATGGATGATTTAAAAACAAAAAAAACTAACATTTGTTTCAATATCGATGAACTCAACACCTCTATGCGAGATAGAAAGTTGTACTAGGGGACGATTTTCCTGTGCTGAAGATCGACCAACACGCTTTAGCTTCTGAATTGATTTTCGAGTTGATTCAGTTCCTCGCAGCTCCTTAACAAGTGTCGAACCCAAATACTAAAAAATTTAAATTCAATTAAAAAAATACAAAAATAAGAGGAACAACAGGAAAATGTATACTCACATATACGTCGTATTTGAGAACATTCGATATAAGAGCATTTGCTGAATGCGGCCATTTGATGTGAAGATTGCTTGGTAGTCCAATCAACAGTTCTGTCGGCGCACGAATTTCTAAGCTGCTACTAACCGGTGGCCTTGGAGCTGGTCTATAAACAAAACCATACATATATTAGAGAAATAAATATAAATAAAAACGAATATTCCCAAAGGGATAGTGTTTGGTAAGGTTAGGTTAGGGTGGCTCCAGCGAGTTCGCCAGCATACAAAGACCATTTTTTGGTTCCATTATGGTTCCACGTGGACCCTGTTTTCGTTTATAGGGCCGGCAGTTAGAGAAGAGATGAAGTATTGTTTCTTTTTCCTCTTCGTCCATGCAGCTCCTACAGAAGTCGTTTGAGTAGAGTCCTACCCTCTCTGCGTGCCTGGTCATTAAACAGTGTCCAGTTATGACACCTAAGGTGGTGCTAACATATGATATGTCAAGCGAAATCTGTCCCATTGAACTTATCAAATCTAGGTCTGGCCAAATTGTTTGGTTATTTGACACGTCTTGTCAGGCCTCAATCTGAGGTGTGATTTGTTGTTAGCATGTTCCGCTAGTAAGCTTTTGCATGTAGCGATAGTGCGACTTAGTGCACTCGCGTCGGGAGCTACTGGTAATTTAGTACAATGTCTGCCGAGTTCATAAGGCTTAAAGTTACATGGAATGTCACTATGATATGGCACCCAGCATAGGTGAATGTTAAAATGCTTTGACAACTCCTGCAGAGATGTTGTCTAGGGTTATCTAGGGTTGTCTTTGAATAAGTAAGGCCTTATTTAAGAGATTTGATGGCCACTTGGCTGTCCCAGAAAATAAACATTCCCTTTCAGAAAGAATAAGGCATCTTTGATCGCCACTAGTTCCGCCTGGAACACGTTGCAATGATCAGGAAGACAGCAAGGTTTGATTTAGCATCTCAGAGAAGACTCCAGCATCCACCCCGTCATTTGTTTTGGAGCCATCGGTATAAAAATGGATCGAGTCATATATGTACATATGATGGTACAAGATAATCTGTTTGGGATTGTGACCTGGAGACTCTAATCAAAGTTTAACCAGGTAAGGGTGTAAGCGTTGTTTTCAGGAATATTTGTATCTTTGAGTTGAAATTTTGTATATTTTATCATTGTTGGATGGCTTTTTACTAGCAAATTATTAAGTGATCGACTTTCAGACATGACAGCGTCTTAATAATCTCTTCCGAATTAACGTTGTTTTAAACACCTTCAATATTCAGGTATGCAAGCATGGTACACTCTTTGCTGCATAAAGACTTTTCGTTAATACATACTAATGTGTGTAGGGCTGTTTTTACAGTTTTTCTCATGAAAATCAGCTCGATGAAGCCCCTAAGCATGGCTTTCAACCATGATAGGATGGGATCCAAAGAGCTCTGTAGCTCGGCTGGTACAATGCTGTCAGGGATTTAAGCTGTTTATTTCCCAATGTTTTGTGAAAATATCTTTATAGATTGGTTCCATTGATGTTGTCTTGGAAAATTTTCTAAGTGCTACCTGGGAAATGGGTGTCCTTTAGAAACTCTAAGGATTATTTTCTACAGTTGTGCTTAAGTATTCCTAGATTTTTAGACCACAATGAAGATTTTTGTTTTCTTCAAGGTTTCTTTAATTGACAAGAGGATGACAGTGATTTTTTAAAGGCTTATGTTAACTTATCAACAAGTTTATAAAATGTGGGAACCGAAACAAACAATTCAATTACCAGCGGCAGTTTTCCCGTAGGCATTTAATTAAAACAGAACAGTTGTCGGCAAAATATGCAAATCTCTTATATTGGGTTTGCAGAAGAGTCGACAGTCAAAACATTATAAAAACATATGAGAAAGCTATAGTCCGCTGTGCGGATCGTTTAATACCTTATCCCTTTCCATCTTTAAAATGTGTATCTCCAAAATGTGAGCTTTTTTTGGGATGGAATATAGAAAATGACAATATCACAACATATTGTTCAGACAGTTTATCAAAATCTTTTCCCGGTGATATCGCATATGGTTCAACAAAAAACAACATCTTGCTTTGCATATGCCTTGGAGTATGGAATACAAACGTTTTTTTTAGAAAAACACCCCCAAAAAGTGAATGTAGGTCTAATGGTCTTTATACGAAATTTTTATATTAATATTACCAAGATTTTGCATCAAAAGTTTTGTTGAGGAACGCAGCTTCTAATGTGTTTTTCTAAACATATTTATTAATTTGATTTGTTTTCCATATTGAAATTTTGTTCTGACTTTTGTTATTATTTTTATATGTTCCCAAACATTTTGTTAATCACCTTATGTTCGACCATATTCCCTATATGTTTTTGTCTACTATTTTTTTTCTCTGTAATGATTGTTTTTTTTTGTGCTTCTTTAACGTTACAAACATTGCAGTATCCAACACGCTTGCTGGAACCGTTGCTCAAATACTGGGTTTTGGTAAGCGTTATATAGCCTACTGCTGCTTAAACGGAACCAATAAAAATCACTTTTGTAGCAACCACTATACCAGTCGGTCGAGCCATAGGGTTATACACCTATAGGTTTTTTTGTTGAGTTTTTTGCAAGTAGACTTGATTTGAAAGTTGCGGTTATTAATAAAATAAATATAACGTTTAATGAAAAAATTATTGAACCTTGCTTGACGCATTCGCAATCAAAGTTGGTCCTTCGAACCTAAGATATAATTGAATCGCGCGATATTCGTTAACTGGTTGGTGGTTGCTAGACTTTGGATTCCTACACAGATAAGTATCAAGCAGAAATATAAATTTGGTCTGTTGCTGTTAATGGAAGCTGATTTGTTGGTTGGGCTTGATTTGCTGAAGCTGTTAGTGAGAATATCTAGTGGAAGTTGGTGATATTGTGAAAGGAGCAGGAGTTTTGGTGATTTTCATCTTGTGTTGGATCTTGAGCAGCGAATAATCTACGTGATCGGTAAATTGTGAAATGGAAGCTTTGAAACAAGCACGTGATCATTATAAAGGCTCAATTACTAGGGTTTTTACCTTTACTCAAAAAATTCCCGACAACATCGATATTTTGGAACTGCAAGTGCGGCTAGAAAGGTTAGAAAAATCCTGGAAAGAAATTTGCGATAGTCAATCGGCTCTTTTTGCTTTTCATTGTGAAGAGGGATACGGAGAACCCGAAGCAAAGTTTGAGGTCGTTGAATCGAAGTACATTACGGCAAAATGTGTTCTTTGCAAGTGTTTAAAAGAAAAGGCTCCACTTCGCGATGAATCCCAAGACACTTCGCTTAGAGAATTGGTTGCTTCGCAAACTAAATTCTTACAAAAGTTAGGACAACCAGGTTCCTTCAGTAATAGTAACAAAGATTCTTCGGTTGTGTTACAGCCCATGCATATTACACCATTTTCGGGTGATTATCGTGAATGGCCCGGTTTTCGTGATGTTTTCGTGCAAACGGTAGACAGCAGTTGCAAACTTTCCGGTGCTCAAAAATTTCGGTATCTGAAATCGGTTTTACGCGATGATGCCTTTAATCTTTTAAATGGTATAAATGTCTCGGACTCCAATTATACGCTCGCTTGGGAAAAGCTGCAACGCCAAATATGATAAGCCGCAACATATTATCAATGCCCTTATTGAGCACACTTGCGTAAACTGGTTGACAAAGCAGACGAGGTAATTCGTGGTCTAGAAGCGATTAAAACAAATGGTAGAGATCCTTGGCTGATTTATTTGTTAATTAATAAAACTGACTCGGAAACTAGAAAGGCTTGGGCGTTTGATAGCAAACAATCGGAAGAATCTACCAATCTACCATTTATGAGCTTCTGGAGTTTTTAGAAGAAAGTTCTAGTGCTTTAGAAGCGAGTGATCCAAAATCTACACATGTTGTAAAGAGCACTCGTGCTTCCCATTCCCTCAACTTTAAAAGTCTTGCCGTGGTGAATGCATTCCTCAGTGCTCTGAATTCGTTTCAATGTCGGTTAGTTCGCGTCGCAACTTCGCTAGAGATCATCGGTTATGTTACAACTGTCTCGGTACTAAGCATTCGTCGATGCGATGTCGGGTTAAGGCGCGTTGCTCGTCTTGTAATGCTCGCCATCATAGCTTAGTACACGTAGATAACACAAATCAATCTTCTAGTACAACTAGTACATCCCATGCAGTTAATGCTGCACAAATTTCTTCATTACCGGTCGTAAGCAACCATATGAAAAATGAATCGCGTTCTTCGGGAATACTACCTACAGTCGTCGTTAAAGTTCTTAATGCTATTGGAAGGGCTCACTTCGCACGCGTTCTTTTGGATACAGGTTCGCAAGTATCTTTTGTGACCAATAGTTTGGTAAAAAGGCTTGGACTTCGTCGTTAGCATGCTCGGATACCTATATCCGGGATTTATTCGGTTGAAGCTGGTGTTACTCAAGGTGCTGTGACTTTAACATTGAAGTCTCGCATTAATTTAAATATTGTTGAAATTGAGGCCTATAGCCTGAGCAAAATTACTTCTCAAACTCCATCACTTTCATTCGATTGTGGCAATTTCGCTTTTCTTGAAGATCTTCAGCTAGCTGATGAAGGATTTAATACCCCAGGGCACATTGATATACTGTTAGGTGCTGACAAGGCTTGGAGTATATTACGCGGTGGTCATCGTTCAGACGAAGAAGGAAAGGTTGTTGCGCATGAGACACTTTTTGGATGGGTTATAACCGGTTGTTTGCCAGAAAAGGCTATCGTTTCTTTGCAAGCAGTTGTTGACCTTGATGTGATTTTAAAGTCGTTCGGGGAAATTGAGGAGGTTCCGAGTAAATTCTCTTTGGCCTTAGGTGATGATGAGGTAGATGTTAACTTTGCCAAAACTTTTACTCGTACGTCGGACAAGAAGTATATGGTTGAACTTCCGTTTCGCCAAAACAAAGTTATGTTTTCCAATACCACCTCCGGGGCCTTGTCGAGACTGCTTGCTATTGAGCGTCGGTTTACGCGTGATGAAGCGCTTAGAGTGGAATACCACAAGTTTATGAAAACATACTTGGATTTAGGACACATGGAACGTATTCCAGATGGTGAAATAGAACCTACGTCGGGAAGTGTTTTCTATTTGCCTCATCATGCTGTGATCACTACCAAAATTCGCGTGGTTTTTGATGGTTCGCATAAAGATACCAACAAATGTAGCCTTAATGAAGTACTTCATGTAGGAACGCCTCTTTAACGCAACTTAATCAACGTTTGTATTCGATTTCGTTTGCATCGCTTCGTTTCTTGTGCCGACATAGTCAAAATGTTTCGGCAAATTTGGATACATCCGAAACATCGAGATTTCCAGCGGATTGTGTGGAGAGAATCTCCTGATAGCCCAATTTCGCATTTTCGATTGTGTACGGTGACCTATGGTACCTCCCCAGCTCCTTATTTGTCTATGAAAGTTCTTCGTCAAATTGTATTGGATTACAAACATCAGTTTCCTTTAGCGTCACATGCTATTTTGCATGACATGTATGTCGAAGATCTAATGACAGGAGCTGATTCGGTATCGGAGACGTTGGAGCTGAAGAAACAGATAGTAGACATGCCGTCCTGTGGAGGTCTAGAGCTCAGCAAGTGGAGCTCAAACTGTTGGGAGATTTTGAAAGAGATTGACTGTAAAGAAGCTATTTCTCTTGATTTGGATAGTTCATCATAGTGCACCAAGGTTCTTGGTTTGGTTTGGAACCCGTTGTGACACATTTACATACAAAATTCGTCTGCCTGAACAATTATTGTCTACTAAGCGAAAACTACTTTCAGAGATTGCCAAGATTTTCGATCCTTTGGGGTTTTTAGCTCCTTCCACTATTCTTTTGAAAATACGGTTTCATGAGCTTTGGATCGCAAAACCGAAAATAGATTGGGATGACCCATTACCCTTTGAAGTAGCCGAAAAATGGAAGCAGTATCGGGAACATTTGACCTATTTCGAAAAGTTTAGGATTTCTTGAAGGTTAACTCTAAATTCTAAGAGCTTGGAGTTAATAGGATTCTCGGATGCTTCAGAAAAGGCATATTCTACTCTTGTGTCGTTTGTTGGAGCTCATCCGGTCGGCATTAGATGAAACACCAACTCGGATTCTGGCTTTCTGTGACTCACAAATATTTCTCTCATGGCTCTCCTCCCCTCCCAGATGATGGAATACATTCGTACCCAATCGTACAATCACGTTTCTGTTCCGGTTGAGAATGTTCTGGATAACCTTTCATCAAAGGTTTCTTCCTGGACAAAACTTGTTAGAATTGTGGGATATATATATCGATTCATGAGGTCATGTCGTTTGCCTAAGGAGGATAGAAATTGTTCATATCTTTCGCTTGCAGAGCTTCGTCATGCTAAACAAGCTTGTCTCGTTTGGTCTCAAAACGCGTTCCAAGCTGAAATTACTGCTTTGAGGGGCAATCGATGCGTCTCAAAAATGTCCAAGTTGTTCTCGCTTTCACCTTTTATTGATGCTGTTGGTTTGTTGCGTGTCGGTGGCAGAATTTCGAACGCTGCAAATGTTCCTTATAATGTCAAACATCCCACAATCTTACCAAAAAATCATCGTATTACCCAATTGATTATATTGGATGCTCACAGAAACTTTTTGCATATCGGTGTTTCGGGGCTTTTCGCGCTGATTCGTCGGGAGTATTGGATTGTCGGGAGCAGAAACCTTATCCGGAAAATAGTTCACGATTGCGTTTCATGTTTCCGCCATCGAAAGGCTACGTCTACGCAACTAATGGGGAATTTGCCATTGTCACGCGTGAATCCATCTTTTGCATTTGCACACACAGGATGCGACTACGCGGGTCCCATAACTCTACGGTTGTCCAAGGGAAGGAGACCTAAGCTGATAAAGGGATACATTTCACTATTCGTCTGCATGACTACCAAAGCTCTTCATCTAGAAATGGTGTCGGATCTAACGACGGATGCGTTTTTGGCAGCGCTCAAAAGATTCATCGCGAGGCGTGGAAAATGCAGTGTAATGTATTCCGCGCTTCCTCTGATTTAGATCTTGATCCGCTAACACCTTCTCATTTTTTTAAAGGAAGGCCATACAATGCAATTTCCGAACCAAGTTATCTGGAAACACCTGTAAATCGGCTTGGAAAATGGGAATTGCTGCAAAATATGATGCAAAGTTTCTGGCAAAGATGGCACATTGACTACTTGACAGCGTCACAGAAGCGACCGAAATGGAGAGAGCCTACCAGAAATTTTCAAATTGGGGACATGATAGTTCTCAAGGAACCAAATCTTTCCCCCTCCCAATGGCATTAAGGAAGAATAACGGATGTTTATCCAGGCCAAGATGGATTTGTACGAGTGGTAAAACTGCGCACCAAAGGCGGAACACTGAAGCGACCAATCTCCAAGTTAGCGATTTTGCCATGTTCCTGAAATTCCTTCAGCGGGGGCGGCATGTTGAGGAACGCAGCTTCTACTATGTTTTTCTAAACATATTTATTATTTTGATTTGTTTTCCATATTGAAATTTGGTTCTAACTTTTGTTATTATTTTTATATGTTCCCAAACATTTTGTTAATCACCTTATGTTCGACCATATTCCCTATATGTTTTTGTCCACTATTTTTTTTCTCTGTAATGATTGTTTTTTTTTGTGCTTCTTTAACGTTACAAACATTGCAGTATCAAACACGCTTGCTGGAACCGTTGCTCAAATACTGGGTTTTAGTAAGCGTTATATAGCCTACTGCTGCTTAAACGGAACCAATAACAATCACTTTTGTAGCAACCACTATACCAGTCGGTCGAGCCATAGGGTTATACACCTATAGGTTTTTTTGTTGAGTTTTTTGCAAGTAGTCTTGATTTGAAAGGTGCGGTTATTAATAAAATAATTAATTATAACGTTTAATGAAAAATTATTGAACCTTGTTCGACGCATTCGCAATCAAGTTTTTTTCGAATAGTTTAAAATTTGGCCGAAAAAAGGTTTTTTTACTAAAACCACCCCAAAAAGTTGGCGTGGCAAAAGATCCTTATATGGACGATATATAGATATTGACATTTTTTACATATCTCGTTCCGATACTTTTCCGAAACTCCTAACCGTATACGATTAAGTGTGTGATTAAACAATAATGGTTCGCAAATCATTAGACTATCTAGCAGTTGCTAATAATTCAAAACTGCTCCAATAACCAACTGCTGGGAGGACGAGGGAATAGCCACTTACACTGTGTGCATGGTCCAGCTGCGAAGCTAGAAGTATATCTAGTGCAGCTGTGCAATCGAGTGCAGCTGTCGAGTTCAGAAGAAAAGCGAAACTCTTCAATAACTTTAAGCAGATGTTGACATCAGAGGGGAGCGTTTTCCATGACAAGACGAATATTTCATAGCACTCGTCTTGACAGCAGGATCAATGTACTTTGCTACATGGCCTTCATCATGCCAATAATTGCCTATGGTTGCCGGAGTGAGTCAACAACGTTGCCCCATCTCAAATGGAAAAGATATTGTCACATAATAGAGTGACATCACTGCTCCTAATCAACATAAGGCACTTTTTGCAAGATTTGGTATTGGTTCTCAAATACCAAATGTTGTGTCAACTCTCTCTCTGTCTCTCCAACTTCATCTTCTCGAAAAGATAAAGTTGGAGACCGTGTCAAAAGCGGAGAAGGTATGAGGGCAGTCATATATTAAGCGTTGGTCTGTTAAGTGTATACTTAATACTAAATTGTGACTTTAAACTTTAAATAAACATAAAGTATGAAATTATTGTCGTGTTTCAATTCTACTTAATTGGCGCAGTCGAAAAAGTTCGAGTGGAAAAAGTTTAAGAACATAAAATAACAGATAAAAAAAAAAAAAAAAGACTAAATATAAAATTTATAAGTATTGTGCTTCGATAATTTGCGCGCTTATAATTTAGTTCGAAAACAAGATCACCACCGAACATCAAAGCTCCCTGTTTGAAGCGGCCGGCAGCTCAAATAGTTTCAAACGCAACATCCAACAAATGAACTTGAGCATACCTAAGCTCTTTATCGTGAAATAAAGCAAGATCAAGCCGAGAAGAAAAGCTCCCGATTATTATTTTCGTCTAAGAAGGGCTTTTTGTAAACAACAACGAACACCAGCGAACTTGAACACACCGAAGCTTTTATCATCATTTAAATCAATACCAGCCGAGAAGAATATCTGCCGATTATTATTTGCCTATAAGAAGGGGTTAAAAAAATCCGAAGACAAGATGGAAGTCCTGAATGCAGTCGATAAATTTAAGATTATTTTAGAGCTTATAAGTAAAATTACGGAATTTGACGGAAGTGAAAATTGTGTGATAGATTTTATAGAAAGGGTTGATTCGCTGTTACCTACTTTGGAGGCTTTCGATGAAACTACACAAGCAATCCTCACAGGTTATATTAGGGATAAAATTGTAGGAAACGCAAGGCGCGAACTTCAAAAACGCGGGAGATTACAAACTTGGTCTCAAATAAAACAAGTATTGTTAAATGTTTTTGGAGAAAAACTTTCAGCAGGAAAATTAATAGACAACATTAGAACAGCAAAAATAATAACAACTATAGAAGACTACTACAATAGAATTAATTCATTATTAAGTAGAATTAACAGCAAATCTCTACTGGAAGGTAATTGTAGTGATGATCGCCTAATGGAGTCTAACAATAGGATCGCATTAGAAAGCTTTAAAAATAATTTGCCAGAACCAACAAAGTACATTATACTGAGCAGAAACCCGAAAACATTGGACGAGGCTTATAACATAATTACTGAGATTGATCATCAGGCATATGGACCAAATTTCTCCTTCCAACAATCTAGAACTAGATATCAATATTATGGTCAGGTAAACAATAATATTAGCAACAGAAATGTGCAAATTCGACCTGGTAATTACCATACACCACGACAAAACCAAAACTACATTAATAACAACCAATCACGACAAAATAACAACTTCAGACAACATATTCGACCACAACAGGACATTCAAACACAGAGTAGACAATCCCAACAACACAACAATTACAGAAATAGTGGCCAATCACGACAAAGTTATAATTATAACACTACACAAGGTAATCAATCGCGACAAACAAACAGATATGTGCAAAATGGTAACAATGAACCCATGGATATTACACTTAATGAACAATTGCCATATGACCAACAACATACACAGAGCCACCAAAATTTTCTGGAAGACCAACAAAACAACTACCCTATATAGTAATCGAAACTGAAGTTAGACCCCTTAGATTTATTATTGACTGTGGCGCTGAGTACAGCATAGTAAACCAAAATGTTTGCAACCCTAAATGGAAATTATCCTGTGAAAATCATACACTTAGAGTTCTCGGCCGCAATATTGAAACAAAAATAGAGTACCGCACTCCTTTGTTTAATGCATTTAATAAGACAAATTATTTTGTTAATTTTATTGAATATCAGTTTCATAATTTTTATGATGGACTTATAGGAAACAATATTCTTGTAGGTCTAAATCCAATTATAGATTATAAAAATAGGTCCCTCATAACAGATGACGCAAGTATCCGTATATTTTTCAACAAAGAAGAGGAAATCTATGCCGATAGTTGTTATAATCAAAATCTTTCAAACGTTTTTTGTAACGAATTTTTTGAAAACGAAATTTCTGGAAAGGTGTACGCAAACCATTTAGCTAGTGCCGATGTCACCAAGCTAAGATGTTTGCTTTATGCACACAAATCAATTTTTTACAAAGAGGGAGACATATTGACATTTACAAATGAAATAACACATAAAATTAATACAAAAAATGAAATACCAACTTATACTAAGCTTTATCGGTATCCAGAAATTCATGCTCAAGAGGTGGATAGACAGATTGACGAAATGCTCTATCAAGGAATTATTGTGCCAAGTAATAGTGCGTATAATTCGCCTATCTGGGTAGTTCCCAAAAAAGACGACACGAATGGACAAAAACAGTGGCGAATTGTCATCGATTACAGGAAACTAAACGAACAGACTGTAGATGATAGGTTTCCTATGCCAAACATAGATGACTTGTTCGACAAGCTTGGCAAATGCAATTTTTTCTCCACTATCGATCTTGTCAAAGGTTTTCACCAGATTGAAGTTGAGCCACGCGACAGAACAAAAACTGCTTTTTCCACCAGGAGCGGCCATTATGAATTCGTGAGGATGCCGTTTGGGCTTAAGAATGCCCCTGCCACATTCCAGCGGTTAATGAACAATGTCCTAAAAGAGTTCATAAATAAAATTTGCGTTGTTTATCTCGATGATGTTCTTGTATTCTCCACAAGCTTCGAAGAACATCTGGAGTCACTGAGAAAAATTTTCCAAAAGTTAAAAGATTGTAATTTAAAAATCCAGATTAATAAGTGCCATTTTGCAGAATTATCCACTTGCTACTTAGGGCATATCATTGTTAACAATGGAATTAAGCCAGATGAGAATAAAGTAAGGGCAATTACTGCAATGAAGATACCAACCAATGTCAAGGGCATAAAGCAATTTTTAGGTATAACCGGATATTACCGGAAGTTTATAAAAGATTATGCCAAAGTAGCATATCCCATTATTAAATATTTAAAAAAGTCTACTAAGATAAATGTGTCAGATCCTCAATTTATAAAAGCATTTAATAATTTAAAAAAATTACTTACTTCAGACCCCATTCTTAGAAGTCCTGACTTTGACAAACAGTTCGTCCTTACCACCGACGCCTCGAACTATGCACTTGGTGCAGTGTTAAGTCAAAACAACCACCCCATTTGCTATGCCTCTCGTACACTGAACGATCACGAATTTAACTATTCAACGATCGAGAAGGAGCTTCTCGCAGTCGTTTGGGCCGTTAAATATTTTAGGACATATTTGTACGGTAGAAAATTTATTGTTCGCACAGACCACAAACCATTGGTTTGGTTAAATGGTATAAGGGAGCCTAACATGAAGCTTCAGCGGTGGAAAATCTTTCTTAATGAATACGATTTTGACATTGCATACCTTAAAGGGAAAGAAAATGTTGTAGCTGATGGTCTTAGTAGGTACATAGTTGAGGATGAAAACATAAATAACCCTAACCATAACGAAGAAGTTAGTTTAAGGGCTATTTTTAATAACGAAATAGTTGTTACAAATTTGCGTGATACTAACGATGAAGTTATTTCTGCAGTTTTGAGGTCTGAAAATGAAGAAGCTATGTCTACAGCTGCTACCATACATAGCGCAATGGAGGACGAAACGCGTCATATATATATTACGGAAAAGCCTATTAACGTATATAAAAACCAGCTATATCTATCTTACGGTAATAAAGAAAAAATTACACTTAAAATAACACACAAAAAACTACAAAACCACGTTGTTTTAGAGAAAGAAAGATGTAACCTTCTTGAACTAATGAAGAGATTTCTCATCAATAAAGGGCTCATATGCATTTATTGTGAGGATTTATCATTATTTCTTCAGTTTCAGGAGTTATACGTTAAATTTTTTGCCATGAATAGAAACCTTAAATTACTTAAATCCAGTCTGAGATTACAGGATATTACAGATAAAAACGAAATGTTAACAATAATTCAAAAAGAACATATCAGTAAAAATCACAGGGGGATAAACGAAGTTTTATCTGAACTAAGGAAGCTTTATTTCTACCCGAATTTACAAATCGAAATACAGAAGTTTATCAACAACTGTGAAGTATGTAATCTCGCAAAACATGATCGTCAACCTGTCCGAATTCCAATGCAAATAACTGAAACACCCAAGTGCTTCAATGAAATTGTTCACATAGACATATGGTTTCCGGAGCGAAACAAAATGTACCTTACTACTATTGACAAGTTCTCGAAGTACGCAACAATCCACATGTTAGAAGATAGAAATTGGATTGCTATTTTAGCTGCCATTAAACAAAGAATTCAATTTCTTGGAAAGCCGAAGAAAATTGTTTCTGACGGGGAAACTTGTATTTTGCATTCTGCAGTTGAACAATTTTTGAAAGAGAATCAAATATCCTTTCACCAAACAACAGCATCACTAAAAACCGGAAACGCTGACATCGAAAGACTACATGGGACATTAAATGAACATTTAAGGTTAAGAAACGCGGTTAAAGACCATTTAGAGTTAGACGATAAATTGTTTAATATCATTAACATATATAACACTACGATACACTCTACGACAAAACTTAAACCATTGGACTTCATTTGCAAAAATCTTAGTAAGGAAGATATTATTGTTCTGGCTCAACAATTTAAAGATGATAAAGAGTGTAGAGTAGGAAACAGAAACAGAAATAAGAACAATTATAGACATTTAACTCAGTGTTCCAATATCGTTAAAAATAGGACAATTGTGAAGAGTAAGCCGAAACACAAGAAACTGAACAAATTCAGAACACAGGGTAACTACGTAATAGACACATCAACAAAAAGAAACACTAAATATTATCTTAAACAACTTAAGCGAAGATATAAATATCAAAATATTAAGGATTAAACAAAATTGAACAAAATAATACAAAAAATATGTAGCTTTGCATTTGAATAAAACGCTACCATAACCAACTGCAAAGCGATTTAGCCGCTTCAGTACCTTTTTTTATTATTATGTTTTCGTTTTCCTTCTCAATATATTTTCTGTATGGTTATTAGTATAGCTTCTTTCTTTAATGTGATGGTTCAGGATAAATTGTATAATTTATCTAATTAAACATAGGAGTTCATTAAATACTTTGGATTGAAAAAGTAGTTGACAGCGAAAGCCTTCAATTAAATTAAAATTGTACCTACTCGTCAAAAAAAAAAAAATTGTACACGTAGAAATGATCAATAAATACAAAAAAAAAAAAAAAAAACTAGTTCTTAAGTGCATTAAAATATTGATAATTCTGTAAAAAAAAAAAAAAATATTAATCAATTTATTCAAAGAAATACCTAGTTATAGACTTAGGATATTATCTATAGAATTAATTATGTATGTTGAAAAAAAATAATTTGAATTTTTCTAAAAAAAAAATAATAATAATAATTTGAGTTTTCCTAAAGATACTATTTCAATCTAATATTAATTAATTTTTGCTATACAATTTGTTTATAATATTAAATTGAAGCTGTTAAAATATATTTGCCGACAGAATTGAATTATGTCGGAGTTTTTGGATACCAAAAATGCTTGGGGGGGAGGTGTCACATAATAGAGTGACATCACTGCTCCTAATCAACATAAGGCACTTTTTGCAACATTTGGTATTGGTTCTCAAATACCAAATGTTGTGTCAACTCTCTCTCTGTCTCTCCAACTTCATCTTCTCGAAAAGATAAAGTTGGAGACCGTGTCAAAAGCGGAGAAGGTATGAGGGCAGTCATATATTAAGCGTTGGTCTGTTAAGTGTATACCTAATACTAAATTGTGACTTTAAACTTTAAATAAACATAAAGTATGAAATTATTGTCGTGTTTCAATTCTACTTAATTATATGGATGTTTCAGAGCCAGTGTTTGACAAGCTGCATTGGACTTCACAGGATACCAGTATCTGTATAAACAAAATATTATTCCCATCAGATCCTATACAACGCGTCCAATATAAACAGAATAGACAATTTTCTGTTGAAACTCATTCCATTTCACACTGCAAGAGCAATGGTTTCGAACAATAGTCTCATCTTTGGAGTCTTTTACCCCAATGATGAATATTTTGGAAGTGCTAGTTATTCCGCCCGAAGCTTTACTATACTTGTATAGTCGAGGGCTGATACAGGATAGATCGGAGGTTCCGCAAATCTACAACGTCTTCCTACGAAATGTGGACAGGCGGCTCCTGTACGACCGAGACGTCGTGGCTCACGGCGAAGAGAACCTGCGGTTCAGCAGGAGTGTTTCCGATTGGGACCGTCGGAGTAGATGGCAACAGGAGAACCGGTTGTGGTGGCTACAAGATTGGTTATATACAGTTGACATATATATTGATGTATAAGTATGGGTTCGATTCCTTCCTCTCGTGATCTGTTAAATTATCCGAGTAGTATCAATTGTCAAAAAAACTTATCTCAAATTCGCCATTCGGAGCCGGCATAAGACAGGAGGTTCCACCATAGTGCAAGAAGAACACACGCACATGAATGTTTGTGAGATAGCTTACATAGTTTAATGTCTAGGTTAGGTTGTATAAAACAGTCGTGGTGGCACAAACAAAAAATATATGTATAGAAAAAATACAAAAAATTGCTGTGGCTCTTATAGCTTTTAAGTTATTTTTAGGTAGTTTAAATTAGTTTGAAATTAGTTTCAGTTAGTCCATAAGCAGTTTTAATTAGCATGTGTGTTTAAACAAAATAAAAAACGTATGAGAAGGTTACACCCCATTGTGTGGATCGTTTTATACCCTATGCCATCCCATCCTTAAAGAAATATTAAAATTGAGATTGTCGCAACATATTGTTCAGACAGTTGATCAAAATTATGTATGGTTCGACCAAAAACTACGTTTTTCTCCTGCGTATGGTATGGCATAGGGAATACAAATGGTTTTTGTACGAAAACGCCTCCAAATAGTTGACGTGGGTGAAAAAATATATTGAAGAAATGTTTTTATTACCAAAACCAATTATTTTGCATGAAATTTTTTTGGAAATGCTTAAAATTTTACCGAAAAACATTTTTTACTGAAAACTTTCCCAAAAAGTGGGCGTGTATGGACGAAATATAGACATCAACATTGTCTAGATATGTTGTTCAGACACTTTTTCAAAATTTTTAACGGTTTGGCCTAGAACAAGGTTTTTATAAAAAGGGGTCGTGGCAGTGAGCGGATTTCAAAATTTTGTACACTTGTTCGAACAGCACTTACAAGGATCACATGTACTAAATTTCATTATCCTAGCTCAAAATTTAAGGCCCAAAAACGGGTTACCTACAGACGGACGGACGGACAGACATGGCCTCATCGACGCAGCTATCGGTTCTGAGTCGATCCATATACTTTGCGGTAAATCTAATTCAATTATGTCTCTATGTAGCAAATTACGTATCAAAATGAATATACCCCTATGGGATGGGGTATAAGAACAACATAAGATACCAAGTTTTTCATAATTTTATTTCTTGGTCAGAAATTATATATATATATACTAGCTGACCCTGCAGACTTCGTCCTGCCCACACAAAATATTAGTGTAGATGTTTCTATTATTTAAACAGAAAACCACCGGAAAACAGTCGAGATAGAAATTACTGACGATGGCTTTGATCAGCACCCATGAGGTCCAGAATATGAAATTCGGAGTACGCTGTCATTTATTTTGAGGCAATACAAAGCCAACAAAGAAACACACATGCAAATCGGGTATTGTTTAACCGAGTTATGTTTAGTTGAACATAAGAGAATTTAATTTTTTTATATGTATTATGGTCATCGATGGGCATCCAGTGCAATCTTGAACTATTTGATTAATTCATTGTGCGGATGTAAAAATCTTTGAAGCTCAGTCAAGATTTCTCTTCTTGTATTTGAAACAATTGCACAGCGCTGATTCAATTTGGTGTTCTCATTACCAATGAAATATATTTGCAACAACTGATGGTCAGCATCTGGGAAATAGATTTAGATGACGAATCGCATTTCGTTCATAAATTTGACTGCTTTACAATGCACACATTGTTAATTCATTTTCAATATATAATAATGCATACTGCAGTCAATTGTGCCTTCATTAATATAAGCCGCCAATTCCATTTGTCGTATGATTTGAATTAAGGGTAGCGTAAGTGGATTTATTGACCTTGCGCTGTCAACCGTATTTCCACTATCAACCGATTGGTTTATACGTCTAAGTCATTTCCTATGTGATGCACATTGTTGATTACAATCTTGTTCACTTTGTGATCTTCGATTGGTTGAAACAACTCTGGAATGACGTGTACGTTTACCAATATTTGAACGTCTGGCACGTGGCATTTCAAATGTGTTCAATGATGTATAAAATGTGTAATCATTTAAATTAATTTCAAGAGTTTAAAAAAATATATACAAATGAATAATAAGTATGTGTGTGTTTTCATATATGAGTATTATTTGGTTGTTTTATATAAAAAATAAGAGAAAGTTAAAAATGAAGAACTGAGGAAAAAGAAGTATACAAAGTGACAGTGACACGTATATAAATGGCCTATAATCCGATAGCAATTCAAACAGCAAATGCAAATGGCAAAAGTATATACACTGCTGTCTGTTTGATGATGTATGGCTGAAGATATAAAAAAACGGAAACAAACAAATGCGACTCATACCGATTACATCTGCCCACAATGCGAGTTCGAAGAAAAAGAACCTCAAAATTATCACTCACTGACAGCTATCAATGTGTTACGTGTATGCGCTACAACGTGTATTTACTGCGTGTACGAAGTCAGCACACAGTATACATACCGCACACGCTCAAAGGCGCCGACGTATTTGTTGTTGTTTTTTTATATGGACAAAATCACATGTGGGTATAAAAAGTCATAACTCACGAACGCGTCGACCTATTTCGGGCAAACTTTACTTAAACCATCTACACGACCATACGAACAAACCGTAAAAATGTAATCGAATTCGGTTCGACCGTTCATGAGTTATAAAGTCACAACACACTTGCAACAATGGTTTATATATACAGATATATTTATATATATAATTAAACAGCTGAATTAGATTATAGGCCGAAAAGCATTCGAATGAAATGCTGATTGTATAATTTCCAGCGCACGCATAGGGCAAGTAAATTAGTTAAATTATTGATAAGCAGGCTAGTTTTTAATAATTTTTTGTCTAGCATTTAAGCTAGTTTACCATGCAAATAAATATATTTAAAATTAAATCGAGCTTGAGCTCAGACGCGGTAGAAGTGAAGTTCTGCTTCACATCTCTCTCACTTTCTCTCTGTTTACCACTAACATTGTGTATTCATCTCAATCGAAATAAGTTGGACGGACATATTGAAAATTGTAAGCTGGGTACTTGAAATTTCGAAAGCTCTTGGGTTTATGTGAGAGTTGCATCGAACTTGACGTTGACTGTTCGAAGTACAACCCGCGTATAAGAGCCAAAAGACATAAAATTTCGTTCAGACTTAAATTGGTGAAAGATGTATTTTGATTAGTTTTCAACATTGTTCTAACGCACAAACTCGGTTGAAGAACTCCAACTATTTCTTACCCCGAACCTCACTTTCCCTCCTACAAAACCAATTTTTTTGCGAATTGAACTCATCTCATTTTCTTACAATAATCAGCCACACGCAGGGTACCCAAGCGTTCCCACATCTAACCGCGGCCGATGCTGCTTGGTTTTGGTGATGCGACGACAACCGATATTTTCTTTAATCAAATTTTCGTTACTCTTCACAGCGTCCCAATAGTAGTTTCACTTCAAAAAGACAATCATACAAATATCGCCATTAATCCATAATCCATCTCCCGTGTGAAGACATTCAAAATGCATTTTAACCGAAAGAATAGTTATACAAATGAATATCTACATCATCGAATCTAAATACATCATCCCAACCGAATCAGACCACATACCAATTTTCTTTTTAATCTTGCAGCCTCTATCGTCCAATCTGTCTTTTTCAAGGAATCGCAATTTGTATTTACACCCACAAAGTTCCTGATTTCTCGTTTTCAATATACTTATTGACAGACACTACACTTTCTGGGTGTATACCGGTGCACCAACGCAACGTCGTATATGCGCTGTCAGAGAGACCCTTAAAGATCCTAGCTAATCCTTTCCAGTTGCTTAAAGATCAAAGTCCCGATGTACCTAAATTTTCAAATATTAATTACAATTACTCAAGTAAGCGGGGTCGCTATCTTTATACGAAAAGGCATTAGTTATAACGTCATATATAGTGGTGAAGTGCGCCGATTCCAGCTGCTGGAAGCCTGCGTCATATGTGAAGCGACTGTATGTGCCAGCGGCCTACGCACTAGAAGCACTTCAGTCTACACTTTTTACAACAGACGTCGGAAAGCTTTTCGAATCTCTAAAACTGAACTCAGTGGCTAACTTTTATCTTTTGGCTAAAAATTTGATAGCCAATCATGAAGATTGGGGAAACAATATAACAAATCGTCGGAGCAACCTCCTTAACAATTGTATGGTCCACTACAATATTGTATATGGGATAGGGAAATACGTTCGAGGGCCACTTCGAATAACAGTGAACAACGAAATCGATGAATACTTACAACAAATAGACGAAACGATTCAACGAACAATGAACAGGACGATACCAAAATACAAAGAAGAGGACATAGCGTCTACGTACATAAAAGCGAACTTTGACGCACTGCATGCTCTGCCAAAAAAACGGAATTCTGACTAGACTTTAACTCTTGTAAAGACAACTGACAAATATACGCTACCCGGAAATTAGTACACTGAAGGCGTCGATCAAAAACATTAACCAAGTGATGCAGCAGAACTAGCGGTTTTCCATTAATTTGTTTTGAAATAACAGAATTCGGGCCGTAAATTCTAGCGAACCGAGTATATATAGATCTTTAGGAGGAAAGGTCATAACGGCCTTCCGTGTATTAAATTCCAACAAACGACTGACAGTAGAAACATATTTTTGACAGCAGGAATCGATCGGGTTGAAGTTGTCTTCGACGACGATTTCTATTTTATTGAAGATCCTCAGGAGAAAGTGGATCCACGGGGGGCTGTTTTTCAGGAAGTGTATAAGGTGAATCTGATCTATCATTTCAGTCGCCGAAACGACACTACGTAATTACGATCTGAGAACCGAAGTGGGTCTAGTTCTCTGTTAATCTCGAAGGTGGAACTCCAGATCATAATCGATTTCAGAAACATATGAGAAGGCTACAATCCGCGGTGCGGTTCGTTTAATACCCTATCCCATTCCATCCTATAAAATGTATATCCCCCAAATGTTAGCTTTATGGGAATGGAAGATAGAAAATGGCAATGTCGCAATATATTCTTCAGCCAGCTTATAAAATTCTTTTGGCTTCTACAAAAAAAAACGTTTTCGTTTTCATATGCCTTGGGGTGTGGAATACAAACGGTTTTTAAAGGGCAACATACTTCGGATCACAACGTTGGCATCATAAAAATGAGGGAGAAAAATCAGAAATCCACCTTGTCTCATATGTGTGGTGGATTTTTTCTCAATGTCACAGGATGGTAGAACAGGATATATAAAATGTGAACAAGAGCAGCTGTTGATGTTATAGATTGTTTGATGTGCTTTTTTTTTGTGACATCAAGATGAAAGGGTGCATGGGTTTAGCTGACAGGTACTTTACTAATTTGATTTGCAGCTCTTCGTATTCCTATTTATTTCTTTGCTGTGTAACATCAAATAAAGATATAGGATTGACGTTGTGGATTTTTTGTGTACGTATATTTGGAATATCTATGTAGTATCAAAGAGTATAAAACTACATAGATTACGCATCAGAGCTAAAAATTTTGTAGCCGTTTCTGACGCGGGTGGTAAGTACGAAGGGGAAATTTCGTAGATTGTATACGTCGGCAAGGCTGTTGTTTGATGCTGGGGTAGCAATGTGAACACTGGGGTATCAATAACAGTACCCCACATAAAAAAATTTCGTTGAATGAGATGCGCACTCTATGTAGTTCTATACTCAATGGCAAAAGGAGAATTATAACATAGTCAGCTGATAAAGTAATATTTGCTTTGCTTTAAAGTTTGTAGGTATTTAGGAGATTGTTCGATGATGGGATTTTGGGCGCGGGGACCGAGGAGATCTCGATATTCTTTAGCTTTTTATACCCTATCCCATAGGGGTATATTGGTTTTGACATTAAGTTTGAAACATAGTGAAATCATTTCGTTAGATATACCTCAAAGTATATGGATCGACTCAGAATCATTAGCTGAGTCGATTACGCCATGCCTGTCTGTCGGTCCGTCCGTCCTCCCGTCTGTATGTCACCGATTTTTAGCCCTTGAATTTTGAGGTAGAGTTTTTAAATTTGGTATACAGACTCCCTATCCGAGAAAGCAGAACATATGTAAACATTTTTGAATTCCGCCAACTGCCACGCGCCCTTTTTGAAAAACGTAGTTGCAGGCCAAACCATTAAAGATTTCAAAAAAAACGTCTCAACAAGATATCTAGACAATCCTAATGTCTATATTTCGTCTACACAAAGTATTTTGTCACGCCCACTTTTTGGGGGCGTTGTCAGTAAAAAAAATTTTAAACCTTTCGAAAAAAATTTTGACGCAAAATCATTGGTTATGATAACATAAATGTTTCTTCTATATATCATTGTAACCCGCGCCCACGTTTTGGAGGCGTTTTCATACAAAAGACATTTTTTATACCCTACGCCATACCACATGCAGCAGAAAAACGTTGCTTTTGGTCGAACATACAAGATATTGATAAACTGTCTGAACAATATGTTACGACAATTTCAGCTTTAATATATCTTTGCCATAAAATCCACATTTAAGGGATATTAATTTGAAGGAGAGCTTAGGATAGGGTATAAAACGATCCACACAGCGGATTATAGCCTTCTCATATGTTTATACCCTATCTCATAGGGTATATTAATTTTGATACATAGCTTGTAACATAAAAAATAATTGAGCTAGGTATACCTCAAAGTAGATGGATCGACTCAGAATCGCTTTCTGAGTCAATTAAGCCATGTCTGCCTGTCCGTCCGTGTGTCGGTCCGTCCGTCTGTATGTATCCGGTTTTTGGGCCTTAAATTTTGAGCTAGGATAATGAAATTTGGTACATGTTATCCTTGACGTGTTATTCGAACAAGTGTAAAAATTTTTGAAATTCGCTCACTGCCACGCCACCTTCTTATAAAAACCTAGTTTTAGGCAAAACCATTAGAGATTTTAAAAAAGTGTCTGAAGAAGATATCTAGACAGTCTTAATGCCTATATTTCTCATATAGGCGTTTTCCGTCAAAAGACTTTTTGCGGTAAAATTTTAAGCAGTTCGAAAAAAAGTTTGATGCAAAATAATTAGTTTTGGTAATATAAACATCTCTTCCATATATCATTTTTACCCACGCCCACTTTTTGGAGACGTTTGAATACAAAAACCATTTTTATACAATACGCCATACCATATGCAGGAGAAAAACGTTGTTTTTGGTCGAACCATACAAAATTTTGATAAACTGTCTGAACAATATGTTGCTACAATTTCAATTGTTATATATTTTTGCCATAAAATCCACATTTAAAGGATATATTAATTTAAAGGATGGAATGAGATAGGGTATAAAACGATCCACACAGTGGATTGTAGCCTTCTCATAAGTTTTTTTTTTACTTTTTGGCTACTAACTGATTAGACAATCGATGATGAATAATTATTTGAATTTGAATCGGTTGTTTTTTGGTTGAAACTAGATTCTATATCACAATACTTTACCATGATGTATTTAGGTATTGCAAATAATCACAAGTTTGGGCGATTTCTTTCAAAGTGGTTGTTTTACAAATTTGTATCGGGAGAAAATCCAGTGGTAATATTTTAAATTAAAAGTGTGAATACAGTGACTTAGAGGTGTAGTCAAGATACTTTCATCAATTTGGATGTGGTGGTTGTTGACTAATTAAAATTTGCGTGCATATTAATGTATGGAGGCACCTGTTTTTATAGGGTGAACATTTATTACTATTTTCTTTCGTACCTAACTATGTAATCATTTTAGGTAAACGCAGTTTTATAATAATATTGTTCAAGAAATAAATTAATATATAGAATAATGCATGGAGAGGAAAGTTAATTATTACAACACAAGTGCAGCAAAGCATTCAAACGTAAAATGGAATATATTAATAAGACCAAATATATGCCTTAATACAACTTTTTAAGTAAATCGATTTCGTACTTCCCCAGAAAAAAGCAATTATTCCGCTATTTCTACTTTGTCGTATTAAGCATAGGTACATATATTATACAACATACCAAATATCAACCATCGTATTCTATAGAAGAATTTACGTTATACATTGTAGGACGGCAATAATCAGGCAAAGAACATAACGTATATCAACGAAACTCAGTTTAACATTAAACATAAAAGATTTTTTTTTATTGACTGATAACACAAGAACTGATCGGTTCGACATTAGGCATGAATATCGTAACCGTGTACATAATATATAATGTATATAAATTTAGAGATGCCTTTTTCAATAGCCTTTTTTGACAGATCACGTTTGAGTCGTGTCATGCTGTCATGTTATTTTTGTTTAGTATTGTTTGGCATTTCATAATAGAAAGACTAACGCGTGAACAACGTTTACAAATTGTTCAACTTTATTATGAAAATTCACGTTCTGTGAGGAATGTGTTTCGTGCACTTCGCTCAACTTATGGTCAACATAATCGGCCTACTGAGCGTACTATTCGCAACACCATCACCCATTTTGAGACCCAGCATTCATTATTGGATAATATTCGACCGAATAGACCACGTCCAGCACGCTGTGAAGAAAATATAGCGGCCGTAGCTGAGAGTGTACACGAAGACCGTAGAGAGTCAATTCGGCGCCGTTCGCAGCAACTCGGACTGACGTATGGAACGACTTGGCGATCTTAAGATCTTAAATTGAAAGCGTACAAAATATAGCTTGTGCAACAACTGAAGCCGCTCGACCTTCCCAAGCGACATCGCTTCGCTCTATGGGCTCTTGAAAAGTTCTAAGAAGACCCGACGTTTTCGAGGCAAATTTTGTTTAGCGATAAGCCCCATTTCTGGCTCAATGGGTATGTAAACAAACAAAATTCGATTTGGGACGAAGAGCAACCTGAAGAGATTGAAGAACTGCCACTTCATCCAGAAAAAACAACGGTTTGGTGTGGTTTGTGGGCCGGTGGAATCATTGGTCCATATTTCTTTAAAAATTATTCCGGTGCGAACGTAACCGTCAATGCCGACCGTTATCCTGACATGATGACCGACTATTTGATGCCTGAAATTGAAGCTCGTGATCTCGGCGACATTTGGTTTTAGCAAGACGGCGCCACTTCCCACACATCACATCAATCAATGGACTTATTGAGAGAACATTTCGGTGAGCACATAATTTCACGTTTTGGGCCGGTCGATAAGCCACCAAGATCGTGTGATATCACACCGTTAGACTTTATCCTGTGGGGATATGTAAAGTCAAAAGCTAATGCCGACAAACCCGCTTCGATTCAGGCCTTGGAGGAAAACATCACGCGTGTCATTCGCCAGTTACCAGTCGAAATGCTCGAACGAGTGATCGAAAATTGGACTCAGCGGATGGACCATCTGCGACGTAGCAATGGCCAACATTTGATAGACATAACCTTCAAAAAATAAATGCCAAAGAATTTTCTTTCAAATGATAATAAACATTCTCCATTAACATTGACTTTTCTGTGTTTTTACTTTAAAAAAGTAGGGAACCTCGAAATGGATCACCCTTTACTTACATAACTATGCATGCGATATCATAGGTTATAGAGAAATTTTAATAAATGAGACATATAATTTCTTAGATGTGTAATAACCAAGTACAATATGAAGTATATTTCTGATGAATAAGGGTTCATGTTGCAAGGAGAACACACTCCAGTGTAAGGAACGCGAGAAATCTGAACACCGTCGATGTCTTTAACTAAATATCTATCATTTTCCACTATCTCAAAAATCTCATAAGGACTCCGATATTTAGCTAAAAACTTTTTGTTCACTCCTGGTGTGGTAACAATATAGTTTAACATGACGAGATCTCCTACTTTATATGAATATGGAGGTTTGTGTTTATTGTCGTAATACGATTTGTTGTAAATTCGATGTTTTTGTATAGTCTCAGAAGCTTGTTTCCTAATGTAAACTAAATCAGCACGAGTTTCATTATTTTTACCATATGTTCGTATATTTTATCGCAAAGATCACCCTTTTGATTGATTCCAAAAAGAAGTGCACTTGGTGTAAATACTGTATTCCTGTTAACTGTGTCATTTAACGCGAATTCAGTTTTAGTTAATTTTTCAGACCAGTTACTTGTCGAGTACTCTTCACATTCTTTGGAAAACATAGGGGTTAGAATCCTATTAATTCTCTCAACCTGTCCGTTGGATTGTGGTGACAGTGTTGCGTTTTAATATGACGAATATTGCAGTTGACTAAAAAATCAGCGAACTCTTGCGATGTAAAAGACGTTCCTCTATCAGATATAATAGAATTAGGTCTACTATATGTACAAAAGAATGATTTCAAGCATGTTATAGACTCAGAGCTTTTTCTGGAGCTTACAGTGTATAGCTTAACGAACTTCGTAAAACCATCTATAACTACAAATATGTGCTTTTTATTACTGCGTGTTGTAGCTAGTGGACCATAGTGATCTATATGTAGGACCTCAAAGGTAAGATTGCCCTTCGGGATATTGTGTAGAGTTCCTTCAACTTTGCTCGACTAAGGCGAGAAATGAATACATTTTAAGCAGTTAGAGATGTATATTTTGATTTTATTTTTCATCTCTGGAAACCAATATATTTTAAATTATGTATTCATATCACTTGTCGACGCCCAGATGCCAAAGATGATCATGATACCTTTGAATAACTTGTTGCTCCATTTGCCTTGGAACATAAAATCGTATTCTAGAATGAACCTTTCTATAAACTAATCCATTTACTAAATCAAAAAGACTACTTCCTTCGTGTTCTAAGTCGGATATAATGTTTGATATTATGGGGTCCCGCTTTTGAGCAGCTGCTAAAGCGGAATCAAAGGAATCATCTTCAACCACCAACACATTTGTGCATCTGCTTAAAGCATCCACATGAGACATTCGAGTTGAACTTCTATGCTGAACAGAATACTCATAAGTTCTGAAGTTCAAGAGCCCATCGAAATATTCTGGGATTTAGTACTCTTTTGTTGAGGGTAAGTGTCAAAGTCTGACAATCAGTAACAATTTTAAATTGAATGCCTGTGAGATAGATCCGAAATCTTCTTAATGCATACATTATTGAAAGCGTTTCAAGTTCATAGCTATGATATCTTGGGCTGTAAATAGCTCATATAGGAGCTTCCAATAATTTAGCATAAAGGGTTTCGAAACAATGCAATTGTTCAGATTCAAACCGAAAAATAACATCCTTTCGCAAAAGATCGTAAAGTGGCTTTGTAATAACAGAAAAATTCATAATGAATTTTCTGAAATATGAACAAAGCCCGACTAAACTTTGTACATCTTTAACATATCTAGGCAAAGGAAACTCACTAACAGCGCGCAGGTTTTCTGAACTTGGACGTATACCCGCAGAGCTTACAGTATATCCCAAATAAGATATTTCATCAAAAACAAATTTACATTTATCCAATCGCAACTCTAGATTTTTATCTGAAACCAAGGTAAGGACAATTTTAAGGATTTCCATATGATGCTCAAAGTTGTCACTAGCTATTAGAATATCGTCCATGTAAATTAATACCTTATCCTAAATTCTTATCAATTTCCTAAAGATACTATTGACAAACCTTTGAAACATTGACGGTGCATTTTTTAGGCCAAATGTCATTTTTAAATATTCGTATTGGCCTACTGGTGTTACGAATGAAGTCAACTTTACAGAGTTTTCAGCTACTGTAACATGATGGAATCCGGTGCGCAAATCTAACACCGTAAAAATTTTTTTTGTCTCTTAGTCTTTCAATTTAATCATTTTTTCAAGTTTTCATTTTTTTTCGAACTAGGACAATAGGAGATGAGTAGGGTGAATCACTCTCACTAATAGTTTTTCTTTCTAAAAGATCCTCGATAATTTGTTTTAATTCAATTTTGTTTGCATAATGCAACCTCCTAGGAGTACAAAAAAAAGGGTCATCTTTGCTCAATCTGATCTCCATCTGAATGTTATTATTTTCTTCTATCACCAATTTAGTTTTACTTTTTTGGAAAGCTTCTGACACTATCTGGGTTACTTTTGTTTTAATTCCATAAGAAAATTTTCATTTATATTTAAATTCGCGTTAATAATATTATTACCATTTGATATTAAGAATTTGTAGCTCGAAATGTTCAATTATATTATTATTATATTCGTTACTTGTTTGAACTTGGTTTTTACTACATTTATATCACCATTACTACTCTTTGTTTTCGTCAATTCCATATTATTAAGTCTAAAAAAGTCACGGCCTAAAACAACAAGATATTTCATACTTAAATCTTTTACTATAATTAAATTTAAGTTAACAAAATTGCATGCAAAATATATTTTAGAACTTTCACTACCTAGAACATCTAATGGGCTATTATTAATACCAGAGTATTTGAAGACGTTTGTATCCAAAGAATTTGACAGGAACGTTGGTATAAAGCTCTGCTGGACAAAGCTAATAGGGCTTCCCGAATCCATTAATGTCAGCAGTGTTGTTGAGTAGGACGTTGCTGGATCTTCGTTTTTGTTAAAACGGTACCTGATTTGGTGTTCAAATTCATTTTTATTATACAAATTAAATTTGTGTATACTGGATTCCACCTGTTCGTCATCCTGGTTGTTTCGTTTAGCAGGGTCGTCAAAAATAAAATCAGTCCTTTCCGAGGCTATTGGTTGCTTCGTAGCCGTTAGTTTTTTCAATGGTTGGGTACTTAACCCAAAGCACAACCCCCAGCCTAGAGGACCAGTTCCAATTTATTAGATACCCCTAGGAAATCAGTATCCACTGCGGGATTGAGCGCTGCCGTTGGCCTTTTGGATCAGCCTTCACCATCTCTGTTCAAGGGACTTGACTGACCCTTCATTCTACAACACCTAAACCACTTCGTCCATATTTCGTTTTTTCCCAAGCCCTATTTTTGGAGACGTTTTTTATTAGTAATCTGTTTTTGTCCAAATTTGAAAAAAGTTTTTGATGCAAATATTTCCGTAGTGACAATATTAACATTTCGTACTTGAATCATATTAATCCACCCCCACTTTTAAGCAAGGTTTTCCTATAAAAAAACACTTGTAAACCCCACCCCAAGGCATTTGCGATAGAAATGCGTTAATTTTTGTCGAACCACAAAAGATTTTGATGAACTGTCTGAAAAATACCTTGTACATCCCTATTTTCTGGGTGGCCGCGGTGTAGCGTTACTGTGTTAGCCTGTTGAGTAGAATGTTGAGCTTCAATCCCAACCAAAATCCACGTAACTTTTATCCAAAAGAAATAAAAAACATATGACAAGGCTACAATCCACTGTGTGGATCGTTTTATACCCTATCCCATCCCATCCCATCCTTAAAACAAATATCCTCAAAATGTCGGCTTTTTGGCCATGAAATATAGAAAATATCATTTTAAGACCATATTGTTCAGACAGTTTATCAAAATCAGTTATGGTTCGACAAAAACATCGTTTTTCGCCTGGTTATGCTATGAACATAATGTATAGAAACGGTTTTTGTATGAGAACGCCTCCAAAAAGTGGGCGTGGGTTAAAACGGCATATAAAGAAATGTTTATATTACAAAAACCAATTATTTTGCATCAACATTTGTTTTTCGAAATATTTAACATTTTAACGAAAAATGTTTTTTTACAGAAAACGCCCCAACAAGTGGGCGGGGCAAAAATATAGAAATTTGGATTGTCTAGATATGTTCTAAGGACACTTATTCAAATCTCTAACGGTTCGACCAAAAACAACGTTTTTCTCCTGCATATGGTATGGCGTAGTGTATACAATGGGTTTTTGTATGAAAACGCCTCCAAAAAGTGGGCGTGGGTAAAAATGATATTTGGAAGAAATGTTTATATTACCAAAATTAAATATTTTGCATCAATTTTTTTTTCGAAATGTTTAAGATTTTACCGCAATTTTTTTTTACGAAAAACGCCCCCAAAAAGTAGGCATGGCAAAAAAACTTTGTGCAGACGAAATTGAAATTTAGATATAAAGGTTGTCTGGATGCGTTGTTCAGATTTTTTTCAAAAACTCAAACGGTTTGGAGTAAAACTAAATTTTTCTAAAAGGAGGGCGTGGCAATGGGCGGATTTCAAAAATTGTTACACTTGTATAGCTGGGAGCAGCAACAAACAGGTGTACCAAATTTCATCATTCTAGCTGAAAATGTAAGGCCCAAAAACTGGTGACATACGGACGGATGGACGGACGGACTCAGCTATCGATTCTAAGTCGATCCATATAATTAAGTAGAATTGGAACACGACAATGTTTTCATACTTTATGTTTATTTTGTTTAAAGTCACAATTTAGTATTAAGTATACACTTAACAGACCAACGCTTAATATATGTCTGCTCTCATACCTTCTCCGCTTTTGATACGGTCTCCAACTTTATCTTTTCGAGAAGATGAAGTTGGAGAGACAGAGAGAGAGTTGACACAACATTTGGTATTTGAGAACCAATACCAAATGTTGCAAAAAGTGCCTTATGTTGATTAGGAGCAGTGATGTCACTATATTATGTGACCCCTTCAAGCATTTTTGGTCTCCAAAAACTCCGACATAATTCAATTCTGTCGGCAAATATATTTTAACAGCTTCAATTTAATATTTGAAACAAATTGTATAGCAAAAATTAAATAATATTAGATTGAAATAGTATCTTTAGGAAAACTCAAATTATTATTTTTTTTTTTTAGAAAAATTCAAATTATTTTTTTTCAACATACATAATTAATTCTATAGATAATATCCTAAGTCTATAACTTTGAATAAATTGATTAATTTTTTTTTTTTTTTTTCAAAAGTATCAATATTTTAATGCACTTAAGAACTAGTTTTTTTTTATTTTGTATTTATTGATCATTTCTACGTGTACAATTTTTTTTTTTTTTTTGACGAGTGGGTACAATTTTAATTTAATTGAAGGCTTTCGCTGTCAACTACTTTTTCAATCCAAAGTATTTAATGAACTCCTATGTTTAATTAGATAAATTATACAATTTATCCTGAACCATCACATTAAAGAAAGAAGCTATACTAATAACCATACAGAAAATATATTGAGAAGGAAAACGAAAACATAATAATAAAAAAAGGTACTGAAGCGGCTAAATCGCTTTGCAGTTGGTTATGGTAGCGTAATATTCAAATGCAAAGCTACATATTGATTTGTATTATTTTGTTCAATTTTGTTTAATCCTTAATATTTTGATATTTATATCTTCACTTAAGTTGTTTAAGATAATATTTAGTGTTTCTTTTTGTTGATGTGTATATTACGTAGTTACCCTGTGTTCTAAATTTGTTCAGTTTCTTGTGTTTCGGCTTACTCTTCACAATGGTCCTATTTTTAACTATATTGGAACACTGAGTTAAATGTCTATAATTGTTCTTATTTCTGTTTCTGTTTCCTACTCCACACTCTTTATCATCTTTAAATTGTTGAGCCAGAACAATAATATCTTCCTTACTAAGATTTTTGCAAATGAAGTCCAATGGTTTAAGTTTTGTCGTAGAGTGTATCGTAGTGTTATATATGTTAATGATATTAAACAATTTATCGTCTAACTCTAAATGGTCTTTAACTGAGTTTCTTAACCTTAAATGTTCATTTAATGTCCCATGTAGTCTTTCGATGTCAGCGTTTCCGGTTTTTAGTGATGCTGTTGTTTGGTGAAAGGATATTTGATTCTCTTTCAAAAATTGTTCAACTGCAGAATGCAAAATACAAGTTTCCCCGTCAGATACAATTTTCTTCGGCTTTCGAAGAAATTGAATTCTTTGTTTAATGGCAGCTAAAATAGCAATCCAATTTCTATCTTCTAACATGTGGATTGTTGCGTACTTCGAGAACTTGTCAATAGTAGTAAGGTACATTTTGTTTCGCTCCGGAGACCATATGTCTATGTGAACAATTTCATTGAAGCACTTGGGTGTTTTAGTTATTTGCATTGGAATTCGGACAGGTTGACGATCATGTTTTGCGAGATTACATACTTCACAGTTGTTGATAAACTTCTGTATTTCGATTTGTTAATTCGGGTAGAAATAAAGCTTCCTTAGTTCAGAAAAAACTGTGATTTTTACTGATATGTTCTTTTTGAATTATTGTTAACATTTCGTTTTTATCTGTAATATCCTGTAATCTCAGACTGGATTTAAGTAATTTAAGGTTTCTATTCATGGCAAAAAATCTAACGTATAACTCCTGAAACTGAAGAAATAATGATAAATCCTCACAATAAATGCATATGAGCCCTTTATTGATGAGAAATCTCTTCATTAGTTCAAGAAGGTTACATCTTTCTCTCTCTAAAACAACGTGGTTTTGTAGTTTTTTGTGTGTTATTTTAAGTGTAATTTTTTCTTTATTACCGTAAGATAGATATAGCTGTTTTTTATATACGTTAATAGGCTTTTCCGTAATATATATATGACGCGTTTCGTCCTCCATTGCGCTATGTATGGTAGCAGCTGTAGACATAGCTTCTTCATTTTCAGACCTCAAAACTGCAGAAATAACTTCATCTTTAGTATCACGCAAATTTGTAACAACTATTTCGTTATTAAAAATAGCCCTTAAACTAACTTCTTCGTTATGGTTAGGGTTATTTATGTTTTCATCCTCAACTATGTACCTACTAAGACCATCAGCTACAATATTTTCTTTCCCTTTAAGGTATGCAATGTCAAAATCGTATTCATTAAGAAAGATTTTCCACCGCTGAAGCTTCATGTTAGGCTCCCTTATACCATTTAACCAAACCAATGGTTTGTGGTCTGTGCGAACAATAAATTTTCTACCGTACAAATATGTCCTAAAATATTTAACGGCCCAAACGACTGCGAGAAGCTCCTTCTCGATCGTTGAATAGTTAAATTCGTGATCGTTCAGTGTACGAGAGGCATAGCAAATGGGGTGGTTGTTTTGACTTAACACTGCACCAAGTGCATAGTTCGAGGCGTCGGTGGTAAGGACGAACTGTTTGTCAAAGTCAGGACTTCTAAGAATGGGGTCTGAAGTAAGTAATTTTTTTAAATTATTAAATGCTTTTATAAATTGAGGATCTAACACATTTATCTTAGTATACTTTTTTAAATATTTAATAATGGGATATGCTACTTTGGCATAATATTTTATAAACTTCCGGTAATATCCGGTTATACCTAAAAATTGCTTTATGCCCTTGACAGTGGTTGGTATCTTCATTGCAGTAATTGCCCTTACTTTATTCTCATCTGGCTTAATTCCATTGTTAACAATGATATACCCTAAGTAGCAAGTGGATAATTCTGCAAAATGGCACTTATTAATCTGGATTTTTAAATTACAATCTTTTAACTTTTGGAAATTTTTTCTCAGTGACTCCAGATGTTCTTTGAAGTTTGTGGAGAATACAAGAACATCATCGAGATAAACAACGCAAATTTTATTTATGAACTCTTTTAGGACATTGTTCGTTAACCGCTGGAATGTGGCAGGGGCATTCTTAAGCCCAAACGGCATCCTCACGAATTTATAATGGCCGCTCCTGGTGGAAAAAGCAGTTTTTGTTCTGTCGCGTGGCTCAACTTCAATCTGGTGAAAACCTTTGACAAGATCGATAGTGGAGAAAAAATTGCATTTGCAAAGCTTGTCGAACAAGTCATCTATGTTTGGCATAGGAAACCTATCATCTACAGTCTGTTCGTTTAGTTTCCTGTAATCGATGACAATTCGCCACTGTTTTTGTCCATTCGTGTCATCTTTATTGGGAACTACCCAGATAGGCGAATTGTACGGACTATTACTTGGCACAATAATTCCTTGATATAGCATTTCATCAATCTGTCTATCCACCTCTTGAGCATGAATTTCTGGATACCGATAAAGCTTAGTATAAATTGGTATTTCATTTTTTGTATTAATTTTATGTGTTATTTCATTTGTAAATGTCAATATGTCTCCCTCTTTGTAAAAAATTGATTTGTGTGGTGACATCGGCACTAGCTAAATGGTTTGCGTACACCTTTCCAGAAATTTCGTTTTCAAAAAATTCGTTACAAAAAACGTTTGAAAGATTTTGATTATAACAACTATCGGCATAGATTTCCTCTTCTTTGTTGAAAAATATACGGATACTTGCGTCATCTGTTATGAGGGACCTATTTTTATAATCTATAATTGGATTTAGACCTACAAGAATATTGTTTCCTATAAGTCCATCATAAAAATTATGAAACTGATATTCAATAAAATTAACAAAATAATTTGTCTTATTAAATGCATTAAACAAAGGAGTGCGGTACTCTATTTTTGTTTCAATATTGCGGCCGAGAACTCTAAGTGTATGATTTTCACAGGATAATTTCCATTTAGGGTTGCAAACATTTTGGTTTACTATGCTGTACTCAGCGCCACAGTCAATAATAAATCTAAGGGGTCTAACTTCAGTTTCGATTACTATATAGGGTAGTTGTTTTGTTGGTCTTCCAGAAAATGTTGGTGGTTCTGTGTATGTTGTTGGTCATATGGCAATTGTTCATTAAGTGTAATATCCGTGGGTTCATTGTTACCATTTTGCATATATCTGTTTGTTTGTCGCGACTGATTACCTTGTGTAGTGTTATAATTATAACTTTGTCGTGATTGGCCTTTATTTCTGTAATTGTTGTGTTGTTGGGATTGTCTACTCTGTGTTTGAATGTCCTGTTGTGGTCGAATATGTTGTCTGAAGTTGTTATTTTGTCGTGATTGATTGTTATTAATTTAGTTTTGGTTTTGTCGTGGTGTATGGTAATTACCAGGTCGAATTTGTACATTTCTGTTGCTAATATTATTGTTTACCTGACCATCATATTGATATCTACTTCTAGATTGTTGGAAAGAGAAATTTGGTCCATATGCCTGATGATCAATCTCAGTAATTATGTTATAAGCCTCGTCCAATGTTTTC
Source organism: Rhingia rostrata (assembly GCA_949824845.1). Classification (NCBI taxonomy): domain Eukaryota; kingdom Metazoa; phylum Arthropoda; class Insecta; order Diptera; family Syrphidae; genus Rhingia; species Rhingia rostrata. The sequence goes on from OX463759.1 coordinate 29,405,524, forward strand.
GGGTTTCTGCTCAGTATAGTGTACTTTGTTGGTTCTGGCAAATTATTTTTAAAGCTTTCTAATGCGATCCTATTGTTAGACTCCATTAGGCGATCATCACTTCAATTACCTTCCAGTAGAGATTTGCTGTTAATTCTACTTAATAATGAATTAATTCTATTGTAGTAGTCTTCTATAGTTGTTATTATTTTTGCTGTTCTAATGTTGTCTATTAATTTTCCTGCCGAAAGTTTTTCTCCAAAAACATTTAATAATACTTGTTTTATTTGAGAACAAGTTTGTAATCTCCCGCGTTTTTGAAGTTCGCGCCCTGCGTTTCCTACAATTTTATCCCTAATATAACCTGTGGGGATTGCTTGTGTAGTTTAATCGAAAGCCTCCAAAGTAGGTAACAGCGAATCAACCCTTTCTATAAAATCTATCACACAATTTTCACTTCCGTCAAATTCCGTAATTTTACTTATAAGCTCTAAAATAATCTTAAATTTATCGACTGCATTCAGGACTTCCATCTTGTCTTCGGATAGCAATTTTAATTGGTATGTATGTATGTACTCACTTGGATAGCTTTTTTTTTTCTTTTTTTTTATTTTTTTTTTTTTTTATTATTTTTTTTTTTTTAACCCCTTCTTATGGGAAATAATAATCGGGAGATATTCTTCTCGGCTGGTATTGATTTAAATGATGATAAAAGCTTCGGTGTGTTCAAGTTCGCTGGTGTTCGTTGTTGTTTACAAAGCCCTTCTTAGACGAAAATAATAATCGGGAGCTTTTCTTCTCGGCTTGATCTTGGTTTATTTGACGATAAAGAGCTTAGGTATGCTCAAGTTCATTTGTTGGATGTTGCGTTTGAAACTATTTGAGCTGCCGGCCGCTTCAAACAGGGAGCTTTGATGTTCGGTGGTGATCTTGTTTTCGAACTAAATTATAAGCGCGCGAATTATCGAAGCACAATACTTATAAATTTTATATTTAGTCTTTTTTTTTTTTAATTTGTTATTTTATGTTCTTAAACTTTTTCCACTCGAACTTTTTCGACTGCACCAATTAAGTAGAATTGGAACACGACAATGTTTTCATACTTTATGTTTATTTTGTTTAAAGTCACAATTTAGTATTAAGTATACACTTAACAGACCAACGCTTAATATATGTCTGCTCTCATACCTTCTCCGCTTTTGATACGGTCTCCAACTTTATCTTTTCGAGAAGATGAAGTTGGAGAGACAGAGAGAGAGTTGACACAACATTTGGTATTTGAGAACCAATACCAAATGTTGCAAAAAGTGCCTTATGTTGATTAGGAGCAGTGATGTCACTCTATTATGTGACAATATACTTTGAGGTATACCTAGCTCAATTATTTCTCTATGTTACAAACTATGTATCAAAACTAATATACCCCTACGGTATAGGGTATAACCAAATGAGAAGGCTACAATCCATTGTGTGGATCGTTTTGTACCCTATCCCATCCCATCCTTAAGAAAAATATACCCAAAATATCGGATTTATGGCGATGAAGAAAAAATAAATAAAATGTCATTGTCATAATATATTGTTCATTGTTCGACAAAACACAATGATTTTTGCCTGGTTACGCTATGATGTGCTGTATAGAAATGTTTTTTATATGAAAACGCCTCCAAAAAGTAGGCGTTGGTTAAAATGTTATATGGAAAAAAAGATCCAATGATTTTGCATCAACATTTTTTTCGAAATGTTTAAAATTTTACCGAAAAATGTTTTTTACTGAAAACGCCCCCAAAAAGTATGCGTGACAAAAAACCCTGATAGACGAAATATAGACATTCAGATTGTCTCGATATCTTGTTCGAACACTTTTTCAATATCTCTAATGGTTTGGCCTAAAACTACGTTTTTCTAAAAAGGGCAAATGGCAGTGGGTGGATTTCAAAAATTTGTACACCTGTTTTGCTTCGTCGAAGAGAGAGTATGTAGACCAAATTTAACAACTCTAGCTCAAAATAAAAGGCCCGAAAATCGGTGACACATACACGGACAGACGGACGGACGGACAGGCAGTCATGGCTTAATCAACTCAGCTAGCGATTCTGAGTTGATCCATATACTTTGAGGTATATCTAGCCAAACTATTTTTTATATGTGGGATGGGCTTTTAAAAAAAATCCTATATTGCACCACCATAAAGCTCACATTTTGGGGATATAAATCTTTCGAATGGAATAGCAAAGGGTATTAAACGGTCACCACAGCGGATTGTAGCCTTCTCATATGTTTATACCCTATCCGATAGGGGTATATTAGAATTGATACATAGTTTGTAACATAGACTAGTAATTAAAAGGATATGGATCGACTAAGGTAGCTGGGTCGATTAAACCATGTCTGCCCGTCCGTCCGTCCGTACGGCGTTGGCCTTAAGTTGCATGAGAAAATAATGAAATTTGGTACACGTGTTCGTTGTTGCTCCCACTAATATGCTTCTAATACGCTCAACTAATATGCCTCTTATATATCCAAACCACTGTCAATAAAAGAGAAACAATCCAACGTAGCAACTGTCTTAGAAAAGAGTACTGGTTGTTTACTAAGTATGCAATTGTGCAAATGCCTCTCTCACCTGAAGTCAAAATTATCATTGTCATCATGCATCCGTATTGGTTTCTTATCTGTAACGTGAATTTGTTGATTCTTTTTCTCATTTTTAACTTTCTCTTATAAAAAAAATAGATATTGTTTTCGTAAAATTTTTCGACCTCGATATTTTGATTGATTCTAGCATTACGATGATAGTGGAACTCAAACAATTTTTTTTTGAATTCCGTCCGTCGGTTTGTCGGTCTGTACAAGTCTCTCCAGCCTAAACGACTTGACTGATTTTCTTCAAACGTCGTATCCAAAGTTTTTTGGTCATAATTCTAGGCCTTTTTTTTGTTCGCTTTTAGCCATGTTATGACTGGTACCTGCCATATTAAAATCATACATCACCCCAATTTTCTCAAAAACGGCTCAAACGATTTTGATTAAACTTTTTATATGCTATAAGCATATTAGTTCCAATAGAACTGTCCACCCAGTTTTTTCGAGAAAATCCATATAACGGATTTTTGCATTTAGGCCATATAAAGAAAATTGTCTTTATCTCGTAAACTATTTTGCCAAATTGAATGAATTTTAATTTGAATAATTAGTTTGCTTTTGGCACAATTATTCGAAATAAATATCATTGTGTATTTTGGCCAAATTGTTACAAATGTCAAATTAACTCGATGTGAAAGAGAAAGTTGCGTAGGACCCAGTCGTGCATCCACTACTCGTTTTATTATAACTTGCGGTCTTATTATGTTAAATGAGGTTTGCAGTTATTCGAAGCTTAGAACACAAAGAGAAAACAATAAAATAAATTATTGATTGAATATTGGAAATATTGATTTTGTTTTATTTTTGGATAAATTCGATATAGTTGAAATTTGTATATCGGATTCCTATTACTATAGGGGTATATTAGTTTTGACATTAAGTCTACAATGTAGTGAAATAATTTCGCTAGATATACCTCAAAGTATATTGATCGACTCAGAATCGCTAGCTGAGTCGATCTAGCCATGTCTATTTTTCCATCTGCCCGTCCGTCTTTCTGTCACTGATTTTTAGGCTAAAGTTTTGAAATTTAGTATACAGACTCTCTATCCGACGAAGCTAGACAAGTGTAAAATTTTTTGAAATCTACTTACTGCTACGCCCACTCTTAAGATAAACTTTTTTTTTGGCAAAATGGTAGGGAATTTCGAACAAGATATTTATAAAATCCAAATGTCTATATTTCGTCTATGCAAAGTTTTTTGCCAGGTCCCCTTTTTAGGGGCGTTTTTAGATAAAACGTTTTTCGGTCAAAGTTTAAAATATTCGTAAAAATGTTTGATGCAAAATCACTGGTTATTATAATGTCAACATTTCGTCAATAAACCATTTTAATCCACGCCTACTTTTTGGAGACTTTTTTCTACAAAAACGTAGAGAAATAATTTCGCTAGATATACCTTAAAGTATATGGATCGACTCAGACTCGGCAGCTATGTCGATCTAGCCATGCCCGTCCGTCCATCTAAGTGCCATCGATTTTTGGGCTTAAAATGTTGAGCAAGAACTTCGAAATTTGGTGTATAGACTCCCTACCCGACAAAGCAGAGTAACAATAAAGTAAAAAATTGTGAACAAGATATTTAGACAATCCTAATATCTATATTTCGTCTATACACAGTATTTGCCACACACACTTTTTGGGGGTGTTTACAGTAAAAAACGTTTTTTTCGGTCAAATTTTAAAATACTCGAAAAAAGTTTTGATGCAAAATCATAACACCAACATTTCGTTCATATATCATCTGAAGGCGTTGTAGGCGTTTTCTGAAGAAAAAAAAACATTTGTATACCCTACGCAGGAGAAAATGTGTTTTTTCGTCGAACCATTAAAGATGTTGAACATAATTTTGGGACAAAGTCAATTTTAATATTTCTTTTCCATAAAGCCCACATTTTATAGATATTAAATTGTAGGATGAAATGGGATTGGGATATAAACGATCCACACAGTGGACTTCATAATAATAGTTCGTATAATCACATTTCGGTAGTATTTAAATCATTTTTAGCATCAATAATCAAAATAAATATTACTGTGTATTTTGGTCAAATTGTTAAAAACGTCAAATTAACTCGCTGTAAAAGAGAAAAGCGCGTACGACCCAGTCGTGCACCCACCACTCGTTTTTAAACGACCACAAAAAGGTTGCGTGGTTAAATAAGTTTGTATAAATGAAAAATAGATTAAAATAGTCTAAATATGTTGTTTGGAGACTATTTCAAATTCTTTTAATGTTTGACCAAAAACAAATTTTTTTCTGAAAAGTGTGCGTGGTAGTGGCAGGTTGATGATAACCTTCAAAGATGTTGCGTTTATGAAGACAACACAACGGTTCGAGTTAACTTAGAAGAACTGTATGAAAATGATTTGTCTTATCAGGTTTTTAATCACACGGGAGTCTGGAAAGTGACTAAAAATTAACATCAACGAGATAAAAGAAAAAACCACTTACGCAAAACCCGAATGGTCATCACAATATGTCTACATTGATCTGAGTGTGATAAGTTCAATGTAGACCCATTTGCATCAATAATCCACCAATCTAACCTATAATTTAATCTATATTAACTTAATGAAATAAAACTTACCGGTTTTTGTTGTTACTCCTTAAGTGTCCCTTTGAAGTGTGTGCCGAGTGTTCGCATTTTGTTTTGCTTACATTTTCCGATGATTTGTTTACCTCAATCGTTTGCCGAATATTGGCAACTGAGTGCAAAATGCGTTTTCTATGTCCAATCTTGTTTATTTCCAATATAGTTTGCAATTCAATTTCCCAAACGCCACATACACTTTTTAGAGTGTTGTACAAGTGTTTTCTTTAAAGAAAAAAAAATATAATGTCTATAATGTTTAATGTTTTTATGTGGAGTTCCTCAAAACGTTGGATGTGGCATAAATTTTTTCGAAAGCAAAATTTAGGTGGCTGTATTGTCTAAATATAATGTTTAAGTATTCATTCGACTTAACTTTTCCATGAGAAGGCCCCAAAAAGTGGATGTCATTCTGAAGTGCTTTAAGACGAGTATGTTGCACTCGTGCTTCTGCTTAAGAAAAGAGTTTGAAAATATCAATTTTATCAGATCAATTTATTTAGGGTTTAATACACGGCAACAGATATGGCTTGATCGACCCATCTTCGGATTTTGATTCGATTCTTTATGGTACGTCTATCATATATTTCTGCATTAACTTGAGTAGACATGTCTTTAAAACGGCAATTCATATCACACTGAAACAATGCACCGAAATACTGCTGCTGAACATATAAATGGTCGCTCAGTTTGGCAAACCCAACGTGAATATCGTAGAAAATATGGCAGCCAACCAGCAACAACAATATTCATCGTTTGGTGTCGAATTTTTTTGAGTACGGTACAGTGAGAGATTGTCAAGATTCCGTTTATCAACAATAGTCAAATCAAAACAAACCAAAGCAAACAAACAAAAAGTCAACCCAGATGTGATGTATTTTAAGAGGTCACTATGTTTCCATTAAATTGCGGCATACGGGCAAAGAACAATCCACACGTTATCCTTCAAACACCATTACATGGCCAAACAGTGCGTTTTGCGGCAAAACATACATTGGACCAATCGACGGGAATCGATATCGGTGGATGTTGGCTCATTCTCTCTATCCACAAATAGGTCTAGTCATTTTAGTTATTTTAACAAGAAGATGCGCTCTGCTACACTGCAAATCAAAAATACAGTTTCTGCAGCGAAATTGGCTTCAACGACATAGACTGTTTTTAAGCACCAACGTAAAAGATGGCGTACTCTACATTAACCTTGAATAAAAGTACTGATGAGCACAAATTATTGCCGATTTTCATTCAACGAGACGAAAATTTTCCAACATTTTTTGACTTCTTTGGTTTACAAATTTAAACCTGATAGTTTAAAATACTTTTCGTTAAAAAATAAATTTTATGTGTTCTTAGAGTTCGAGCTCTCTTGTACTACTCTCTCTTTTTCGATCTTCCTTACTATTTATTAAAGCTATTAACAACTACTTACTTGAACTTGTCACTATATTCTAGAAGTTGTATGCTTTTCAGCCAATGATCCAAATTGGAATCAATCGCTAACGGGGTAAACTTTGCATATGGTAACGTTTTGATGAATTTAATTAATTTATTGCCATCCATACCGGTAATATTGAGTTGGGACAAATCGCTTTCGTCAAAAATGCCATTCTAAAAGAAGAAGAAGAAAAAACAACAGCGATTGTAAAAAATAGATGTAAAGCCATATTTATGATGTCTCATTGTACTAAAATCTATGAATATAAGAAAGAACGTTCTCGATATTGATTGAATTATAAAGATCGACTTGTTAGTTTCTCTTACAACATAAAAGTAAATTTATCACAAACTGTTTGATTAATCTTTTTTATCCTACTATTGATATAATAAGTTTTTTGACAAAGACCAAAAAGCTATAATAATACACATTTCCTCCATCGTCACACATTTCCTTCATGTCAACAACAAATGAATGTAATGGTTTTCAAAAAATTGGCCAAATTATAAATATCGTCAAATTCGAGCTTGTTTGTCATTTGGATTCTATATTTCGCCTACCTCTCATTGAAAGAGAAAGTTTCGTATGACTGAGTCATGCATCCACCACTCGTACCAAGTGTTCCAAATTCATCATTCTATCTAACAAACTTAAGGCCCAGAAACTGACGGACAGACATGGTTAAATCGACTCAGCTAGTGGTTCGGAGTGTCGATCTATGTACATAAAGTTATATCTAGCTAAATTATTTCTCAATGTTACAAACTATGTATCAAATAAAGGGTGATCCATTTCGAGGTTCCCTACTTTTTTAAAGAAAAAAACACAGAAAATTCAAATTTAATGGGGAATGTTTATTATCATTTGAAAGAACATTCTTTGGCATTTATTTTTTGAAGATTATGTCTATCAAATGTTGGCCGTTGCTACGTTGCAGATGGTCCATCCGTTGAGTCCAATTTTCGATCACTCGTTCGAGCATTTCGACTGGTAACTGGCGAATGACACGCGTGATGTTTTCCTCCAAGGCCTGAATCGAAGCGGGTTTGTCGGCATAAGCTTTTGACTTTACATATCCCCACAGGAAAAAGTCTAACGGTGTGATATCACACGATCTTGGTGGCCAATCGACAGGCCGAAAACGTGAAATTTTGTGCTCACCGAAATGTTCTCTCAATAAGTCCATAAGTTGAGCGAAGTGCACGAAACACATTCCTCACAGAACGTGAATTTCCATAATAAAGTTGAACAATTTGTAAACGTCGTTCACGCATAAGTCTTTCCATTATGAAATGCCAAACAATACTTAACAAAAATAACATGACAGCATGACACGACTCACACGTGATCTGTCAAAAAAGGCTATTGAAAAAAGTATCTCTACTTGGATCACCCTATAATATACCTCTATGGGATAGGGTATAAATATAGGAGAATGCTACGATCCGCAATGCGCATCGTTGAATACGCTATCCCACACCATCCTTCAATTAAACAAAACAAAAACGTTATAGGGGGGTTGCTCGTTTGATCATTGGCCGTGAGTAGACGTGCGCAATACAAGCCGAATAAGTGAAAAAAAAGTCAATCCAGACGCCTAAAAAACAGTTAGTTTTTTACCCAATGGTGATAGTGCTTAAAATAAGTAACTCTGACAAGGGTTATTGTGATTAAAGTTTCACAAAGTGAACGAATTCGATACAAATCGATATATAAAGATTTTTCTTTTTTTTTAATCGGACCTCAACTGCAGTCACGTGGTTTTCACTGCGTGACATGGTAGTGAGGCCACATCATTTGCAAAATGATCAACATCTCCAAGAGAAAACCACTCAACGAAGACAAAAATGCTCCCAAACGCATTCACTTAAACCCAAAGATGTTGGATGCAGCACACCAGCTAATAAAAAAAAAATTGCACTTCGAACAACGAAAGCTTGTCGGATGAAGCTTCAACAAGCGAAATCCAACCAAACTACGGACAGTTCCCCGAAAACAACACCATGGGCCAAGAAGGGCATCTTACCGCTAAAAATAACGCCACAAAATCCATACCCCAAAAAGATGAGAGCCGTTTTGGGATATTCAACGACGTCACCGTCAACAACAGGCCGTGGGATAACAGCAAACACTCCCGTTATTCAACAATGATCCCAAACCAACCAACGGTGAACGACATCACAGAACATCATCAACGGGATGGACACCATGCGGATTCCAGCAAAAACACCAGCATTAGTCAAGCAGTAAACAACCAGGAGACTGAGACCAGCAATACTAACCCGAATAGCGGAATAACACCACAAAACAAAGGTAGGTTCTGCCCTCCAATTTTTTTAAAAAATGTAGACGTCCGTCAACTAGTGTCGGATTTCAGAAAAAAAAAGTAATTTTAAAGTTAAGAAAAGTGGCAATAAATGCAAATTATATATTGAGGAAATTGCGGTCCATCGAGATTTCATGGAGAAACTTAGAGCTACTCCAAATATTAAGGCATATCCGTTCACCCCTAAGGAGGACAAAACTGCCAACCTTATTTTAAGAGGACTTTCCTCCGATTATACAGAATCGGAAATCCTTGCTGAGATCAACGATCTTGCCCCTGGTTTCGTAAACAAAATTTCGAAATTCGCAACCATTCGGTCCAAAAGAGAAGGAATTGAGTATAACCTCTTCCTAGTAAGACTCTTTAATGGCAAAATGCCATCGGAAATCTTAAAAATTCACTATCTTTTTAATACACTGATTCGTTGGGAAAAAGCGAAAGGAAATAACGGTCCCCTTCAATGTAGGCGCTGCCAATTATTTGGATATATTGCAAAAAATTGCGCCAGCATGCATAAATGTGTTAAATGCGACAAACCACACCAACCATGAGGGTGTCCTATCAACAAAGAATTGGGGTCAAAAGCCCGCTGCGTTAACTGCGGGAATGATCACCCGGCCAATTACCGTGGATGCCCGGCATATAAAGAATATGCTTTGCATAGAAAAAAATTCTTCAGGAGGCTAAAGCGAAGAGAGATACGATGAAATCGTTCGTAGAAACCTCATCGATACAAAAACCTCCTCCGCTTTCTGTCTCTTTTGCCAGCCGCTTTAGAAAGCCGAATGACACTCCAGCGATTGCGAAAGTGGCTGATAGCCCAAAATCCAGCGTGATAGGACAATTCTTTGAGTTGTCAAAAAACCTATTCGGTGTTGACATGCACACACTGCTGCACAAAATTGAAAATTTTCTCAAAAACGTAAACGGGTTTGGATCAATCCAAGAAAAACGCATCCAACATTTGGAATTAATAGACCAAATAATTGTCAGCAACAAATAATGTCTTTAAACCTTATAACTTTTAACATTTCGTCCTTCAGAGATCACAGCAGGAGAATAGAGCTTCAAAAAATCCTCCTAGCTAATAAATGTAATATAGCATTCGTTCAAGAGACTCACCTTAGCGACAGACATAACGTCACCTTGGACTCCTTTTTCTGCATTAGGAACAACGAAAACCAAGGTGTTGCTGGCCAATCGTAACCCTCTATTTCCCAGTAAGTTTATCTCGATTAAAATCAAAATAAACAACCAAGTTAAAAATATTTTGCTGGGTTCGATTTATTTCCCAAGTAATAGTCAAACATCTGCCATGACCGAGGAACTGATTAAAGTTGAGGCGCTGAGTGTAACCTTTGATGGTGCAATTATCGGCGGAGATCTTAATGCCAAAAGCCGAGTATGGGGTGATTCAACACACAACCTAAATGGAAAGACACTGGAAAACTGGCTACATCTTCAACTACCGTCGCTTATTAACATTACGTCAGACTCACCTACCTTTCCTAGAGGCTCTTCCTTCTTGGATCAATTTTTAGTCTCCAGTCATTGGCTATACTCAATGGATAACAACTTTTCCATCAAAATCCTCCCAACATTTTCAGATCATTTTCCAATTTTACTAAACTTGAATCTTCAAGACCTTGAAATACCGAATGTAGAACCCAGAACTGGAGTATCACATAATAACACCAACTGGTCGGCCTTCCGAGAAGACTTAGACACTCTCCTTTACCAATCCTTGCCTCCACAGTCTACCTGCCTTTCAAACAGAGAAATAGACCAATACATTGAAAAATTTAATCATGCACTGACCAACAGCCTTGACCAACACTCGGACAGAACTACAAATACATACAAGAAATACAAAAACCTTCCCCCGGACTTACTTAAACTATTCAAAACAAAACGACAATGGCAAAAACAACTAAAACGCATATTTCATAACACTTTTAATAGAACCAATAGAGCTTACCTAGAACTTTCAAATAGGATCTCTTTACTTAAAAACATCATAAGAGATAAGGTAAAAATCTGGTTGGATAAGCAGCTTAACGAAAGAATATCGAAAATAGTTCCGGGACCCTGGGTATTTAAAGAAGCCTTCCGAATAGTTGGAAAAAAAAAGTTTGCTTGCGAAAAAGTGATTGTTAACGACATCACTTTGACCATCGAACAACAAATCGTGACGGCCTTCGAAAATCACTTTAAGGAGTTATTTATAGAAAGACCTCCTAACTATGACCTAAATCTAGTGAGAGAAATGCACTCCACCTTACAACAGGCCCGTTGTCTACAACCAACCAATATATTCTTATTCGATAATAACTTCTCTTCTCTGAACCCGCAACCAACGCAAATATTTACCAACCTAGAGGAAGTCTCTTATATCATACAAGATTTAAAACCCAAAAAATAGAGTGGCCCCGATAACATCTCGAACTATGTCTTAAAAAAAGTTTCTAGCCTAGCTCTAAAATACCTGACAATAATTTATAATAATTGCATAAACAATTCATACTTCCCCTCTAGCTGGAAATCAGCCCAGATTCTTCCGATTGCTAAAACCCAAAACAAAAACGATATCAACAACTTCCGTCCAATCTCCTTACTTTCTAACGTTGGGAAAATCTTGGAGAGAACAATTGCGCTCAAAATAGATTCCCCAGAGGTAATACCGGTTGAATATATTTCAGAATACCAATTTGGATTTTAAAAAAAAACACTCAACAGTACACGCCCTCCTTAAGTTACAAAATGACACAACAATAAACCTCAGAGACAAAAAATGTACAGTTGCGTGTTCTCTAGACGTTGACGTTACCTCTCAAGGATTACTATATGCGGACGATACTCTTGTGTATGACTACCCATACACGGCTCTCAGAAACCTGGAAGCCCATATAGCCAAAATAAACGATTTTTACAATAAATGGGGATTAAGAATTAACCACACAAAATCTGAAAGCATATGTTTCAGAAACGCTAGTGTTAAGGGTAAAGAAGGAGTAGTCCTAGAAAGTAGAAACCCCACTCTAAATATTGACAGTAATCTCATCCCATTCAAAAATAAAATCAAATACCTAGGAGTAAACTTCAATAACCTTCTAAAGTTTAACAACCACGCTAGACTAAATATGGAAAAAGCTAGAAAAGTGGCCAACATATTTATGCCCCTGCTCAGAAACAGAGACCTTCAAAAAAGAACTTAGACACTGTTCTATAAAACATTAATTCGTCCAATCCTGTTATACGCTTTTCCTAATTGGTTTTCGATTTCACCAATTGTTGCCACGGAATTAGAAAGACTTGAACGTAAGATCCTAAGAAAATGCATCAACAAAGTATTTGAATCTCGAAATAGAAAACACTCCAACGATTTTGTGTATGAAGAATCAAACGTCACCCCACTTATTAAATACGCACTTTGCTTAATGAAAAAAACTATAAACAACATAAACCAGCTAGATAATGATCTCATCAAGGATATATATTCATCTCAACTTAACTCAAGATGGTCAAACTCAATATATCCATCACCAATAGGAATTATTTCCGAAAACCTAGATCTCGATGGACCTCAAATCCCCTACTATCTTAAATCAATCCAAGGTCACAATCGTGGTTAAAAACAATCATAAAAATTCAAAAATAATAAAAACAAAAAACTTTTACATAATTGGAGGGCATTACCTAGACATAAGGCAATCGTATATCTATTAAGTATAGTAAAACAATTTATTTTGTTTAGGTGTTTTTAAAAAACGTTTATTTACGAAGACGTGTTCGTCTTCGGAGTCGGATGTAGTATAATAACTGCAGAAATGAACTTAATCCTATCTTATATAGACACAAACATCCCATTGTGATGATCTTGTTGATCATTGTGAGATGGTTCTGTCTGTTATCTCTTATTATTGTTGTTTATTATCATACTACAAAGTATTGAGACACAAACATCTCATTGTGATGATCTTGTTGATCATTGTGAGATGGTTCTGTCTGTTATCTCTTATTATTGTTGGTTATTATTATACTACAAAGTATTGAATTGAATTGAGTTGTTTGGTAAGCAAAAAATGACTGTGTGTGCAAAATAGATAAGAAATGCACACACAATGATGTAACTCATCCCTTCTTAAAAATTGTCCGTCCTCGAAAAATATAGATTTTATTTCAAGGTTACAAATATATTTTCGTTTAATTTTGTTTCAGGGTATTCTTTTAACTCTACATTTTCTTTTTTTGACGGTGTATTAAAAATTGTAAATTTTTTGTTTTTATATTTTTGTACAAAAATTACAATTGTAATAATTATTACCAAAATATACAATATGATATTATTTGTTAGGGAGTGTGTACTGATAGTTTAAATTTTTTTAATCTGTTTGATATTTTCTAAGTGAAGGTGATCAACTTTTATTTTTAAATCTGATTCGATTAATTCTGCTTTAAATACTGTTGGCAATGGTATATAATTGACATTTTCTTTTGATGTGAATTTTTGACTTTCTAAATTAATCGAACAATTAGAAAACTGTATAATATAACTACCATTTAAGTTTCTTGTTTTATTCTGACAGTCATTCAATTGTCCATAATAGTTATCAACAAAAATTAAATTTTCGGTAGCTTGTTCTATTTTTGTTTTAGTATTATAAATGTGTGTACAATTTGCATCCCTTGAATTTATTAAATTTGAAATACATGATTTTTTTGATAATTTTTTTATTTCATCTGATCTACATATTAATACTTTTTGAATTTCCAAACATTTTTGTGTTAAGCCATATATTTCGTTTCTGTCAACCAATAGATCTTTATAAAGAATAGAAATTTGTTTGTGGTTATTTGTAACAGGTCTTATTTTTAAATGGTTGTATGTTTTCTTCGTAGTGACGGGTAAAGAAATAATGTAAAGAATTAGTTAAATTTTGACTGCTACCGAGGGGGTTGCATAATTCAATGCTTCTGCATCGTTACCGTTTGGTAAACTTTCTATTTCGTTAAGAATTTGTGTTAATTCCTTTTTGTTAAGGAGTTTAGAATTAATAATGCCTTTTTTGGCCCAATGTATTGCATTCGTAATATCCTCTAGTTCTTCTTTTAACATGAGTAATTATTGAATATAGATTGTGCGAAGTTTTCTTTGGGGGTTTTACTTATTTGTTTTGAAATGATTTTGTAATCATCTATCATTTTATTTGTACTCGTTAGTATGTCTCTATTTATTATGTATTGTTGGTTATTGTTCTTAATTTGTTCATTTTGTCTATTTATTATTTCGTCCAAGTCATAGGAGTCGGGTGATCCTGCAATCCATTTCCATGCGGATCCAATCCAATTAATGGCTCTTTTATTACGGTGGGTTAATAGTATCTCAAGTTCTTTCTCTATTTTATTTTGTAGATATACGATTTGTTTTTTAACTGACCAAGAATTATCTATTTTATCTTGAATATTTAGGATAGATGATTTGTGGACGGTAATGTAATCTGTGAGATTTATAATGTGTATAATTCTAAAGTTTCCTTCAATAATTTTTCCTTGTCCCATTTTTATTGAAATCATTGGAGAGTCATTATATTCGAATATGTTGAAGTCTGCAAATGTTGATGCCATGCAGATGAATATTAATCTGGAAAACAAATAGATTCAATCGTTTTCTATGTTGGCTTTGTGAATTTTCCTTCCTGTCATTGTTGTTATTGTTACCCTATGATCGTCTTTTACTATTTCTTTAGTGTATTTTTGCTTTAATTTCCCTTTCCTACCGGGGGCTTTTACATAAATAATGTCTCCTGCTTTATATTTATTTGGTTTTTGACGGTTTTTATTTTCATAGCTTAATCTTTGTTTCTGAATTCTTTATATTAGATTTTTAGTTTTTATGTTTGTTTCTTGTCTAGCTTTATATAATTCTTCTAGAGATTTTGATGGTTTTCTTCCGAAAAATATATTAGCCGGTGTATCTTTTACTGTTGAATGAATTGTATTATTATATCTGTCTGTTGCTATTAATGCTAGTTCCTTTATTGGAGATGAGTTGTATTCCTTTTGTATGCATCTTATTATTCCTTGAATTGTTGAGTGGACTCTTTCCACCTGACCGTTGACTTCACTTCTATGTGTAGGTGTCAAATAAATATTTATTCATAGATTTGACAAGAAATCTGTTATTATTGCACTAGTAAGGGCTTTATCTCTATCCATTACTAGCAGTTTCGGTGTAGTATAATAGTGCATAAGTTCCAATATTTTATCCTTTAGGTAAATTGCAGATTTGTTCTCTATGGAAAATAATTTGGCGAATTTCGAAAATATATCAATTGAAGTAAGAAATAACTGTCCATCTAGTTCCATTATATCTATATGAATTATTTCAGTTGGGTACTGAGGGATTGGTGTACTTTGTAATTATTTTCATGTTGGATGTCTGTCGTATATATTTTCTTTGCATATCTTGCAATTCTGTAAAATTCCTCTAATCTTTGCATTCATATTAGGGAAGTAAAAGTTCTGTAATATTTTTTCTTTATTTTCCTTGATACATCTGTGAGCTTTTCTGTGTTCTTGATGAATTAATTCCAAAATTTGCTCTTAATCTATTAAATCTGTTACGATTTTTTGTGTGAGTCGTATTTTTAAGTTTCTTCCAAAATCTTGCTTATAAACTTCTTGTATAAGTTGCATTACACTTTCTGGAGCTTTTAATCCGTTTACAATATCTGATCTCATTTCTGTTTTTAATATTTCTTTTATAATCTCAGCAGTGTAATTATTTTTTCTTATTGTTTTCCTGTGATATCCTGGATGTGGTATTTCATATAATCTCTCTCCCTCCTCTCCTTCTATTAATATAATTTGGTTCTTGAAAACATTTATTGGAGCTTCTACACAGGTTATTAAATCCGTACTATCTTCTTCAGCACTGTGTTGGGTCATTGAAGTTGTTGATGGGTTACATTCACTTATATTCATTCTTGATAATACGTCTGCGACGAGATTCGTTCTTCCTGGTTTATAGATTATTTCATAATTATATTCTTCGAGTCTTGCTTTCCATCGTTTGAGCTTTGAGTTATAATTTTTATTACTTAATGAATATGTTAACGGTTGGTGATCCGTAACTATTCTTACTTTCTTAGCACCGTAAAGGTAATTTCGTAAATTGTCTAAAGCCCAGATTATTGCAAGCATTTCTTTTTCGTTTGTTGCATATCCTTGTGCAGTTTTGTTTAGGCTCCTTGATATAAATGTAATTGGCCTATCTTTACCTATTTCTCCTTGAGATAATACTGCGCCTAAAGCGTAATTTGATGCACCTACTGTTAAAATAAATGGTTTGTCAAAATTCGGGTAAATTAATATTTCAGCTGACATGAGACGGTTTTTTAAATTTTCGAACGCTTTCTTCTGAGTTTCGTTAAATTTAATTGGTACCTTCTTTGATTGATTTGTACTTGTCCTAACAAGTTCGCCTGATGTGAGTGAATTTAAGGGTTTTGCGATTTTTGCAAAGTCTTTGATAACAGGAAGCTAATCCAAAAATGATTATAATTCTTTTAGATTTGAAGGTTCTTGAGTGTTCTGAATCGCTTGGATTTTTTTTTGAGTCGGCCTTAATGCCTTCTCCTGAAATTATAAAACCTAAGTACTCTATTTCTGTTTCAAGAAATGCTGTTTTTTCAAGATTAACTTTCAAATTTGCTTTACTGAGTTTAGTTAGAATTAACTGAATATGTGAAAGGTGCTTTTCGATAATTTTACTAAATATTATTATGTCGTCAATGTAGACATAACATATTTTGCCAATATGTTCTTTTAAAACATCATCTAACATAGATTGAAATATTGCTGGAGCGTTTTTCAGTCCAAAGGGCAATCTTAAAAATTCGTATTTCCCGTTAAGGGTTGAAAAAGCTGTTTTTTCTATATCACTTTCTTTCATTGGTATTTGATGGAAACCTGACGTTAAGTCTATTGTGGTGAAGAATTTTGATTCTCCAAGATTCGCTAAGATTGTTGCTATGTCGGGTATTGGGTATGTATTCGATATTGTGACTGCGTTTAGCTTTTTGTAATCAATAACCATTCTGTACTTTCTTTCACCATCTTTACTAGATTTCTTAGGTACAATCCAAATTGGGGCATTATATGGGGAGGTAGACGGTCTAATAACATTATCACTTAATAGTTTATTAATTTCTTTATTTACTTCTTGCCTCATACATTCTGGATATGGATATAATTTCGCATAAATAGGGGTATCAGTAGTTATTTTAATTTCGGCTCTTACATTTGTCACTGCCGTTATTCTGTCATCGGGTTTAGTAAAAATATGTGAGCACTTATCTAGGGCATTCTTAAATTCTTGCTGTGAGTTAAATAATTCATTGTTTAAAACTGAATTTACGTCCACTGATTGTCTTATTTCTAAGGGTAATACTATGTTCGGAAAAATATATAATTTGGATTCATTTCTATCTATAATTGCCTTCAATTCGCGTAAGGTGTCATCTCCGATAATACCGTCGAATGAGGTTAGGGATGGTAATACATAAAATTTGATTAAAATGTCGTTTCCATATGTTGAGAATATCTTCCCTGAAGCTGATTTTTCAATTTTTACTTTTCCTCCTACCGAATTTACATAAAATGGTCTGTCTAAATGTATTTGTTTAGCTGTATGTTCTGGTTTTATAAAATTTTTGTTTGCTCCTGTGTCTATTAGGAAGTTCAACGTCTTTCCGTTGGGTGCGCGATATTTTATGTAGGGTGTTCCGCTAATCCGATCATTAAAAAATTTAGTTCCTGTCCTGTTAATTCATCAACGTCTTCAAATTCTTCGTTTAGTGTTGCCTCGTAGCCTTCTATATCATTTTCTTGAACAGCGTCTGTTTGATAGACTCTCTGTTGTTTTGGTGGGCTGGATGATGGAATGTTATTATTTGATCCCATTCGTTTGTACTGCTGTTGCTGTTGATTTTGTTGTGGATGTTGGTATTGATGTTGTTGTTGTTGTGGACGTTGGTATTGTTGTTGTTGTTGATATATTTGTTGGTTCGGTAGCGTAAATTGTTGCGGACGGTTCATGTAATTCACTTGCCTTGTTTGAATGCTATGATCTACATCCATCGGTTCAGGCTTTAATTGTCGTTGGAATGGTACTGGTCTGTATGTATATGTATGTTGTGGTGGTCTATGTCCGTGTGAATAGATCATGTTTTTTTGTTGTTGGGATATATGTGGGAGTTGATATTGCCTTGGTTGTGCATTCGGCATATTATGATGTTTTCTTGGGGGTGGTACCGGTGGTACGAGTGAATTGTGTGGGACGACGATGGGGTTAGAAGGGTTACTTCTAGTAAAATTATTTGCTCTGTAATTCATGTTTTGCAGTTCCAGACAAGCTGAATATGATTCTGGTAAAGAACGAGGGCTTTTTATGGCGATAAGCCTTGACAGATCACCGTTCAGGCCTCTTTTGAACGTGTCTAGGGCTCTATTACGATGCCCTTCAATTATAATTGCCATTGTTTCATGGCTCAGACATTCCGTCTGTACTTTATTTATTATTAAGGTGAGTTGGTGATTAACATCACCGAAGAACTCATCAATTGTTTTTCTAACTTGGTAGAGAGAATATAGTTGATATTCTAGCGTACGTATATCACGCTTATCGGCGTAATGAAGAGATAAGCATCTTTTAATTGCTAGCCAGTCCTCATCTGGGATATTGTACGCTACTAGGGCAGTATCCGCTTCTTCAATAATTTTTTGTCTTAATGATCGGATTATTGCTCTATATAATTGAAAAAAAAAAAAAAAAATAAAAAAAAAAAAAAATTGCTCTATATAAAGGTTTACTTTTGATGATTTTATAATCGTCCAAGACATTTTCAACCGATTTGACCCATGATGAGTATTTCGTTGGGTCACCGTTAAAGGATCGAATTTCCTTAACGGGATCCGGAATCTTACTTTGAGAAAGTAAGTCCGTTTCGGTGGATACATTAGCAAAAATTTCCGTTTCATTAATTTCAACCATATTTTGCGACCTTAAAAATTCTTTTTGAAGATCGTTAGTTGCTTTCAACGAAGCATTAACTGATCCACTAAGATTGGTTATTTGGGCTTGTAATTGGTCTACTACATCTTGTATTGTAGCCATTTTTATGTTTGTGTTTTTTCTGTTACAATTTTAATATCATGTAATTTTTTAAGTATTCTTAAGTTTAAAATTAAAATGGTTCGAGTGAGTATTCTTATTTACTAAAGTTAAAATTTAAAGGAATATAATATGTAAAAAATATAATTTTGTATAATATTTTATAAAAGGTATACTTAAGTGCTTAAGTATTTTCGATTTGTTCTTCCTTCTTAGTGTTTAATTTCAATTGGTTCTTCCTTCTTAGTGTTCAATTGGTTTTTCCTTCTTTGAAATAATTTTTATTTCTTAAAATTTTAATTTGTTTCTGCACTAATGTCTTTAATTTTTTTGTATTTCTTGATTTCTTTGAAAAATGTTTATATATATTTTTAAATTCTTAATAACTTTTTTGCACTTAGGTACACTAATGTCATAAAATTTTTTTATATAATATGTTGGTTTCTTTATCACTTACACTAATTTCAACATTTTTTGGGCCCTTTCCGTTAAAACAAGCCGATGTGTTCCTCTTTGCTCGTGGTTTTTGTTTTTTGCCACTCACTACTAATGGATCGGATTCTTCTTGATATATCACGGTCACTTAGAAAACTAGCCGAGTTGTTCCTTTTTATTTGCGGATTTTTCACTACAAGTTAAGGCTCGGATTCTTCTTGTTGTAAGTTAATTTATTCACTGAATTAATTTTAACGCGATTTAACGCACAAGGTCCCCTCTGATCGCGGTTTTCACACAATGTACAGGTGCTAGTGGTTTTTCACACAATGCTCAGGTGCTCGTGGTTTTTCACACAATGTTCAGGTGCTCGTGGTTTTTCACACAATGTTCAGGTGCTAGTGGTTTTTCACACAAGTGTCCCTGCTGCTCGGGCGCCAGTAGAACAATTTATTTTGTTTAGGTGTTTTTAAAAAACGTTTATTTACGAAGACGTGTTCGTCTTCGGAGTCGGATGTATAATAACTAGAGAAATGAACTCAATCATATCTTATATAGACACAAACATCTCATTGTGATGATCTTGTTGATCATTGTGAGATGGTTCTGTCTGTTATCTCTTATTATTGTTGGTTATTATCATACTACAAAGTATTGAATTGAATTGAGTTGTTTGGTAAGCAAAAAATGACTGTGTGTGCAAAATAGATAAGAAATGCACACACAATGTTGTAATTTGATCTGTACGTAACTGTATACATTTTCATTGTATAATACATACGAAAACCAAAACAAACGCATACATTGCTATCAAACCTGCAAATACAAATGTTAATAATGTAAAGAAGAAAACGACATAAAACCAATACACCTTAAACAAAATTATACAATGACTACATTAGCAATCTAATGCATACTCTGTCGTTCTCTCTCTTCCTTACTAGTTTTTTAAGTTAGGATAAGTTCTTATGTTGTACAAACGACACTAGTCAAAAGAAAAAAAACATATTGCTTGTGAGCAGGAGCAAAATAATCTTTCAATGAAACAAATAGCCATGTGGCAAAAATATACAAGCTTACAAGTCCGAGCAGGCCATACATACAGCCGCTATATACGCAACAAAAGTGAAACAAACATATGTACCAAACCATGTCAAAAAAAGAAAAGACTCAATAAAGAATTCAATTCAATTCACACGTTATAGGGACCTTTTCACAGTCCAAACAGTTTATAGAAACATATGAGACGGCTACAATCCACTGTCTGGATCGTTATATACCCTATCCCATCCTATCCTTAAAATAAAAATACTTTAAAAAGCCCTTTCTTATGTAGGCATTATGGCAAAGAAATATTAAAATTGGCACTATAGCAACATATTGTTCAGACAGTTTATCAAAATCTTGTAGGGTTCGAAAAAAAAGCAAAGTTTTTCTCCTGCATATATTTAACATACCCTACGCCATGTGTTTTTGGTAGGAAAACGCATGCAAAAAGTGAGCGTGGGTTTGAATGATGTATAGATGAAATGTTTGTTTTATAATTTTATTTAAATAATTTTGCATAAATTTTTTTAGCGAATATATTAAAATTTTACCGAAAAATATTTTTACTCAAAACGCCCTCAAAAAGTGGGTGTGGCGAAAAACCTTATATAAGCAAAATGGAGATATTGATATTCACTACATATGTTGTTTAGTCACTGCACAAAATTCTCTACAGTTTCACCGTAAAAACCTCTCTCTAAATAGTGGGATCATATGTGCCAAATTTCATTGTCCAAGCTCAAAACTTAAGGCCCAAAAACCGGTTACCTACAGACGGACGGACGGACAGAAAGACATGGCTTAATCGACCCAACTAGCGGTTCTGAGTCGATCCATATACGTTGAGGTATACATATCTAGCGAAATTATTTCTCTATGTTACAAACTCAATGTCAAAATTAAGAAACCCCCATGGAAAAACTATTTATCAAAACTAGTAGTCCCCTATGGGATAGGGTATAAAAATTGTTGTGTTCATCAAAACAACGTTTTTCTATTGCAAATGCTATGGAGAAGGAAATACAAATAGTTTTTGTAAGAAAGCGCCCGCAAAAAAAGCCCGTTGGTTTATATAATTTTTTTTTCCGTGGGTGGTGTAAATCTTAAAAGACACAATGATCACGTGCCGAAAGTAGTGTGGGACCAACTTTAACCAACACCTTTTTTGTATTTTTATTGCAACTAAGTATGCGACTTACCTAGCAGTTTTTTTTATCACGATTAATGATTGCTTGGCAGGCAGGTTTCCTGTGAGATTTCCTGCTCTCTTCGCAACTTATAACGCGGTTTGTTAGTATCGGGCCAAATCTAAGGGCTTAGTTCTTTGAAGACGCCGCAATAAATGTGTTTCGTCAAGAATTTGGAGGACCGTTGTGTTAACTTGTCCCAATAAACGTTTTTAATGTTTGCGTGCAAAATTTTTCGTTTTGTGCTTAACCGCGGCAATACCCAGATCTCTGCTTAGATCTTCATTCCTTATAAACCAGGGCGCATTGACGAATAATCTTAACATTTTGTTTTCAAAAGTTTGTAAAATATTTAGATTCGTTTCACTGCTACAACCCCATAGTTGTATACCATATGCCCAGACCGACTTTAGCACTAGCTTGTTAATAGCAGCTTATTATTGAGAAATACTGGCAAATTGTTTGTCCGTTTATACGAAAAATCTACATGAATCGATTTGCTCTCGTTAAGTGCAATCCGCCAGGACTTTATCCATTCATTAACCTTATTAAGAGTGTTTTATAATTTCATGTTTGTTTCTTCTATTGTTGTGCCAACTGCCAGTATAGCTGTATCGTCAGCAAACGTGTCAACTATTGTATCGTTTTTTTTTGTGGATATCACGTGTAAATAGGAGGTACTGGTCCAAGGACACTTCCTTGGGGTACTTCCTAGTTTCACACGGAAGAGTCTATGATCAAGATACGATACTAGGATTTTATATAATTTCTCAGCCAGAACTTGTCTTAGTTTGCATTGAACGCCTCTATGCCAAACTTTCGCAAAAGCTTGCGACACGTCAAGAAAAACGGCTCAGCAAATTTTCTTTTTTCCGAAAGCTTTCTTAATTACATCAGTAATTCGATGAACTTGGTCCACAGTTTCAAATTCATGGTCAGGTAAAATGCGTTTCTGAGCAATAACGGGTGTAAGCGACCGAGTAATATCCTTTCAAAAACTTTGGAAGAAGTGAAATAGGTCTGTAAGATTTTATTTCATTCGGTGATTTTCCTGGTTTGAGAACCGTAATCACTTCCGCTACCTTCCACTGTCTTGGTATGTATAGTAATCTAATTGCTGCATTTACAATGTACTGGAGTTTAGTTAATGCTTTTCTAGGCAACATTTTAAAAAGTTTTCCTGTAATTAGGTCATAACCCGGAGCATTTTTAAGCTTAATAATAATAATATGTTTTATTTCGGGATAATTTTTTTAGAAAGCCTGAGACCGCACATTTTACAATTCAGAGATTTGACAAGTATTGTCTTACTTCTGAGATATTATCTTACATTTCAAAATGATTTACAAGCAATTACAAATTTAATTTAAAGGAAAAATACGAATAAACCTTTATTTGAGTAAAAAAAAGAAGGAATATCTAATATACATAATTTAGAATTTTATGAATATTCAAGGAATGCTTTTTATATTAACAAATATAAGTACATAAAATATAATCAGATAATTAAAATAAATTATATAATAAATTAATAAATAATAAACAAACAAATAAATAAATTAATAAATAAATACAAATGATACAAAAAATAAAAAATAAATATAAATAAATAAAAATAAATAAATAAAAGTAAATAAATAATAATCAAATAAATAAATAAATAAACAATTAAGGAAACAAATAATTAAATAAATGAATTAATAAAATAATAAATAGATGAAAAATAAATATATAATACAAAAATTAGTTAATAATGTGTTAGAAGACAAAAACATGGGTGAGTATAAAAATAATATTTGTTTAATAAATAACAATTTAACATAAAAAAGAATAAGATAAATTAATATAAAATAAATAGTATTACAAACCTTAGTAAACAAATGATAAATAAACAAAAAATAACAAATGATTACAAAAATAATAAATTATAAAGAAACGCAGACGAAATATAATATCAGACATTTTTGAATATATTTTAAGTTAACCCAGATAAATAAAGTTGGTTTATGAGGGGATTTTCAGCAATATCACATTTATTATTAAAATTGTTCGTGAGTTTCCGAATCCTTTCAGAAACCAATTCAACATCCGCTCTTTTGTGCAGATCAAAAGTGGAATGATGCCAAGGAAGATTGAGCATCATATTTAACACTTTATTTTGTGAAATTTGTAATTTTTTTATATGAGATTTCGCAGCACTTCCCCATACTGGACAACCATATAATAAAATTGACTGAAAAATCACTTTATGTATTATTATTTTATTGTTATTTGAAAGTGAAGATTTTCTGTTTATGAACGGATAAAGCATCTTAATTGCTATACTCATTTTCTTAAGAGTATTATTAATATGTGGGCTAAAGGTTAGTTTCGTGTCGAGATGAACTCCTAGATATTTAACGGACTGTTCCCATGCAATGGTGTTTCCGTTAAATTGAAGCTGACTCCTGGGAAGATAGCAAGCCTTTCTTTTTCGCGAGAAAAAAATAGCTTGCAACTTTCCAGTGTTCAACTTAATCTTCCATTTGTGATAATATTTTTCCAAAATTTCGATTGCATTTTTAAGATTATTCTCAATATTGAGAGCAAACTCATGCCATGAAAAAATGGCCGTGTCATCAGCAAAAATAGCTGAGTCACAATACGAAAGAGTTGGAAAATCTGATGTATACAGGTTGTACAAGGATGGACCCAGAACTGAACCTTGGGGGACACCAACATCAAAACATAATTAATTAGAAACACCACAATTAACATGAACTTGGAAACATCTACCTGGCAAGAAACTCTAAACAATTTTACACAAATATCACGGGAAGCCAAATTGGATCATTTTATGCACTAATCCATTATGCCAAACAGAATCAAAAGCTTTCTCTATATCCATTAAAATCATTCCTGTTGACTGACCCTGTGCCCGATTTTGCACAACATGGTTACAGATTCTTTTTATCTGATGAGATGTGCTGTGAAAGCGTCTAAAGCCAAATTGTTCATCAGGATAAATTTGTTCAATTCCAACAAATTTTAAAATTTGTTCCTTTATAACCTTTTCATAAATTTTGCTTATGCTGCTGAGCAAACTTATAGGACTGTAACTTGCAGACATTTCAGGTGGTTTTCCTGCTTTTAAAATGGGTACAACCTTCGCCTTTTTCCACTCGTTAGGGAAATATTGGAATTTAAGGCATGCATATATGAGAAATGTTAAGAACTTTATTCCAACTGGCGGTAGATGTTTTAAGTAAACATTTTTTATCCCGTCCAGGCCTCCTACTTTTCGATTCTGAAGGCTTTCAACAATGCTTTGGATGTTTTCTTCCGCAACGAATTCATTCAATGTTGTGACTTCAACGGTTGCATCCAAATTTTGAATTGTGTCAATCACTTGATCATTTGTTTCTCTGTCGCTTAAGTTTTGTGACACTAAATGATTCATTGCGAAATTCCTAGTAAGCTCGCTTGCCTTTTCGGAATCTGTAAAGAAAGTTTTTCCAGAATCCTTTAAGAACGGAATATTCCTGCTTTTGTTCTTAACTATCTTTACAATATTCCAAAAAGGTCTACCATTCTTTCAAGGACGCTCAGTCTTTTGTTCCATTCTTCGTTACGATAGTTAAGTAACTGGTTTGAGATAAGTTTGTTAAAGTGAGAAGCCATACTTCGCCAAAAAGGTTGACGATACCTTTGCCAATTTCTTCTGTGTATATTTCTCACTTTAATCAGCTCCAAAATATGAAGGGGAAGCTGTTTATAGGTACTATCTTTCTTGACTCGCTTAGGGACACTTTCGTCTATAGAAGACAGAATGGTTTGTGTAAAGTTTTGGACTATAGAGTCAACATCATCTTTACAAGAAATATTTCCAAGTTCAGTGGAAACATTTCGCAATTTCGTAGTTTTTCGTAGCTCTAAACGATTTCCAATTTGCATTTTTCAAATCTCGAATATATTGCAACTTTTTCTCACCCGACCATAAGAGATCACAAAAAACAGGATTATGGTCTGAACTTAGAACACTTGAAGAAACTGGTTGTGTAACAAGACTAGGGACATTTTTAATTTCGATGCACTTTAGTCGAAGTGAAGTGAGTTCATTTTTAAGTACGTTGGTGTCTATATCATCCAACCCATACAAAACAACCTTGAAGGATTTTACACACTTTAAGTCATGGGAAAAATATTGGCAATTTTCTTCAGTTAGTTTATCACGAACAATGTTATATGACTCCACGGATTCACATACTATTTTAATTCCTATTGATATTTTTTTAATGGAATATTTGGGAACTTAAAGGGCTTTCATGAAGGTATGCACATATTCGGCCGATTTTTGCAACACTTTTATAGGTGACACATACACTTTGCTTAACACTGGGGACTCTGAGTCATCCATATCTGGACGACATTGAACGGGAGTGAATTTATTGTTATAAGGGTTTTTGGAGGGACGACTTGTAGTTGACATTGTGCAACACAGTTTTTTATCCGAGGACAAGCGATTGTTCCCGGTTTCTGGCGATCTGTCGCGTTTGGGAATGGTTGTAACTTATTAGAACTAACGAGAGAGATGAACACGTCATGCGCAGTCGAAAGTTCACACAAAACTCTAATAAATTAATGTTTTCTGGACCATCAAATGGTTTAAATGTATCCTCAAGATGTGCGGCAAAAAAGTCAGCTTTTTTTATCGTTTTTTGCCCAAACATCTTGATTTACATAGCGTTTTTTGGCCGTTTTATGACTTTAATTGCTTTCCAAAGGGAATAATTCGATTCTTTTCCAGTGGTTAAGCTTTGCAGTAAAGTTTCTAGTGCATGGTTTTTAAAGTTCTTAATCGATGTTGATAGCATGTTACTCGACCGATTGATATGTTTTATCTTGCGGAGCACGAGTTTGGTGCCATATTTTTCGAACTTTTCTTTTTGTCTAACGAAGTCTTTTATTTCCCGTGGGTAGGTACTTGGATTTTCATTTCTAATGATAGACGCGCTCGTTATTAGAATGACCGAGGAATGATCAGAGCAAAGATCAAAGTATTCCTCTACATTTATTCGAATGGACGGCATACCTTTTACGATGAAAAAATCGATCAAATCCGGTATTTTTGTAACATTAGTGGGCCAGTAAGTTGGTTTTTCCGTAGAATAAAATTCGGTATGGTACTTTCTACCAACATCGTAAAGCATCCTACCTTTCTGTGATATGCATCCAGATCCCCAGAATCTAGGTTTTGCATTAAGGTCCCATCCGACGACAAAACGCTGTCCAAGGGAATTAAGTGGTGGGCAGTAAATAGAAGACATCTTCAGAAGGGATTGTCTGCTTTTGACTTGTATAGAGCAAGCTTGCATTGTTTCGACTTCTAATCTAAAATCAATCGAATGTTCGACACATTCTTTTATATATAGTGATGCCCCACCTCTAGCCTTGTTTGATGTATATAGAGCATGATAATCAAAATAACCTTTAATCTTAAAGTGGGAATTACTCTTTGCATGAGTTTCGGATATTAAACAGACGTCGATATCTTTTTCCTGCATAAACAATTCAAATTCTCCAAGTTTCTGCCAAAGGCTGTTGGCATTCCACGTAAGAATTTTAAGGAATCTATTCATGTTGAAGGTAGATAACGTCTGTATCGAATATTATTTTCTAACTTTACTAGCCTGTCGAAAATAAGTTTATTCTTTTCCTCAAGTTTTGAAAAAATAATGGAAAAAACTTTGGAACATCATCAGAAGATTTCCGTCACATTTGACACACCGCGGCTCTTTCTGGCAACGCTTGCACTGATGAACTAATTTACAATCCTTACACATGGGTTCGAATTTTACATCAATATTAAGTATTGTTTTTATTTCATAAAATTTTTTCAGACTTTATGTTTTATCGAAAGTGAGTATAAATAAAGGCAGAGCGTGTTCTATTAAATTTTCATCACCCTCTTTTTGCTGTTTGTTTCGCTTGATAATGTTAACTTCATCTATAACTTTATATTGTCTGTTTATCAGATCGCTAACTATGTCATCCTTTAGGCACGACGCATGTTACCCTCTGGCTGTAACGCGTAAAGGCCTTTCAGATTTATTCTCAAATGAATACCATTCAATTTGATCGCTATTTAGCTTCAGAGATAATAGACGGCAACTTTCTGAATTTTTTACGCAGACTTTCAATGTATTTTTTTAATTAAGTTACTTGGAAGCCTGATGATGGTAACGATTTCATCAGGGCATGCAACATGTTATATTCGTCTTTACCGATCACATTAATTGGCGGTGGGGGGCCGTTGTTTTAGGTGTTTCGCTTTATTAGTATTCTCTTTATCGCGGTTTATTGATTCAGGTTAGGACATATGCAGTCAGTTTCTTGACTGAGTTCTTTTTCGACGGTATGGTATTCCAATATAACCGGGGAGTTTGGACTCGGTTTTAGTTCATTACTTTATTTTAATGAACTCTTTAGGGTCATGTTTTCATCCTTAATGTGGAGAATTTCTTTATGAAGCTCTTCGCAGAGCCGTTCGACTTTGTTTAACCTAGTTC
The DNA here is from genome assembly GCA_949824845.1 of Rhingia rostrata. Lineage (NCBI taxonomy): Eukaryota > Metazoa > Arthropoda > Insecta > Diptera > Syrphidae > Rhingia > Rhingia rostrata. Next base: position 29,433,896 of record OX463759.1, read on the forward strand.
GAAGAACGTCGTTTTCGTCCCCAAGACTTTTTATTTTCTCTGAGCCTCGTTTTGCATGAGCCGACACTTCTGGCGTTGTCGAGCTCCTGCTGACGCATTTATTTTTTGAGGTCCAAATGTAGGTAACCTCGTTACCCTTGAACTTTTTCCGAAAGGGTTACAAAATTGCAATAATTGGCTCTCCCCAGAATCCGTAGAGCCGACTTCCAAAGAGGGTGGATTTTCCAGTGAAACTTGATTGCCACCTGGGGTATAACATCTTTTCGTTTTATTCATTGCATTTTATTTTGTTTTTTGTACACACTTTAAACTGGGTATACGGGAGTGGATTTTAGTCGCCTTCTGCGACAGGCATGCCTTACCTCGGGTATATTTAACCCCAAACCCGAAAGGGTTTATTTATATATATATTTCATCCCTAATATATGGATGAGATATAGACTTTTTTAAAATTTTTAAAAATTTCTTACGCTTTGACCATTAGAATTTTAGGCCCAAAAATCGGTGACAAACAGAGGGACGGACGGACGACCAGACAGGCATGGCTAGATCGACTCAGCTGGCGGTTCTGAGTCGATCCATATACATCCATATATACATAACCATCCATAAGGAAAAACATTGTTTTTTTGTCAAATAATTAATGATTTTATGAATATTTATTATTATTGGGCGGATTTTTTGTTTGGTAATTGTGTTGTTTGGTCGATTATTTTTGATGCAAAGAAAACAAGTGTTTGTTAATGATGTGTTAAGAGTGCGATTGGATTTGTGTGGAAATGTGATCTTGTCTTTTAATAGTTTTATGTAGGGCCTTGCGGTCGGTTAGTGAGGGAATATATGTTATGCTGTAATATTTTGTAGGCTTGCCATCTATTTCGTGGGTTTGTTTTGCGTTTTGTTGAAGCTTTTCGTTGTGTATTTTGTTTTCTAACAGTGTGTTTATTAGTTTTTCTGGCTAGTTCACCATCAGTATTCTTCTTATTTTTATTTGTTAACGTATTCTAAAAATATATATTTTTTTATATTTCACCCCAATTCAATAGATTTTATTTGCACAAAAGAGGTTTTTCATTTACACATATTATCTGCAAAGCAATTTGCTTATCTACAGGTGGTTGAACAGAAATGTTACTATCCTAGCTCAAAAATGATTGCCGAAAAATAGGTATCATCGATTCTGAGTTCATTCATATACTTCAATTATTTCTCTCCCATTGGTTTGTGATATTGGTTTTAATTTTGTGATATTAATACAATTAATTTAGACGGACAGACATGGCTAGATCGAATCAACTTTAGATTCTGATGCCATTAAAAAAATACAATATTATATTATTTCACTATGTTACAAACTAATGCACCCTTATGTGATTGAGTATAATGATAGCTTTTAGTAATAACATTAAGTATAGAAATGGACAATACGGAAGATGAAGTATGAGTTTGGATTCGGCTCCACTAGAGTCGGTAATTTCAGTACACAGTTTGTTTAGGCGCACGTATGGTGTCATGCACATAGATTTAAATGAGGCTAGTATGATACATAGCTTCATCAAGTAGCATCATTAAGTCACGAAGATGACTTGTTAAGTAACATCCATAAACTCATAAGCCAAATCAGGTCGGATGAAAGTATAACTGAAAAATGGAACCTCAGCATAGTTTTCCCGATCCACAAAAAAGGAGACTCATTGAACCGCGCCAACTACATGGGCGTAAGTCTTCTCAGCATCGAATACAAGATCCTATCTTCTGTAATATGAGAACGCCTGAAACTCTTATCAGTGTGGCTTTAGGCCAGTACTAAAACCGATCAAATTTTCACACTTCAGCAGATGCTGGGGAAATCCCAAAAAATCCAAATTGATACCCACCACCTAATCATTGATTTCAAAGCCGCAAACGACATAATATACGGAGCAATGTCTAGGTTTCGTATACCGCCCATACTCGTCCGTTTGTCTAGGATGATGATGGAGAATTCTCGCTGCATCATCGGCGTCGGAAAAGACCTTACCATAACATTTGATAACATAAGGATTCGAGGCGATGCGCTGTGATGTGACTTCTTCAATTTGATTCTTGAAAAGATTGTGCAAAACTCCGGAGCCAAAACCAGAGGCACAATTTTCCAAAAATCGGTGCAACTACTAGAATACGCCGACGATATTAACATCATTGCTGAACCTCAGCGTGATGCCGTAGCCAGAACTGAGCTGAGAACAACATCTCGTCAGAAATTTAACGAAGAATTATTCTTGCCAATCGCTGTAGTAGTAGTAGTAAAGCCCTCACTCGACCTACTAAGGAGATCTTTTATAAGACCCTGATCCTCCCAGTCCTGCTCTAGGCCGCTGAAGCATGGCCCGTAAAAGCGTATGAAGAAATCCTTAGTGGATTCGAGAGGAAAATTCTTTGAAAAATCTTCGTTCCAGTTTGTGTTGACGGGCTATAGAAGTAAAAATCGACATCAACCAACTTGAAGTCCGCAACTGGATGCAGTTAGCTAAGGACCGGGCTATTTGGCGAGGCATGTCGGTTGAGGCCCACTTAATTAAGTAGCGCCACTTAATTAAGTAAGTATACAGGACCGTAAATCTTGGCTATATGCCACAAGAAATTGGGAATCCTGATTTCTAATGGCAACTAACCTCTTGCGAAAGTCTGACAAACATTTAAGAGTTCAAAACTGTCCTGAGAAGCTACTCAATCATGTAACTTTTTAGATTCCAGGATGCTAAGCTTAGTAGTCCAACGTGCTAACCACTAGGCCAGTTTCAACAATAACTAGCAAGTTAACATATAACGAGGCCTGTTGCAGCCAAATTTTTATTGTAAAATATTTGAAGAAACTACACATTTCCTTGGAACTTTGGACTCCATACTAGAATGGATTATGTTTTTTTCTATGTGGTTGTTGCAGACAGGAAGTTTACAAGAGGACACAAACAAAATTAAAGGTTCAAAACAATTGTTTTGATCAATAACTAAGCTGATTAAAATTGTATTACACCCTTCCGAAAAATTTGGAGGCAGCTGTGTGGATCGTTATATATCCCCAAAATGTTAACTTAATAGGGATGAGCATATAGACACATTTTTCACCATTTTAGGTATGAAAAAAGGATATGTCATTCGGCTTTCATACGCGTTTTGTGAGCCAAGCAGTCAAAATCAATGTATTAGTTGCATATATTCTCACACAAATTTAAGAGGTTGCGAATCGTCAAAAGTAGACACTTAAGCCAAAAGTTCATTTCGATAGAAATACTAAATCAATGAAAGGGGTTTATGTATACAAGTTGTTCTTCCGGCATAATCATCTCGTGTGAGCTTGGAGTATGGTATTAAACCGCTTTTATGCGGTTTAGGACAGACCGCATACTTTAATTTAGGGGTTGCCAAAGGTTTGGTCACGCCGCAGCTAACTGTAACATGCGGACTAGACGTGTGAAGCTTATTATAACAGCTACCACGAAGTAAATGAATGCACTTTGGGAAACGACAGGGTAAACGACATGAGAAAACTCTCATCTGTGCAATACGGGACACCCTGCTATCTTTAGGGGATAATCCAGGAAAATAAGAAGAAAGTTGTAACTCGAAAACAAGCTGCCGAAGACGAAAAGCGACACAAGAGTCGCTGTTTTTCAAGCTGGGTTGCGCCGAAGGTGTCCTTTACTTAAATGGCAGCTGGACCGGGTAAAGCCCAAACAATAGGCGCAAAGCACCTGCAGCAGAAAGAATCTAAAAGTTCCTGCTGTCACATGATAGCGGGTGATTCATGTGCTATAAGCATGCATCGTATGCATTCCTATAAATAGCCGGAGAAAAATGTTTGCAGTGCTTTATGCACCTGAAGCACTCCCCAACCAACAATTATTCCTCTATTAGGCAATAAAATATAATTTCCACAAACAATTATTTCTGTAGGCCTTATATAGTACGCGGAGGTTGATTCACAAGCATAACCGAAGTTATGATGGTATAACATTCTTAATATTTTTTTTAAGCTTCCGGAGATGTGTTTACATATACAATACGTTAAGATGTCTCAGTAGAACTTCGCATGATGTTAATCCGAAGCATAGCATGTATAGAGCTTACGAATGAAGGCTTAAACAAGCTAAGGAACCATCCAGAGAATGAGTCAACACGATTCAAGTACTTCGTTGTATTTACTGGTCTTTCATGTTCCATAGTACAGCTTAGTGGAAAGCGTGTTGGTGTACGGTGTGAGAGAACTCGAGTACTAATCCCAGTAAGATAAGAGTTTTATATGGTTAATTGCATTGAATTCCATACTTTCAATTGGGTTTTAATAATTATAAGGGATTGAAATTAATAAAAGTAAATAATATAATAAAATGTAGAAACAAAAAGAAAATAATAAATAAGGATTTTTCAAATTCGAGAAGACCTGCAAATATTCGCGAAGCCTGTAAGGCATTTTATAAGCAAAACATTTTTCTGTACGGCAACTAGAAGTATTTAAAGAATTCCTATAGAAGTAAGTAGCTTCCTAAAAGTGCGCTTAATATTTTTCCATAAGACTTCATACAGGCAATATTGCTGGGAGGGAATATACGAGTATAGTGCTGTATCGAAGCGAAATTTTTAGTTGGGTAAGTCAACTCAATTCATAATAGCCCTCGTGCCCCTTTTTCGTAGCCTACATCTCCAATCGGCCGATAACTATTTCTTCTTATCCGCAGATCTTAATACGGCTTGGGGAAGTACAAAAACCAGAAGTCGAAAGCTTACAAATTGGGGAAATGATAATATGATTGAGTATAAACTTAGTTTGCGCGCGATGTATATCCCGTCTTACTTTAGAGGAAATTGCGTCTGAAATAAATCCAGCGATACACAGAAACTTGATTAACCAATAAATTGAATTACATTAAGCCCAAATGAATGATGTCATCTCACAGTCAAGGTAGCAATCTATCAAAAAATCGTTGCACTCCACAAATACAAAAGCACACTGCTCTAGATACTTAAACGGCTACATAGGCAGTTTACTGATAGACACGACTCGGAAATTATGGCATTGAACTCGCTGATAAAATATATACAAAATATCCATAGCCATAGTTAATTTCAGAGAATTATTGAAAAATTTCAAATTTGCACTGGGGCAGAGATACCCAAGCTCATGTTCCCACAAATAAATACAATATTCAGGAGAAAAGATTACAACGACTTACTATGTGTCCGAATTTCCCAGACGACAAAAACAAACAGACTTTAGTGGCTGTTGGTATAAGTCCCATTTTATTAAAATATTTTATGGTTCGACAAACCACAAAGTTTGCTATTGCATATATGGCGTGGAGTACACACATAGTTCTGTTTTAAAGAAAACGCGTACATAACAAATGAGGAGGCTACAATCCACTGTGTGGATCGTTTTATTCCCATCTTAAAAATTAATATCAATTAAATGTGGGTTTTATGGCAAAGATATATTAAAATTGAAAATGTCGCAACATATTGTTCATGCAGTTTATCAAAATCTTGTATTATTCGACCAAAAACAACAAAAACAACAATAGACCAAAAACAACAGTAAACACATGGTTTTCGTATGAAACGCCTCCAGAAAGTGGGCGTGGGTAAAAGTGATATACCGGAGAAATGTTCATATTACCAACACCAATTATTTTGCATCATTTTTTTCGAAATGTTATAAATTCTAACGAAAAAAGGCGTATATTTGGTATAGAATAAATATGGACATTAGGATTGTCTAACCTAAAATTATGTTTTCTAAAAAGGGGGCGTGGCAGTGGGCGGATTTAAAAAATGGGAACACTTGTTTGAACAGCACGTACAAGGATCACATGTAGCAAATTTCGTTATCCTAGCTCAAAATTTAAGGCCTAAAAACCAGTTTCCTACAGATGGTCGGACGGACAGACAGACATGGCTTAATCAACTCAGCTACCGATTGAGTCGATATGGACTTTGAGGTATGCCTATCCAAATGCTTTCACTATGTTACAAACTGTGTATCAAAACTTATATACCCCTATGGGATAGGGTATAAAAACATATGAAAAGGCTACATCCGCACAGCTGGATCGTTAAATACCCTATCCCATCCCATCCTTAAAACTAATCTCCCCGAAATGTTCGATTTATGGCGATGAAATATAGAAAATATCATTATCAGAACATATTGTGGAGACAGTTGATCAAAGTCCTTTATGGTTCGACAAAAAAAACAGATAGTGTATACAGGTTTTTGTATGAAAACACCTCCAAAAAGTGGGCGTGGGTTAAATTGAAATATGGAAAAAAATTTAAATTTTACCGAAAGACGTTTTTTACTAAAAACGCCCTCTAAAAGTGTGCGTGGAAAAAAATCGTATATAAACAAAATATAGATATTCAGGTTGGCTATATATGTTGTTCAGATATATTTTCTTTATTCTCTGCCGTTTGGCCAAAAATACCGTTTTTCTAAAAAGTGGGCGTGGCAGTTAACGGATTTAGAAAATGTTTACACTTGTTCGAATAGCACCTACAAGGATCACATGTACCAAATTTCATTATCCCAGCCAAAATTTAAGGCTCAAAAACCGGTTACATACAGACGGACGGACGGACAGATAGACATGGCTTAATCGACTCAGCTAGCGATTCTGAGCCGATCCATATATGTATCAAAACTAATACACCAATAGATAGGGTATACATAGTCGCAAGAAACGTTATATATAGATGAAATATAGATATTGAAACTTTTTAAATATCTAACCCAGATACTTTTCGAAATTTCCTGTTTGAAGGAACACAACGCTTCCCTGAAAAGGGAATTCACTTGTTCTGGTATCTGGGAGCAACAAACAGTACGTTTGCTAAATTTTATCATTCTAGCCCAACGTTAAGTGTTCGAAAACTGGTGACATGACTAAATCGATGCACGTAGCAATTAAGAATCCATCCACATACTTTTTGGTTCATCTGGTTTTCCTATGTTACACACTATGTTTTAGACGTATATAATAATATACTATAGATAGGGTATAGTAATATAATATGCATTATAAAACGGCCTTTACTTACTATGAACTTAAAGCTGTCATAACCGTTCAGGTATAACGTTCGTTCAAAGTGTCTCAACCCATTTTTTTCCAGCTGCATTGCCAATTTTCGATGGTCTTCACTTTGCTCAGTCTCGTCTGAATCTAAATAAGAATTCAATCCATTCGAATTGCCAAACGTTTCCATAATTTCTGAGAGCTTTTGCCAAGCCTCCTGTTCATTGTATGAGCTGAGAATCTTATTAGTGACACTCTTTCTTGGTGCAGCATGTTCAAACGATGATTCTGTACTCAGCTGATCATAGCCACCTGAGCTGTCTGACGATGGAATCGATATATTTTCATCTTTTTTCTGTTTTATGTTTGTAGCTCCAGAATTAAACGCCTCTACGGATGAAACTGATGTGCATGTGATTTTGTTCTCATTGTAAGAGCTTCGAGGTGGATGTTCTCCTGACCTATGATATTCAACGGCAGTGGAAGGTCGGTAATAATGGTTTTCGTTGTTCAGGTTAATTGTCGACCCTTTAAAAAGTCCAGCAAACGGATCATCACCAACAAACTCTTCAACACAATCAGTGGATACGCTGCGATCAGACAATGAAGCACCAGAGCTTATAGATCCACTGGAATTACGCAGAGACAGGCAAAGTTTATTGCCTTGTGATGAATTTGTCGAGTCTGCATTTATACTTTGCTGTAAGTAATCTGGAGTGCATGGATATTCCTAAAAAGAAATTAGGAATAATATGTATAAACTATCATATATAATAAGGTTCAAAAATTGTTATCAATAGAACAGTGTTAGTATAAAAACTGGCTTAGGTTCACGTGATACATGGAATGCCATTGCATGACCAAAAATAGACTATTTGGGCCTGCGTTTCCGACAAACACGTCATTGGTTTATTTCTCTTCAGAGAAAGCGAATGAGTTGAAAGATTCTTTGACGTTTGGTAAAACCTTCTTAAGTTAAAAATTTAGTTCTTCATAAAACCAGAAAATAGTATAATTACTTGCAATAAGACGTTAATACCAAACCAAATATTGATTTACGGACTTCTTGTCTAAAGATTAAAACATATGAGAACTTAACAATCCGCTGGGGGATCTATAATACCCTATCCCATCCCATCCTAAAAGTTAACACCCCCAAAATATGGGGTTTATAGTAATGAAATATTCTAGAAACAATCCACTGTGTGGATCGTTTTATACCCTATCCCATCCCATAATTTAATTATATATATTTATATATAGATATAATTAATATCCCTTAAATGTGGATTTTATGGCAAAGAAATATTAAAATTGAAATTGAAGGAACATATTGTTCAGACTGTTTATCAAAAATTTAATAGTTCGACCAAAAGCAACACTTTTCTCATGCATATGGTATGGCGAAGTGTAAACAAGTGGTTTTCGTATGAAAACGTCTCCAAAAAATGGGCGCGGGTAAAAATGATATACGGAAGAAATGCTGACGTTACCAAAAGTAAATATTTTGCATCAATTTTTTTTTCAAAATTTATAAATTTTACCGAAAAACGTTTTTTTACTCGTTGTATAGACGAAATATAGACATTTAGATTGCCTAGATATCTTGTTTAGACACTTTTTAAAAATTTTGAACGGTTTGGCCTAAAATTAGGTTCAAAAATTTTAACACTTTTTCGAACAGCACGTACAAGGATCACATGTATCAAATTTCATTATCCTAGGTCAAAATTGAAGGCCCAAAAACCGGTTATCTACAAACGGATCGCAAGCTGAGTCGATTAAGTCATTCTGTCTGTCCGTCTGTCCGTCTGTCCGTCTGTGTGTCACCGATTTTTGGGCCTTAAATTTTGAGCTACAGTTTTGAAATTTGGTACACAGACACTCTATCCAACGAAGCAGGACAAGTGAAAACATTTTTAAAATCCGCCAACTGACACGCCCTCTTTTGAGAAAAACAAAGTTGTAGGCCAAACCATTTAATATTTTAAAAAAGTTTCTGAACAAGATATCTAAACAATCCTAATGTCTATATTTCGTCTTCACAAAGTTATTTGCCACGCCCACTTTTGGGGGCGTTTTCAAAAATGTTTTTTGGTAAAATTTTAAACGTCCATACGTCACCAGTTTTTAGGCCTCAAGCTTTGAGCTGGAATGATGAAATTTGTTACACGTGATTGTTGTTACTGCCAGCAGAACAACTTTAAACATTTTTGAAATCCGCCCGATGCAAGGCCCTTTTTTAAAGAAACTTAAATTTAATGCCAAATTGTTACAGATACTGAAAAAGTGTCCGAACAACATATCAAGACAAGTTTTTGGGGCGTTTTCATCAAAACACTTTTCGAAAAAAGTGTTGACGCAAAATTATTGGTTATGGTAACACAAATATTTCTTCCACACATCAATTTAACCAACGCCCACCTTTTGGAGGCGTTTTCAAACAAAAACCAATTGTATAGACTACCTCATAGCATAACCAGGCGAAGAACGTTGTTTTTGGTCGAACCATAAAAGATTTTGATAAAACGTCTAAACAAGATGTTGTGACAATGACATTTTCTATATTCCATCGCCATAAATCAAACATTTTGGGGAGATTAGTCTTAAGGATGGGACGGGATAAGGTATGTTTTTTCTCATATTTGAATAAATAATTATGCCAAAAAAATTTTGTTTACAGAAAACTTCTATGTATAGATGAAATATAGATATAAAGATTGTAAAAATAAATATATTATATACGATGAACACGTGTTTAGAGTAGACTATTAATGGTTTATAATATAACCACCACCCTTTTTATACCCAACCCCGTTGGGGTATATAAGCATTGACATTGAGTTTGTAACATAGTGAAATAATTTCGATAGATATAACTCAAAGTATATGGATCGACTCAAAATCGCAGAACAAGTGTAAAAAATTTGAAATCCGCCTACTGTCACACCCACTTTTAAGATAAACGTCAAACCGTAAAAGATTTTGAACAATACGTTGTGACAACGTCAATTTTAATATTTCTTTGCCATACAGCCAACATTTTAAGAAAACTATTTTAAGGATGGAATGGGATAGGGTGTAAGAGAGATAGATAGATTTCTTTATTTCGTATTAACATATCATTTAACATAATTTAGTAATCGCACAGCAAAAGGTACAGAGATATGATATATTTATATCTTTCTTTGACATTGACATTGACATTGACCACCTCACAGTACTTCGCACATGAATGCAACGAACTACAGAAACATAATAGCACTGGCGACTGAGGCCATCGGCTGGGACAGAGCAAGCCATTAATACAACAGAGAGAGACAGATAGATACATAACATAAGCCTACGTCGCACAGAGGGGGAGACATAGATTTATATTGCCTCATATTATCGCACAGGTGGATTCAGATAAGCTGGCGAATTTTGAAGAAATAGAATGCTGCCGAAGCTCGGTTTGGCCTAAAACTACGTTTTTCTGAAAAGGGGCGTGGCAGTCGGCGGATTGCAAAAATGTTTACGCTTGTTCTGCTGCGAGCAACAACCAACACGTGTACAACATTTAAGGCCCAAAAACTGGTGACGTACGGATGGACGGACGGACGGACATGGCTAAATCGATTCTGAGTAGAAATATGCATTATAAGGTATGTCTAGCGAAATTATTTCTCTGTGTTACAAACTATGTATCAAAACTTATTTACCCCTTAAGATGGGACATGTGGCAATCAGATAATAAATAAACAGTCCGCCTCAGAACATCACTGACACACCTGGCGGACAATAGCCACAAGGTCTGACACAGGTAACATCTCTCTCTCGTACGCATTCGAAGCCAGCCATCGGTAATGTGCAGTGTATGTAATTAATGAATTAAATAAATATTAAATAAATAAAAATAAATATTAGAAACTAATGGATTATAACATTGGCGACGAGGTAAATATAATATTGTAGGAGTATAAACAAATTATAAGAAAGTATGAAATTTGATTAAATTCACACATGAAAGAATTTACAAAAAAGATAGGGTCAAATAACACGAGTTTTTTTTTCTGGAATAAAAGGAAAAGAGACAGCATGTGGTATGAAAGAATACTTATGAATGTACATATTATTTTGGTTTCTTCTAGAAAGAAAAGAGAAGTGGTTGCAAAAACGTTGATGCAAACAAAAGAAAAATAAATAATAATAAAAAAAAACACAAGTTGGTGTCGAGAAAAAGACATCGTGTTTACAAAAAGAATACGTAAGCAAGTTACAAAGGAGAGGAGAATACAAGTAAGCTAGTTTCATTACATTTGAAGCGAGTGTTTATAAATTTCTATTCTAGAATGAATGACATGGACATTAAACCATTTTTGTGCGAAACGATTGATAAATCTCTTATTCGACTAGAGTGGGAGAAATGGTATCGATCCTTTTCACTTTTTCTCACAGCAGAAAAAATAAATAATTGATGTCACGAAAAAGAAAAACAAACTGTTGCACTTGGGTGGACCTCAGTTACAGGAGGTAATTTTTAATATACCGGGAGCATTAGTCGATGATGCGGTAGATGGTGATGTGTTTACGGTTTTAGTGGATAAACTAAATGATTACTTTTTGCCAAAAAGAAACTCTACTTTCGAAAGACATTTACTTCGATCACTTAAACCAGAAGAGGGCGAAAGTTTCAACAAATTCATAATACGGCTACGAAATCAAGCCAACAAGTGTTCATTTGGCAAAACACAACAGGAAATTATAGATATCAAACTGAAGGATAAAATTATAGATGTATGGGCCGCAGGTGACCTCAAGAAATGGATTTTAGAGAAAGAGCATTCCCTTGATGATATCATGGAAATGTGTCTGGTACATGAACAAATTAAATGTCAGACGGAAGCAATGGGTCCTTCGGTTTCTTCGAATAGAGTATTAACCAGCAGGGGAAAATCATCTCGGAGAGAGCAAATACTGCCAAGCTAGAAACTCTAAGTGTAATAAGTGCGGATTTCCCGGTTTGCAAAACAAACCCAAATAAGAGAAAAGATACAGTATGGGAAGCGACGCAGACTGGAGACATCTAAAGTTCAATTTGTGGATGATGAAAAAGTATGTAAAAAGTATGTAATCAGCAAATGTGACGACGAACATGATTGTTTGCATATTACAAATGATGTCGGCGCTATGAGCGAACAAATTTGGTGTTATATTGGGGGTATCAAGGTGAAAATGCTTATTGATTCCGGGTCAAGATTCAATTTATTAGGGTAACAAGATTGGAATACCCTTCGATGCACCTCAGGAATATTGGGAAACCTTCGTACAGAATCTGTAAACCGATTCCGTGCATATGCAGGGAAGGAGCCGCTAGAGGTTAGTTTCGTTTTTGAAGCGCCCATAAGTGTAGATCGCCAAAGAGAAATCATAACATCATTTTACATAATCAAAAATGGAAGACAATCACTATTGGGTCGGGAAACAGCTATTAGGCTAGGTGTCTTAAAGTTGGGTATTGATGTTAATCAGCTAGAAGTTTTTCGCCCATTTCCCAAAATGAAGAACATCAAAATTAGTTTATCTATCGATATCTATCGCTACTTCAATAAAACGGATACAACAACCAGGCGAGTCCCAGCAGCATTGGAAGATAAAATTGATGCAAAGTTAGAAGAAGCAATTAAGTTGTATATCATTGAATCGGTACAAGGCCCAAGTGCTTGGATTTCACCTATTGTGATTGCGTATAAAGACAACGGGGATATTCGTTTATGCATAGACATGCCCCAAGCTAATTTTGCTATACAGCGGGAAAATTTCCCGCTTCCGAATTTTGCGTTCTTCTTCACCAAATTGAAAGGGGCGAGATATTTTTCCAGACTCGACCTTCAAAACGCATACCACCAGTTGGAGTTGGCAAAGGAAAGTAGGGAAATCACTACATTCATAACCAACAGAGGGTTATTTAGCTATATGAGGTTGTTGTTCGGGAACTCAACCCCAGAAATATTTCAAAGGGTTATGGAAAATATCCTAGCCCCGTGTCGAAATGCCCTCAACTACTTGGATGATATAATTGTCTTCGGACTCACTGAAGACGAACACGATAAGGAACTACAAAATGTACTCAATATTTTTCAGAATATGAATGTGACTCTCAATAAAGAAAAATACGCCTGGAAGGTCAAACAGCTAAAGTTTTTTGGACATATATTATCCACGACTGGTATTTCGGCAGATCCGGATAAAGTCAAAACAATAATTGAATTTCGTTCACCCAACACAAAAGAAGAAACAAGAAGTTTCTTGGGACTAGTGACTTATCTAGGGAAGTTTATACCGGACATGGCAGATGTCACAGAACCATTACGGGCCCTAATAAAAAAAGATGTAAAATTTGTCTGGGTTAAAAAACAACAAGAGGCGTTTCAAAAGTTAAAGGACGCACTCGTTAAAATACCAACTCTGTCATACTTTAACTTGAAAAATCGTAAGCGTTTGATAGCCGATGCAAGCCCAGTTGCTTTAGGAGCAGTGTTGCTACAGTTTCAAGTTGGAACTCGGAATGTCATTTCGTTTGCTAGCAAGAGTATGCCTGCGGTTGAAAAGCGGTACTCTCAAACGGAGAAGGAGAGTTTAGCTCTAGTTTGGGCTACTGAGCGTTTTTATTTTTATCTCGCAGGCATCGCATTTGAGTTGGTAACGGACCACAAACCACTGGAAGCAATCTTTAAACCAACCTCCAAACCACCAGCCTGGATTGAGCGATGGGTTCTAAGGTTACAGTCGTTTAAATTTAAGTTTGTTTACCAACCTGGAAAGTGGAACATTGCAGATTCACTCTCTCGGCTCTGTCAGATTAAGTTTTCTAGTTCCTTTGACAGCCTCTCTGAACACAATGTCTGCACAATAATAGAGAAAACAGTTCCACAAGCACTTAATATAACAGAGATAGCAAACAATAACTTGACAGATGAAGAACTAATGGAGGCCATAAACAATACAAATAAGGATGAATGGGGTATTAGCAGTAAAAATAGATATTTTCCATTTCGATGGGAACTGTGCACCATGGGGAGCATCTTATTGCGTGGTACCAGGATTGTCATATCAGCTGCTCTGCGATTCCAGGTTTTAATTTGTGCTCAAAAAGGCCATCCTGGGGAGACTGTGATGAAACGAAGACTTCGAGCAAAGGTGTGGTGGCCGTAAATTGACAGCGACGCCGTAAAAATGGTCAAGAGCTGTCGCGAATGTCTATTAGTATCACAGCCAACACCGCCCGTTCCTATGACCCGGCACTTATTTCCAGATGGTCCTTGGCAATGTGTCGCAATGGATCTGTTGGGTCCACTACCAAATCACGATTTTGTTTGTGTTATCATAGACTATTATTCACGATATCAAGAGATAAAATTCTTCAGACAGATAATGTCTAACGAAATCATATCGATTTTAGAGGATGTGTTAAGTCGGTTAGGATATCCTAGATCCATTAAAGCTGACAATGAACAATGGACGGAGCTTAAAGCATTCTGTAAAGCTAATGACATAAAATTAATAACATCACCGCCGTATTGGCCTCGGGCAAATGGGGAAGTAGAGAATGCTAACCGGTCAATTTTAAAGCGCCTCCAAATCGCCAACGGGAGTGGAGCTGATTATGTTAAGGAAATTCAAAAATATTTGCTTATGTACAACGCCACACCGCATGGTACTACGGGAAAATCGCCCTCGCAACTGCTTTATAGCAGAACAATAAGAGACAAGATCCCCTCTGTGCAGGATATACGCGGAGATAATTTAGACTCAGAGGCACGAGATTTAGACATGATTAACAAAGAGAAAGGAAAGCAAATAGCTGATAAAAGACGTGGTGCGAAATATAACGAAATTGAAATAGGAGATAAGGTACTAGTTCGTAACGAAGTTTCTCCGAATAAATTAACATCAACATTTGCTCCAACTGAATTCGAGTTAATCGAACGGACACCGAACGAAGTTGTTGTACGAACAAAAGATGGTAAAGTCGTAAGACGAAATATATGCCACGTTAAGAAGATTCCACTGTTCCCCGAAATAGGTTTTGGACAAACTCCAGATGAGAATGAAATCCCTACCTCTACCCTGAAGGAAACTTCCGCTCCAGTTACAGAAGGCGCAATTCAAGAATCTACGAATCATTAAAACACAGGATTGGAGCTAAAGCTGAAGAACATAGGAGGGATGTGGCAATCAGATAATAAATAAACAGTCCGCCTCAGAACATCACTGACACACCTGGCGGACAATAGCCACAAGGTCTGACACAAGTAACATCTCTCTCGTACGCATTCGAAGCCAGCCATCGGTAATGTGCAGTGTATGTAATTAATGAAAAATAAAGATTATTACTAAACAAATAAAATATTAGTTTGTTTGGAATCCATTGGATTATTACAGGATATAAATAAAATGGTGATTTTAGTAGGTAGAAATCTCACACTACTGTGGACACGTGCTCATCGTGTCTACGATGATTTCCACCAGCCTACGAAAAAAAAAATTTGCAAAGTATGGAAATTTGCAGAATGGATTGTTTTTTATTTTATAACATGTCCCTTCTTCTATCAGATACTACATGACGTATTTACCTTACTGTTCTTTGCTATGGAGATCGGAGGGTCTGAAAGCTGTTTTTGCAGATGTTCCATATATAATTCATGTTACGCCATGTTATCTATTGGTCAGCGGTTAAGGATGAAATCCAAAATTTTGCACGCAAATTGGCATAGATGTGTGATTTTACAGCCGTAGCTGCCACTGTGTCATATTTTTGACCCGCTGCATTCTTGTAAAACACCACCACCTGCTTTATTCTTGCAGTAAAAGTGGTGAGAACTTCCAAGGTTTGCTGTTTTAGAGTGATTAATTTGTGAATCAATTCTTCGTTTGTGCCGTGGGGTAAATAAGTCCCAATATTTTGTGAGGAATGTTTGCACGGACGCGTGATGTTCTCCAGCTCCAGGAGGTAAGGATTCAAGCACACTCTTACAGCACTTTATGAATGTTTGTAGTTCGGAACCGATTTTGCCCGCCCAAAAATAATATAACTAATTGCTTTGTGATTTTGCAATAATACACAGACATATCAAACGTTTTCATAAGGGGTTTGATGATATTAAAATATGTTTTTGTGTTCGGACTCAGCGATAGAAATGTTTAGCCATTTTCCGTTTGTAAATACTATCTTTTACAATTAGTTCCTATATCATTAGTGTCCGTCGGACAGTAAAAATTTTACAATTCTCTTTTGTATTGTGAAGTTGATTTTTTGATTCTATTTATTGACTACTTTTTAAAATTTCCATATTTAAATTCTTGCGCTGCAGAAATCTTAGACTTTCAATGGTTCGCACTTTTCTTAAAAATTATTTTACATAACTATCTTAAGTTATTTATGGCTGTGTAGTTGACGCAGTTTAAAGGGTCTAAAAACGGTTCGTGGTAGTAGGCGGATTTTAAGCGGCAAGTTTTACCAAAGCGTAAAACATCGAAGCCAAGGATGCAATGCTCGAGCAGAATCCTGTTGAAATGAACAGCGACAATTATCAACCACCCGACTTAAGTGAAGTGAGGATAGCAATACCTAAACTCAAACTTAACAAGGCTACCTCAAATAACGCGTTTCCGCCGAGCATTATAAAATCCCAAAAATTACTTGGTAAGTATCATCCACCAACTCATAAGCCAAATCTGGTCGGATGAAAGTAAGAATGGAACATCAACATCCTTTACCCGATCCATAAAAAAGGAGACCCTCCAAACCTCACCAAATATAGAGCCATACGACTCCTCAACATCGCCATGTCTAGTTTTGGTTTACCTCCAAAACTCAGAAACGACATCACCGACACATTCGATACCAGTCTTGTGACTTCTTTAATTTGATTCTTGAGAGGATTTTGCAAAACTCCGGAGCAATTACTAGCCTACGCCGAAGATATTGACATCATTGGCAAGATTCAACATGATGTCGTAAACACTTTTGCTAGTATGGAGAAGGATTCGGAAAAAATAAGTAAGTTAGTAAGATTTAGGCCGTGTGTCAATAAATTTTGACATTAGTATGGTGACTAGAGACTTCAAAATTTTAGCCTGCTCAACAGCTCGCTAAAATGTATCCAGTGGCTAATAATTGACATTTGATATGCCTACTGAGGGGTGACAGAGATGGAAAACAACCGTAGAAATGTCAAAAATTAGCCAGTGGATAAAATTTAACCACCATTTTAAGGCATTTGACACAGGCCTTATTGGTCTGATACACGACGCAGACACGTCCCTGCAAACCGATATATTTTTTTGTTGTGCACAAGTCTGCGCAAACCGTCTGTGGCTTGCGTATCCATACCGGCTGTTTGCAGTGACCGTCTGCGCGAATTCCAAACTTTTTTAATTTTCCTTGGTCTGCAACGACACGTCTGTATGATGTATGGTGAATTTTGCACAGACGTATAAGAAAAACGGCGATGAAGCATGGAATGTGCAAAAAAGGGATTTAGAAATCCTTGGTCGATTTGAGAGAAAAAATCATCGAAAAATCGTCGATCCCGTTTGCGTTGACGGGCTATGGAGACGAAGATTCAACCAAGAACTATACGAGCTGTACAGCGACATGCCCCTAATAAAAAAACTCCGCATTTTACGTTTGAGATGGCTTGGACATGTAGAGCGAATGGACACCATTAGTCTGCCTCCTCGATTTCAAGCCAGACGTCGACAACAGTAGAGAAGGAAACCGACCTCAACCAACTTGGAGTGCGCAAATGGAGGCAGTTAGCTAAGGACAGGGCTAATTGAAGATACGGTGAACAATCCTGTTCGCCCAAATCGCGATATTGAGGAAAGAGCCTTTCTGAATCACTTTTATCTGCGTACTGAACTTCAAGCTTGGCGATCTGAGAATCACGGTTTTTCCGTATTCAATGACGAAAACCCTTTCAATGGCATAGTCGCCAATAGCCTGATGCTGTTCGTGCAAAAAGATGAACTCCTGGACATCTTGGTATCATTGAAAAATAAAAATTCGGCAGGAGAGGACGGTGTCCCAAACGTCGTATTGAGACACCTGCCAATAGAAGCAGTCGATATCTTCACCACCCTGTTTAACAATGCACTGAATAATGCACATTATCCGGTGCACTGGAAAACGGCGGTGGTACATCCTATCCCCAAAAAGGACAAGGACAAAACAAACCCTGCAAATCTTCGGTCAATAAGCCTTCTGCCGAATGTAACCAAGGTATTCGAGAAGATAGTCAATAGAACTCTGCTTAAGTGGGTTGAGGAAAACAAAATTATTCCGGATAATCAGTTTGGTTTTCGAGCGAGGCATGATACCATTCATGCCGCGTCGAAACTAGTGTCCGACATCCAATGGAATAAGTCCAAAAAACAATGCACAGGGGCTTGTCTGGTTGACTTTGAGAAGGCCTTCGACACCGTATGGTTAGAGGGGCTTTTCTACAAGCTGACCAGACTGGGCATGCGTAAACCCATGCTATATATGATTTATGAAATGCTTGTGGGAAAGAAGTTCGTTGTCAAATGTGGCAACGTAACTTCGAGTAAAGTCTTTGAAATTAAAAACGGTTTACAACAGGGGGCGGTGAACTCCCCGATATTGTTTAACATTTATACAAGTGATCTTGTAGGTTCTCTCAGACACGCTATAGCGTACGCAGATGATCTAGTGGCGTACAGATCAGGTCCGAAAATCGAGGTCATCAACACACTTTTGCAACGTGACTTCGATCACATTAAGGGATATTGCGATGATTGGATATTGAGGATCAATTTCCAAAAAACCGAAACAATTCTGTTCAGGACCCCAGTGCAGAGGGCTTCTTACGATACCAGAAAAAACTTGAAAAAATTTTGTATCATGGGACAGCATGGACGGCCGTTGGCGGTGAGCAGTGAAGTCAAATACCTTGGCATCTGGCTTGACAAGTTTCTATATTTTAATAAAAATGTGGATGCTTGTCTGGCCAGGGCTAGGGGGGGCTTATGCTCTGACAAGAAGATTGTTTCATAGCAGTCAACTTGATTCAAGGGTGAAAGTCATTTGCTACATGGCCCTCATAAGGCCGATCATCGCTTACGGTTGTCCCGTGTGGTTCAATGTATCACCATCCTACATGGAAAGGATACGGCTGTTTGAGAGACGTTGTCTCCGATCCTGCTTAGGATTGTACCGAACGCCGGACTCCGAGTACTTAAAATATTATCGCAACGAGGTTCTATACAATGGGGCTCAGTTGAATAGAATTGACAATTTCCTAATTAAGGTGACTCGAAGGCACGCTGCAAGGGCGATGGCTAGCGACAACAGCCTGATCTTTGGGGCTTATTATCCCAATGATTTATACATGGAGAGCACGCTCATATCGGGCTTTATTCCACCAGAGGCATTCATTTACATCGATTCGTTAGGGTTAGTACAAGACAGGAACGGTATCCCGGTTTTATACCACCGCTATCGTGACGCGCGGGACAATGCTAATCCGCGACGGGTACGTCGACAATGCTCCAGAGCTCCTCCGCTTTAGCACGGCGGTATCGGATCGCGATAGGATCGATGCTGCAAAACAGCGCACTGAATTCTGGTGGCTATATGAGGAAGGTGATTCTGCACTTCCTCAGGACTTTACGGACTTTTAGTCCAACTCCATAAGTAAGATTTTAAATTAGGAACAAGGTCTGAAGGACCGAAAGACGCAATCAGGATGGCGACCCCTCGGGGCATGCGCAACGAGGGCTCGCCACCCCGATTATAATTAAGTTAGGTTAAACTAGTTAAGTAGTCTTAAGTTAGGTTTAAGTAGTCTTAAGTTAGGCTTAAGTAGTTTAAGTAGTCTTAAGTTATATATAATCTAGAATAAGCTTTTATATAAAACAAAAATAGTCACTAAACAAAGTTTTAAATTTTTTCTTTGTAAATTAAAATTAGATATAAAACCAAAAAACCGACAAATCTAAGCCTAAAGGCAAAATAAAACAGCTAAATATAAGCTTACAGCGCCCACTAAGGGCCGGTAAGTTAGATTAAGTAAACCAGTTATTGATAAGTTAGATTTAAGCATTTTTGTCTAGTAGTAAGTTAATATTTTAAGTAAATAAAAAATGAGTTTAAAAGTTAAAAAAAAGGGCTAATTGAAGAGCCATATCGGTTGAGGCCCATTCATTTTGGACTGTAGCGCCACTTAAGTAAGTAAGTAATGCAAAAATTTAATAATTTCTTTGAAATGGAACATAAATTTTTAACAAGTTTTATAAATTCCGTAGTGGGGTCTGTAGAAACATATTTATATGCACACTAATTATTTTGGTAAAAAGTCGAATGATGGAATTTCAAAAAATGAATTCTTCACAAATGGACATAGTTACAATGAGAAAGGAATTGTTTTCGTATATTGTTCGACATCGAGATTTTCATTGATTTCAGCATAACGATGATAGAAGGACCAAAAGAAGTGGTTTTCGGATTTCCGTCCGTCTGATCGTCGCGTCTGTCCGTACTGGTCTCTTCAGCCCAAACGCCTTGCTCGATTTTCTTCAAACTCCGAATTCAAAGGTTTTTGGTCAGAATTCTAGGTAATTTATAAATTTTCTTTAACAAAGAGAAAGGTATCGTTTATTTTACTTTAAGCCATTATATTAACGGTACATGCCACATAAAAGTTGTACATAGCCTCAATTCTGGATTATACTTTATATATGTATATCATGAGTTTTTCAGTTCCAACAAAATTGCATATAAATACATACGCATTTTTGCATTTAGGCCATATACAAAAAATTTCAATTTCTCACGAAATATTTTGTCAAATTGAATAAAATTTAATTTATATACTACTAAGTATTACTTTTTGCAACAATTCCACATTATAAGTTTTTTTCCCAATTATCCCTAAAAATAATTTTCAGTTTTAGCCAGCAACGGAAAATCATTATTATTTTTGACAAATTATCAAATATGCTCATGCTTGGGATGAGTGAAAGAAAAAGTTGCGTATGACACAGTCGTGCACCCACCACTCGATTAATTCTTATGACCTACCTGACTTAAAGGTCTTTGAATGTGATTAACAGTAGAAGCGTGCTCATCTTTCCTCGGCGTAGTCCTGTTGTCAATGCTGACTGTCAAACTGAATTGTCCTTTGGCAAAACTTTTCCAAGCAAAAATTTTACAAGATTAAATTTTAATTTTTTGGGACCATGCATATATAACAAAAATTACTTACTAATTCTCCCGATTGCGCTTTAATTTTCTGTTAGGATTGTATGACTTAAGAATCGATGCGTCATACGATAGCGAGGTATTTTTTAGTTTTCTTGGAGCTGGCACAGGTTTAGTATCCGTGAGTCGTGCCATTTCCATGCACCATGTTTTATTGGTGCCATTGGTAATTTTATTAAAACTATTAAGATTTTCTTCTAGAAATTAACACATCTTCATTAGAACGCATTTAGGAAATTCTCCGTTTGAAACATACTGCTGCTAGACATAGCCAATCCCGTCCTAGCCGTGCATGTATATTCATATCCATCCTGGTTTTGTGAGTGTGACGCCAAATTTTCCGTTTCATTGTCAGCATATTCAATGACAGTACTTACCAAATCGTTGCTAGGAAATAAATGTTGCAGATGTGTGGGTAAAATAGATAAATTCCGTCGCGGGGGCTTCTTCGGTGCAGATCTTTCCAGCTTTATTGGAGCCATCGGAATATAAAAGTCTTGCAAGTCCTCGCTAGAAGCCTGGTCTCTTGATGTCATCGATTGTTCAAAGCTGTTAACTGATATAGACGGGCTGACACCCACAATATCACTAT
This sequence comes from Rhingia rostrata, assembly GCA_949824845.1. Taxonomy (NCBI): domain Eukaryota; kingdom Metazoa; phylum Arthropoda; class Insecta; order Diptera; family Syrphidae; genus Rhingia; species Rhingia rostrata. The sequence continues at coordinate 29,455,806 of OX463759.1, forward strand.
CGCTGTAACACAAATAATTAATTTTTGTTTCATTTATTCATATTACAAAACTGCTTATCCAAGCTAGAAAAAAAAAATAATTTAAAAAAAATTAGTAAAACAAGCAATATCATTTAATTTTCAATATCAGCAAAATTGTACTTTTGAGGTGAAATGCACAAATCGTTTTAATGGGACATTTACTTCTGAGTAACTCTTCATTTAATTGAATGACCACAAATCACATTAACAATAATATATAGTTTGCGTCTACTCTGCAACATTTGATATCAGATTACACCAACGTGAATGTTAACTGCATACACCAAATCTATCTTCTGTGACCTGACTTGGAACTGCATCCACGTCTCCATTTAAATGTGGCCTGTGTACATATGCACAGAGGAACCGTCTGAACTGCGCCAACTACAGAGAAATACGTCTCCTCAACATCGCCTATGAGATCCTATCTGCCGTAATATGTGAACGCCTGAAACCGTTTACCAACAACCTGAGCGGCCCTTATCAGTGTGGATTCAGACCAGGAGAGTTCACAAACGATCAAATTTTCACGCTTCGGCAGCTCATGGAAAAAGCCCAAGAAGTCCACTTCGCTACCCACCATATGTAGGGGACCTAGCCCATAAAAAAAAAATCGTTTATAATTTTATCGACACACCCTGTGTACGTATAATAACACCAAAGACTGCAACCATATGGAATTCCAAAAGCGATTCAGTTTTGACGAAAATTAGCACTGGACGCCATTAGGTTCATAGTCATATTCGTCACCACTAAACTTCCTTTTTCATTTTACGTCTTGCCAAGTGCAGTACATAGTTCACAAGTCTATCTAATAGAATTGATAATTACCACATACTATACATTGCCTATACCCCATATCGACAAAGTATACCAAATTACTAAGGTTAGTTCATCGAAATATATATAGTTCGCTTGGATTAAACCTAAATTATGTTGTTTTTAGTGAAGTGCTGCGCGATCTAACGAGAAAAAAACTAAAAATATAAACTTTGATTGGACCACCTTTACTGGCTCGAATAATATATTTTTCTCCTGCCAAGAGGAGAGCCGTAACTCTCGCTCAACGTTCCATCCCAAGCGATAAAGTTGCAGCTCAGTTATCACCATCTCAGGCATTGGTTTTTTTTTCAAAGCACGAATTTAACGCTGCATTTGCATTGTATTATACAAAGTATATACGTGTGCATGCACATATATACATCGTGTACCCAAAAGTTCAGAACTCAAAAAAATCCTAGTTCTACTTTGTAGACTACACGAAACCATAACCCGTCATATATACATATTTACAACATACATGCGTGGAGGTAAGAGAGTGGTACATCATAAATATCAATCAAACGCTCCAATTAATATGTAATTCACAGAAAAAAAATCTGCAGCGCTGATACTCAAGAGTGCAGTAAAAGCGCAGCAGGTACAAATACCACCAGAACATACTTTTGTTTTGCTAGACACATAGCCGTACTCTTGACCGATCCCACGTTATCGAATTCTCACTAGGAACAAACTGTTAAAGCGGTGCGCATACGCACTTTGTAAAGGAGGCCAAGGCAAAGGCAAAGGCAAATCAACAGCAAACAGCAGACGATCAGTTTACCCAAGAGTGTGATATCGGTCAGCAGCATAACCAAGCTCGGCTTCGCGAATTTCCCCGTAAATCTATATTCCCACCCCCTCACCCATCCTGCAATCCATTCTTACCATATTCAAAAAAAAAAATAAAAGTGAGTTGTTGACATAACGTCAAACTTTATTTAATCAATAATTTAAACTAATATTGCATCACAGTATCTACATATAAAAAATGGAACCTAATGTTGTTCCTTAAAGTTAAGTTTGTTTATTAAAAAGATATGGACTTATTGTAAGCCGAAAGTGTGTTCAAGTGCGATTATAGTGATATACATTTCCACAATTTAGCAGCGATCACCCACATGCTGTGTGCACAACATTCATCGGAGCGTCGACAAAATTGGTGAGTCCCGTAAGTTTATAAAGTGATAACTCTTTGATTTAATTTGCTTGAACTATCTATTGGTTGAATTTTGATACTTTTAATTGAAACATTAAATAACTAAAATTGACCTAAGAAACTACGATTTGTTATGAAAACATTTAACTACCTTACCTAAAGAATAATAATTTAATTACATACATACAAACAAATATCAAACATAAACAAATCTATCGATTTTTCTTAATTGAAACTATATACCTAGAATAAATATGAATTTGACCTAATTTAACTTTTCTATTATAAATTTAACTACTGAATTAACTACTTATTTACTAAATTGAAACAAATGAATTAACTACTTAGAATACTATGGTGATGCAATCGTAACAATGTAAACAATTATATACATACATAATGAAGTTAACCTAAATATCTATTTTATTATTAGTACGTTATGATCATTTTAATAAAGATTTTAATCTTTTTGAAGATATGATTCGGTTCAGAATTATTTCTTGTTGTGCCATCGATTTTAGAATGACATTATAGTGATTTGTTCGATTAGTGCAAATGGGGTGTGAAATGTCGTGTGAGCGATACATCGGCGAAGATGTTAGCTAATCTTGATTGGTTCGACTTTCGGTTAGGGGCTGTCGTAAGAAGAAATGTTAGCGTCGCGGTAGCCATAGCCGCATGCGACAGCATTTATAGAGGCAAAACAGAGCTATTTTGGTATAGCGCCAAGACTCGTCCGTTTCTATAGGATGACGATGTAGAATGCTCCACCCCATCAGGGTCGGATACGACCTCACCGACACATTCGATACCAAAAAAAGATTTTTGCAAGGCTATGCGCTGTCATTTGACTTCTTTAATTTTATTCTTGAGAGCATTGTGCAAAACTCCAGAGCAGGCACCATAGGCACAAACTTTCAAATATCGTTGCAATTACTAGCCACGTTTGCTAGTATAGAGAAGGAACCGCCAAAAATGAGGATAAGACTAAGTTTATGCTGTCAATACGAAAGGAGACACAACAGGCTGAATTTGACAGAACGTCACTATTGACAGATATAACTTTGATGTAGTACGGGACTTTGTATACCTCGTCAGAAATTAAACAAAAAGTTACTCTTTCCAACCGCAGATTCTTCAGGCTTTAAAGGCAATTTAGTAGTAAAGCCCTCACTTCAATAATATCCTGAGCATTCTGATCATCAAAAGCGGATGAAGAAATCCTTTACCGTTTGGCGAGGAAAATTCTTCGTTCCTGTTTGCGTTGAACGGATATGGAGACGAAAATTCCACAATAAATATACGAGCTGTACAGCTACATGCCCCTGGTAACTGCAACTGGAGGCAGTTATATAAGGGCCGGGCTAATTGCAGTGGCATGTTGGTTAAATGCCAGGTTCATCCCGGACTGGAGCGCCACTTATGTAAGTATGTAAGTGTGCATCTGCCAGATATGACCTAGCATTAGAGGAAGAGAAAGTAATTAAAACTGTTAATGTCGATATAACATATTTGTTTTCTTTCTTATTCAGAACTGATGTATCGCAAGCTACAACATAAAAGGAGAAGTCCGAATTATTTGCAAAAAAAATTCAACACTAAACTCTAAGCAAGTGATGCCACTGATACGGTCCCCTGAGGATTATTGAAGTAAAATTTCGACTTCGAAAAATAAGATGCATCCTGAACAATTTGGACTGTAAGCAAGCCATTGAACCTCAAGGATTTTTGTATTTAATTAAAAATGACAAACCGAGCTTGCACCTATGCTTTGCAGATTATTTTCTGTACCATATCATCAACAGGTTTTCCCCAGTTGCTCGAAAATAGCTCGAATCCAACTTAATCCTCAAATTACTATCCATACTTTAAAAGGTTGTGGTAAAAAAAATTAACGACTACATTGTTGTTTATATTGAAATGAATGGATTAATGGGTTCCGAAAGTATTCGATCGACCTGCTTAGTCTTCTCACGGCAAATCGAAGGCTTTTGGGGACAACTTTCTTCAAGGTTTTTACAAGCAGTTATACATGGAGCTTCATCAGATCAATTCTCTTTACCTGCTGGGATAATAAAAGTTGGACATTTACAAGGAAGATCATGTTAACAGTTCAAGACATCGAAATTAGAAGAGTCTATGCATATGCTAGACAGTACAAATGAACACTGTTCACGTGCAATCCGCCTTATTGACTATTCTTCATTTTTCAAAATTGCAAAAAAATGTTTGGCGCAACATGGCCGAGCTTTCTAACAACCATTCATGTGTGCGTGGGTATTTCTAGCCACTGGCGGGACCTCCTTGATACCAACCTCATTAAACGCAACAACAAAATTTTATTCAAAAAAGCTGTGCCTGCTTTTTTTTAATTTTATTCACTTTCGACAACACTTTATGAGAAATTACATAAAGCACTTCTATTAACTAAACTTTTCATTTCATTGCCATTCAAACTTAGCTTTGTTACAATGCTTATTAAAAGAATGATGATTGGAGTTCGAAGCTGTTTTGATTCGAGTTAGAGAACATTACTCGTAAATAAAAATAATCAATTTAAAAAAAAATATTCTATACAAACAAAGGGAAAATACAAACAAAGAACAACCCATACTTGTTTATTTTTGTTCGATATCTTGAAGGTGTATCTTTCGAACATCCGTCAGTAGACTCACTATTCAGTTCACTTGATTTCTCATCGGACTTGTCAAAACTAAGCCTCTCGTCTATGTCCCCATCATATCTTCCCTGAAAAGCTTTAAAAAACAAAATATATATATACAAATATTAGAATTGTTTTTATTTTCACACACAAAGTGTTTTTTTAATTATAAATCACACTGTAATTATTTTTTTTTGCATAAATTTGTCATTATTTATTATATACTAAATTGTCAAATTATATAAAGTAAAAAATGCATAATTATGAAACAACGAATAATTAAATATTATAGCGCTTAACACAACACAAAAAACCGTGTTTCATGTACAATCCTTTGTCTTTTAACACATTTTATATCATATATAATTATTCGAAGTAAAATTTCCAC